>CM021110.1:231728222-232288153 GCA_007115665.2 Sequoiadendron giganteum | reverse complement strand
AAATTTTCAAATTCTCACTTGATGTCAAACTACAATGAAACTTGGTCTAAATTTTAGGGTTGTTATGCTTAATCATTTATCTAACCCTCATATCTTTTTGTTTCTTGATTCCATCTAACATTTAGAGCTTGTATTGTAGATTTTAAAGGACCATGGAGCATGAAAATGAAAGAAAAATCATTATCACATGATTGTAACAAGTGTTTTTAAACACTTTGGGAGCAATTATAATCTCATTCTTAAATTGTTGTCTGGATCCGACGCGACCACGACCAAAATTTTTATTGATGTATGGGGAATAAAATGAAACAATCCTAGGATATAAATTTAAAATCTGGAATTTATCAATCCTAGGGTAGTCAACACACACTATTTTTGCAATTAAAATGAACCCTGTGCCTATTGTGAAGCAACATCTTCACTTAGTTTAGATCATTGTCATTTGGTGCTATAAAAAGAACATTGTTTGCTTTGCCTGTGGCAATAGGTCTATGCTCTCCCCTTAACTGGGTGACCAAAATACCAGACTGCCTTTTTATTTTCATGCAATGTTTATGCTTTATTACATCTTTTAGAGGGCATGCTCTTGTGGGAAAAAGTACTCACCCAAGAGGAACGACCTAAGTGGGAAAACCAAAGCCAGGTTTTCCAACCCACTATAATCAAAAGTGAATTCGGGGAAGTTCCACAATTCGACAGCAGTGTGCAAAGATAACCATTCCCAAAGTCTTTGTTCTAAAGATTGGGAGGTCTCCTGAGGGAGTTTATCTGTTGCCGCGCCGAACGAAAACCTTGACTACGAACCATAGTGTAGAAATCTAGCCGAGTCAATATCCAAACATCATCTTAATCACGGTGCAAGGGGAGGGAAGAATCTTCCCCCAAGACACTCACCATATAATCACCACGGATTGTTTGCTCAGGGGATTCGGTATCCACTTCCGTCACCTTGAGTACACACCTAGAAAAGACAAAAACACGGGCGCCCTCTAGGGGGTGACATGGCTGTGTGAGTCGATGCGATTTCAAGCTGTGGGCTGTGATTTCTATGATGACCTATTTGACAACTAAGAGTGAGTCTACTTGGAATGCTTATTTTATTCAAAACCTATGAAAATCTCAAGAACATACACTCAATGTTTTAGATTTTATGTCTTTAAAAACAATTGTCTTCCTATTGCATGCTGTGTTTTCAAAACATTAATTCAGATAAGATCATCCAGAAAAAATAAGAATTTGGCAAATCAAACCTTGAAATTTATTTTAAGGGATTGGAAATAGAGCAAAACTGGGAAACATTAGGCTTTTGCAAAATCCTTATTTTCACAAACTACGATCAAAACATCACAAAGTGCAACATCACCTTTATTTCTGATTTCTAGTTTAATTCCCACAACAGGATCATCATCCTTCCAACCAGGGAATCACGAGCTAAAAACTAGAAATTTCTTTAGCCATAGAATTCTCATTCTATTCTGACTAAGATATCCCACAAATTGCACTGTCTCATTTTGTCATCAAAGTTAGTTGAAATTTGGTGTAAGCATATGCCTATTTCCAAAAAGTCCTGAAAACAAAGAAGACGAAAGAAGAGATCCACTTTAAAACATGGGTGATAGGGAAGAAAATCTTGTTCATAGGCTTTATGGAAATAGTTCAAATCAAGAGATAACAGAAGAAATGCTTCAAGAAGCTGAACAAGATCCACAGTTTCTCTTAACTATGGAAAATATCTTAGAGCAAAATAAAGAAGGATACTTTCTTTTATTGGCAAACCAAGGTGCCAAATTGCCCTCTAACTACAATATGGAGAAAATTAAAGAGAATCCTGAAAAGAATGAAACTCCCTTAAACGATCTCAGTACTCTTACCCAACAAGTAAGAGCACTCCAAAGGCAAATCAAGGAAATAAAATGGGGCACAACTAAAAATTCCTTTTACAGAAATATGAATGTAACCTCTTCTCCTCCAAAAACAACATCAACCAAATTCAATGTTTCTGAATTTTTGCAAAGGTTAAAGGGGAAGCCCAAATTTAAGCCATCAAATAACATTGACCAATCCTGTCATGCCATGCATTTATCCTCATCCCCCATAATTCAAAATGAACCTCGTGGTTCTTCCACCCAATTCAACAATTCCATTCAATCATAGCCTCTACATCCAATGATTCATTTCAATCTACACATCTCGATCAAAAAATTCTCTCCACTCCATCCCATGATACCAAAATTCTACAAACCCTTCCAATCTTTGATCAAGATCCCATATCTCAAGAATCATATGATGATCCCCTCCTTTCATTATTCACCCATGATAATCCTCTTCCATCTCAAGAAGAAAATATTCTTCCAAGTCCTCCCTCCACCCCATCTTATGAATCCATACCCTCTCATGACTCAATCACATCCCAGGAGCATGAAAATTCTTCCATCCTATCCAAAACTTCCCTTCCATCTAATGATCAAGATACTCCATCTCCTTCATCTAATGATTCTTTTCCAAGTCAAGATCAAAGTATCCCATCATCCTCATGTCAAGGGCTCATCACACCTCTTCAAGAAATGTCAACATCATTTGATCATATGGTTGAAAACATTGACAATTTCTCCACCATAACTATTGAAGACAATGATCGAAATCAATCCATCAATGAGCACTATGAAGATATGTCTACCCCATCTAGTGATCAAATCAACATTCATCAAGAGCCATTTTTTAGTTATGATCAAGACCCCTCCTACAAAGATCTATTTCAAGGAGTGTTGATGATATTTGATCCTATTGACATAATCCATGATCCATTAACCAATGATCGTATTGAAAATGTCTCTACAATGCATAATGAGTTAGAGGACATATCTCAAGAACATATTTCAAAGCATGATCAACAGCTATCACCAAGGTCTAGCAATGGTCTCTCCAAAGGCATATTGACATCCTTCAACCTCACGGTTGTGAACAGTGAAAGAATACCCAACTCACCATTTGATCCAAGTCCACTCAAAAATCAAGAGGATATTGAGCCACTTCCCACACCTTATGACGATGTCCAAAAACCCTTTGAAAGAAATCCATCCTTTGAAATCGACCCATGTCAAGAACTTGATCCAAAACATGTTGAAAGTAATTCTAGAATTAGTCAAGATCAAGGATTCGTATCTCTAAGATACTACAATGATCTAATAGGCACTCTCCTATCTATACAAGATATCGCAAATGATGATCATATCCATATAGCACATACTTCTCCATCTACCCATAATATGCTTTCTTTGGGTGGACACATAGATGATCGTCATTCAAAACGAGAGTTTCATACTCTTACCAAGGAACAAGAGTCTCTTACTCTTAACATTTATATACATGGTCAAAATATAGAGAAATCCATAAACATGTCAGAAATGGGTCATGAAGAAGGCTTCTACAAAAGTTGTGAATCAGAAACATCATGTGAAAGCATATTAAGAATGAATCATGAGGAAGACTTTTACAAGGATAGTGAAGCATCAAGACCTCTTGAAGGAGCATTACAATCCGATATCTCACAACATCAAGATAAACATACCAATCAGGAATTCATCCCACTTATGGAAGATCCTATCACTTATAAACTTGGATCACTCACCTTTGTAAGGGAAAATTATCTTATCAATAAGGAAGTTGTCACTTTTGAAGATCCACCACAGAGTAGAGAAGGATTAGCACCTTGTTTCCAAGGTAAATCATATCCTATTGCAAATAGTTTTTTTCAGCAGATAAATTATCAAAACAGAGGTTTAGGCCTACATGAAAAAGGTATCCTAGAACCAGTGCAGATTATTGGAAATCCTAAGCATCAAGGCCTTGGCTATTCTACAATCAAGGGATCTCAACATATCAGTAATACTTTCATAAAATTGGGGGCAACTTCATCTCAAGCAAATGTCAACATAGGGGGCATGAAGAATCTTTATGATGAAACCAATACCAATACTACAACTAGCCACATCATAAATCTTCATCCACCCATCACCCCATCCACAAATTGGGACCAACGTCAAAAGAAAGACTTGAATCAAAGCATGAAGAACGTTATCAAAGCAAAAGAAGCTAAGAATCATATCAAACAAATCAAATACACTTGGATACCATGAAATACAAAGAAAGATTATCCCTATCAAACTCCATCAATCAAAGAAAATATGGGTCACAATAAAAAAGGGGAAAGTATCCATCAAAGATGTCCACAAAGGAAAAAGCAAGCTTCTCAAGCAACATACAGAGTGTATCAAGCAGTTGGTCCTAATTCCATGCACACTTCCATATCCACTCATCACTTCTCATCTTCCTGAGTTTGGAGAGTCAAAGGTTCCAAAATTTCAACTAATCCACCTTTTATTCCTAAACACACACCATCCATGCCTCCACGCATAATATCCAATTCTCACATTGACCGTGTGTTGGCAACAACCATTCATCATAAGGATTCAAAAGGAACTCTATCGCGATGTGTGCACAAAGATGAAGTTAACTCCAGTATCAACAAAGCAGATCATGGATCTCAAAAGTTGCATTCAAGTGCACGTATCTTGGCAAAGCAGCTTCTTCAAGCAGGATATCGATGGCACATTATGACAGAAGCATCAACATCAACACCACCAGGTGGTTCAGCATCAACTTAAAATCTCTCAGAAAATACAAAAAAATAAAAAAAAATATATTAAAAAATATATATATATCAAAAAAAGGATTGAAAATAGTAAAGAGAAAAATCGTCCTCTAGCGAAAACCATTTTGATGGCGCTTTGGGCAGGTACCATGATGAAAACCTGGCAAATAGGCATCATGTGTAGAATCGAGCATCTACGTGCACCAATTTAGGAGAAAGCATCTTATCGCATCCATAATAAAGCCAACATTCCAGCCATATCATCCATTCATCCATGAACCGTTTATCCAGCCCATTACCATCTATTTACATTATCTTGATCTCGAAAAAGTTTGGTAAACACTTTACACTTGTTTATGGTAAACATCTTGACATGGGTCATTTTCATTGATCCTATCCAATCCAAATGTTATCTAAGCCTTGAAGCACTATCCAAGTGAAAATACTTTGTTCAAACACCTTATCTTATTGTAAGATAATCCTTGGCATCCTTTGCATGCTTACTATATCTATCCATCCATCCATCTATCTATCCAAGCATCCAACCATGGCATTCCATACATTGCTAGAAATTGGGGGCAAATGTTTACATCTTACTTCAAGAATGAATCTTGATATATATCCTCCAACTTATGTGGTGATCTGAACATTGGAAGACGTAAAATCAAATTGGTCAAGCATTTGTGAGCCAAAAGATCCAAATCACTAGCCCATGGCATATTTTGACAGGAAGATGCTCCTTATCAAGTTTTATCTTTCATTGAACATCAATCTGAACAATTCATATCAGTCACATCTAACTTGTGTGTCAGTGTCACATCAAATCATCAAAATAATTTTGTTCCAAATCAAGCTTCATCAATCTTGATCAATCGAATCCAATCAATTATCACCTTGTTTGACTTAACACGCTTAGTCAAACTATCATCTTGTGAACGAGTTTACTCTAGGATAACACAACTTCCTTGGGTTTACAAGATCATTATCATCTTTGTTTGGCTTAACACACTTAGTCAAACTATCAATCCATCAATTTGATCAATCAACCTTAGCTTGGTTTTCAACAAAATCTCAAAATAGAGCACTGATATCATCATGCAATTCGCCTCTGGGAGCTTTTCTAGAAGGTAGTCGGCAACATGTGTCAAGAATCAGAAATATCAGAAACAACAAACTTTGTCCAATTAGATTGAACCTACATGACTATTTTGATAGATACTTAAAAAAAATTAGATGATCTTAATCTAAATAAAATGAATGATAAACTTAAAACAATAAGTTACAATTGTTGTTTTTATATTTGATGACATCATATCTTTGGAGTGATTCAATGATGTACTGAACTAGAATCATAAGGATGAAGTATGATTTTTCTTTGTTTGTTGTCTATAAGCTAATCATTAGTATTGTGCAAATTTTTCATGGGACATGCTCTACAATGTATCATTGATGACATTTCAGAATTTGCATAGGAAAATGGTTAACTTTTGTCTATTTATGCAAGCAATACTCAGGTCATCTTGGTTTAATTATACCTCGATGCTTGTATTAACTTGCTATATCAAACATCATGAAAGCAGTACTCAGGTCATCATTGGTGCTAACATACCCTTTGATGCTTGTACTAACTTCCAACATATCAAAAGGCTCAATGATGAAACATAAAGCATAAAGCAACTCACAAAATGACTACTTTGCATTTTAGTTTGCATATTAGATAGATTGCATCCATATTAGTTTGTGCATGATCATTATCATATCCATCACATCTGATCTACATAATCTCAATCAATCTATCCTATCATTCTTATCAGTTATCATCAATCAATCATCACAAATTCACTATCACATGTTGAATCAATCGAAAAGCATCATCAATCGGGGAAAAATCAAAGTTCTTCATCTTCATATCAATCTTTCAATAGGGGTTTTCATCAAATCATCTTTATCGGTCGATGAATCAGATAGCAAATCAGTAAAAAATTTCCAAAAATCATCTTTATCTGATTCATCTCTCGAGGGGGCATATAGCATCGGTAATTTCTAAAATTTTGGGGCAAAATTCTTTGAAGCAATGCATAAAACACATCACTTCAAAGAGGGGCAAAATGTACACATCTAAAAATGGTCACGATTAACCAAACCTGTTAATTAATTAAATATGAATTATTTAATTAATATTCTTAAGTCATCTACATATAAATACATTTAATTATTTATTTATATTGTTCATTGTTTCAATTCTTCTAGTTTAATTAAATAAATAAGTTTATTTAATTATTGATATCTTCCTCTTAATTAATTAAATAAATTCTATAATTTATTTATATCAATTATCACATTATTCTAAGTTTGAATTTTTAAATTCAAATAATGAAATATTCTTCTAAAACCGTTCTCAACATTTAATTAAATATTCCAAGTATTTAATTAGAAGTTCTATTTTTTATATAATTAAATATTCTAAAAATATTTAATTAAATGCTTTCTTTCTAATTTTTTCTTCTTTCCACTTAATTGAATATTCCAAATATTTAATTAAAAAACTTTCTTTCCTCCATAATTAAATATTCTAAAATATTTAATTATAAACTTTCTTCTTTTCATACTTAATTAAGTATTTTATATATTTAATTAAAGCGCTTTTATCATCTCCCACACATAATTAAATATTGTTTATTTAAATTATGGAAGCTTCTAATTCTTTGTCACATGTAATTAAATAAATTTATTTATTTAATTATGGATTTTTCCTCAACTATCAACTAACTCTTCATAAATGAAGTGCACAAATGGCAACTTTCCTTCATTTTTTAATGGAAAAGGTTGTGTTTGAGGAAAACATCTCCCATCTTTTTCTCAAACTTCCATATTCCTCTCAACTTCTCAATCTCACACTGTTCATCCTAATAGGTTTTAATCTCAACTGTTGATCCTTGCTAATTGGTTTTTTGCCTTCAAAAATCTATAAATACAACCCTCTTATGAGTTGAAAAGGACCCCAAATCCTAGATTTCATACGCAGTTACTATAGTTGCATTTGAATTAGCATAATCAACATTCTAGCATCATAGAATTTTAGCATTTCAATTTCATACCTTAAATCATATAGCAATACACATGCATTTTCAATCAATCTCATTCTCCTAAGTTGTCATTTCAACAAGCCGTTGCTTACACAACTGAGAGCCAACAACTTTCATCAAATTCTTGGAGATAGAGGACAATGGGATGAATTTGAAGAAGCTGCTGTCATTAGAGTTTGCATTTATGTTTTCTAATTAGTTTTCTTTCAATATAATTTCTTATTGGTGTGTTAGTTTACATTTTAATTAATCACACATATTCTAACAACATAGTGGCTACAGTATGTTACTTGATAAATCATTCACCTTGTTCGACTCTTGTTGACAAAACACCTTTTTAAGTGTGATTTGGTAAAAATCCCTCTCTAAGACATATTCGTGTTTTTGGTTGCGATGCATATGTTTATGTGCCAAATGAGAAAAGATCAAATTTGGAGAACAAGGATAATTTTTTTATCTTCATTGGCTATGGCATTCATGTGAAAGCATAAAGATTTGGAATCCTGTTACTGAGAAGGTTTTGTACAATAGAAGTGTAATCTTTCATGAGTTGAAGCCTTTAGTAACTAATCTGTAGTCGAAAATAGAAGAAAGAGAAAAGAAGGATGATGTAGTTGAAATTTCTCAAACCCCAGATAAAGAGGAACTACAAAGTGTAGCTAAAACTGAAGAGATCTCTAGTAGCTCTGAGAGTTCTGAAGAAGAAGAAACACAACCATAACCTCTACATGTGAGAAGCGACAACCTGAAAGGTATGAATTTTCCATGTTGGATTTGAACTACGCCTATGGTTTGATTACTAGGACTATGACAGAGGCTATTAGTATGTCTAATTCAAATTCCTAGTTGAAAGCCATGAATGAAGAAATGGAATCTTTGAAGAAGAATGATACTTGGGATTTGGTTCCTTTGCTTGAAGGGAAAAAGCTTGTTGGCTGTAAATGGGTATTTAAGAAGAAGTCTGGTCTGGATGGCAGTGTTGAAAATCATAAAGCTCCATTGGTAACTAAAGGTTATTCCCAGGTGGAGGGAATTGATTATGGAGAAATTTTTTCTCCTGTAGCTAAGATGACATCTATCAGATTTCTTCTTTTGCTTGCAACAACATATGACTTAGAGATCGAGTAGATGGATGTGAAGAAAATTTTTCTTCATGGACATCTGGAAGAATAAATCTATATGTCCCAGCCTGAGAACTTAGTTGAAAAAGGTAAAGAAAGCCTGGTTTGCAAGTTAAAGAAATCTCTGTATGGTTTAAAGCAATTGCCTAGAATGTGGTGCCAAAATTTTGATAAATTTGTGTTGTCATTGGGATTCATGAGATCAAAATTATATCATTGTGTTTATTATACAACTAAAAATGATCGAGTTCTTATTATTGCCCTATATATTGATGACATGTTGTTCATAGGAAATAGTAAGACTATGATTTATGATCTAAAATGTCAGTTATCTACAAAGTTTAAAATGAAAGATCTTGGTGCAACAAGGTATATTTTGGGGATGGAAATAAAAAGGGATAGAGGAAGTAGAAAGCTTTGGCTCAGCCAGAGTAAGTATATCAATACTATCCTAGAGATATTTGGCATGACTCATTGCATTCAGCTAGTTTTTCTAGTGTTGTTGAGAACGAAGCTATTTGTTGATGACTATCCAAAATCTCCTACCGAGATGGAGGACATGACCGGGGTACCTTATGCAAGTATAGTTGGTAGTTTAATGTATGCAATGGTCTATATAAGGCCAGACATTTCCCAAGCAATGGGAGTACTTAGTCGGTTTATGGCTAATCTAGGAAGACTGCATTGGGATGTTGTGAAGAGAGTCTTCAGATATTTGAAAGATACCTCAGAGTATGATTTGTGTTATCATGGAAAATTGGTTGGAGTACAAAGGGCTATTAGCATTCATGGGTATGTGGATTCTGATTGGGGAGGGGACATTGATAGTAGAAGATCCTCCAGTGGATACATTTTCATGTTATTTGGTAGTGCAGTGAGTTGGATGAGCAAGCGGTAGGTTGTAGTCAATTTATCTACTACTGAGGTAGAGTATATGGCAGCAACACATGCCTACAAAGAAGCCATTTGGCTTAGAAGTTTATGTTCAGATATCAAGTTTAACATAGGGAAGATTATAATTTGTTACGATGGTCAGAGTGCTATTTGTTTGGTAAAAATCCCATTTTCCATGCAAGGACAAAGCATATTGATGTTCAGTATCATTTTGTTCATGATATGGTGGAGGATGGAAAGGTTAATCTTGAAAACATGGATACTCTAGAGAATGTCATTGATGCATTGACAAATCATGTGAGCATAGACAAGTATAAGTGGTGTGCTAGTTCGATGGGCCTTGGGGCCTATTAATTTCAATAACTTTGATTTTAGAGCAAGCCGGTAAGTCTTCATCAAGTGGGAGCTTGTTGCAAAAATATGCCTCAACTTGCTAGCTTGTACCTCTCTTAAAGACTTGGCATTTTTTCCTTTGTTGGCCTTCATTTTAGGACTAATGCCTAAATCTAGAACCTTGAAACCTAAGTCGTGGGTTTCTGGATTTTCTTAACCTTTGATGGAGGTTGTGAAGTTCGGGTTTCTCTTGACTTTGTGACATTGTTATGGGCATGTCGCGGGTTTTAGGAAATTCCTAACCTCTAATGAAGGTTCTAAAGTTCGGTTTTCTCCTGACTTGGCAACCTCATTATTGGCATGTCGCAAGTTTTGAGAACTTCATAACCTCTGATATTGAGGTTGTGAAGTTTGGTTTTTCAGTGACATAGCGACATAATCAACGGATGGTGGGACCGGTCTACGTGGATGGTGATGTCAGCTATATGGAAGTGATATGGATGTTGCATGAAATGTGGGGACCACTTGAAGTTTTGGGAGTTAAATATTTAAGTCTTTTATGAGAGACTTGTTGCAAATATTGTAGATTCCTATCTTGATTCTCTAGAATTGTACAAGTGGTGTACGCGTGTCTTGGTGGACCTCTCACCATGACAAGCAATATATGAAGGAGAGTTGACAATTGGAAAGTGATGGTTGATTTGGTGAACCCAAATGGTACGATAGTCAAAAGCGGTGGATGAGTGATGTGTTGAAATGTGACACTAATTCATTTGTTGATTCTACATTTTTTTTGTGAATCAACAATCATTGGACCAAAATTTGTATTTCCTAATAGTGATATATTTGCATTTAATGCATGATTTGACTCATGGGTAGAAAGAGAGAAAATATGATAATATTATTTGAAACTGAATTAATTGTTGGGTGTCTTGATGTGTGTTGGATGGTGGTGTGTGTGAATCGAGACAAAGGAAGCTTCTTAGTGAAGATAGTGAAAAAAATGAAAACCTAATGGTGGTTGAGTGGCTCCACATGGTATGATTTTATGAGCATTGTAACAGTGTGAGAGATGAGAAAATGGTAACCATCATGTGAGGTTGACCAAGGGGATTGTGTTGCTGTTGTGAGTTGACATGTGAGAGTGAAGTTTGTAACTCTATATGTAATCTATTTACTGGAATACAAAGTGACTTTACTTGGTGTGTGGGTTTTTCTCCCATAAATATTTTCCCACGTAAATTTGGTGTTATCTTTTTATGTGATAATTTGTCTATTCTTTTGTTTTGTGAATGTGCATCTCAAATGATTGTAACTTGTTAAATGAAGGTTTTTTTTTGCACTTCTTTCTTGAGGATTTTGCATTAGGAAGGCGTTTCCACACCGTTGCTTTCCTTACATTAATGGTGCCCACTAGCCCATTGAGTTTTTTGTGGGTCCCGGCTAAGTCTAGTGGGACTAGATGAAGGTGTGATGTGGAAGAAACATTGCGATAAAAAGTTAATCAAATAGTGCAGATTGAAGGATGTTGATTGAATGATAATCGAAGCTACTAGATATATCAAAGAGATAGCACAATATCATAGTGATTAGTTTTAGTGTCCCTTCGATATGGTGATAAGAACTTGATCAATGACTGGATCAAGAAGATCCAATGGTTCCCACTAGCCTACAACACTTGTGGTGGGACCCCATATATACCTCACAAGGGAGTAGGGAATAATGGATATCAAATAGTGTTGTGATTGGATAGAGGAAAAATCATTTGGTGGGACATGATAAGCTGACGATGGTGAAGGATGGCATGTAAGGACAAGTTGCGGCATGTGATTGACCAATATGTAGAGTCACATAGGTGATGGTTTTTGCATAGCACTGACAAGGATGATAGATGGCTAGTGGGGACCATCCATGTGAGGCAACAAGATATCTCGAGGAGACATATAACTATCAATGAGACAATTTCATTAGTCCTTTCAACATGCCAATAAAGTGACAATGATGGATGTGGAAGGTGACGTCAAAGGTGGAAAAATGGCAATATCCCTCCAACCCACTAAGATTTAGTGAGCCTATTGTTAGAGCTAGTGATATAGTGGGGGACTGTGCAGATTGGTGGGAAATTGATCTAATGGTAATCATTGCATAAATTCGCATCGATGTTGTGAATTGAACTATAGATGAAGAATAGAGATGAGCGATAGGTCAAGAATTCAAGATCTACAATGGATAGTTAAAGTGATCAAATCCAACAGTAGTGTTTTAAATATGTTTAGATGAATGAAGATCATAGGATAATGGCATGAAGAGATAGGATCAATGGCCCATATTCAAATTTAAAGATATCAAATAGCTAAGTCCATGTAAATATGGTTTCAACTAGTAACTGACACAGAGGAAAACAATTAATTGTTCCAATTGCACTTGTGACCAATGTCAATAAATATTTTATTATCAAAGTGGTAGAAAAATTTGCAAAGGAGATGAAGATCAAAATCAAATTGAATGAATAGAAGAATGCATTGAATGCATATCTAATTCTAGGGTTTGATAAAGAGACTATTTGGGAAAATTATCTATATCCAAATTTAATATTGTGCAACTCAATGCAAAGGTATGGAGTTGAGTATGATATTTGGTAAACCCTATTAGATGCCTTAATGATGAGCTAGATGGTAGTGCAAGGCTTGGGATGTACATGAAGCTTGTTGGTGAAGTTAACAGGTGGAGTAAACCCTAATAGAGGGTTCTAGATGGCCTAGACGGTGGTGCACATCTCAATGTAGAGATTGTAGATCAGTGGAGTCAAGAAAAAAAGGAAGACAATTAGGTATTGTCGAATGTTGGTATCTAAAAGTAAAGAGGGTGTGAGAGAGAATAGTCTACTATGGAAGAAAGAGCTAAATAGAGTTATGTATTGATGAGTATGTAATATAGATAGAATATGCACAATTGGTGAATGAGTGAATCCCAAAAAAAAAAAACTATCATCAATGGTTTACATTCAAGGTGCAGTAAAATTAGAGGGACTGTGTTGCTAAAATTGCAGCATCACTAGTAGAGTGTGAACTACAGAAAGTGCAATAATGTACTAAGTGTATTGATGCATCACTAGGTTATGGAGAACCAATATTATGCATATTTGATATTGTAATATTGTAGAGGTTGTTGCCTCATTTTACTAAGTTGGTGCCCTAAAATATTGTAACATAAGACTTATTTGTGACACTAGATTTGAGCAGTAGACTCAAGCAAATTTTGTCACTATGGTTTTTCCCATCTTGAGTTTTCCACATACATCATGTGTTATGGGATTTTGTGTGAATTTGTATATATCTCTCTATATTTTTAGTTAATCAACACATTAAGGGCTAAATGAATTAATTTGCATAAAGTACTATGAGCTAAAAGAAGTAATTTGCACAAAAGGTTTTTAAGGGATAAGTTTTATTATCTACTGATTCACCCCCCCTCAGTAGATTGTTGTGTTCCAACAAATAAAAGGGTCAAGGATTAGGTCATGGGGCTCAAGGCTAATTATAATGATAAAATTTGGTAAAATTTTAAGGTTCTAACAAACAACACCTTCATACTTGCAACAAGTGGGTCTTTTGAATGTCCCAAATCCAAAATAGATATAATTTTAAAGGGCTCTCTACTTCAAAAGAATAAAAGAGCATCTCAATATTTTCCATTTGGAAAAGAGAAGGTTCAAGTTTCATAGACTGGTGCCAAACCCCCTTACAATAAATTATGTTTACATCCCTCGAGACCTTATCATGATTTTTGACCAATACCCAAACCCTAAAAACTGGATGACCATTTTTTAGCCAAGAAATCACTCTTCAAAAAACACCCAAAATGGGAGACTATATAGATTTCAAGATAGAATCCTCAAAAAATTCAATAGGAAGCTTCGAAAAAGAAAGACAAACAGGCAAAGAAAAATATTTTGAAATCTTCCACTTTAATATTTTCCTTCCATTCAAGAGTCCCAAAAAATGTATTATCAAACCAAAATGGTCCCTCCCTTAATAATTTATCCTTTTTATTTTTATCCTTGAAAAAACATAAAAGGAGGTTTTTGAAAACAAATATAAGTCAAGATTCTCATACCAATTCACTTTCACCCATTCTTGTATCTTAGAAAGAGTTTGATCCTCCTCCTAGATCTGAAAAAATAAACCCTTATGCTCTAGATTTGACATCCAAGCCTCCATATCAGGATTGAGAAGGCTTATTTTTGGAATTGCATTAATGGGTGCATTTTCCTTGGACCTCCCTTCAACATGAGGCCACGTGAAATCCACTTCCTCATTAGAAACCATCTTATTTCCTTTATCTTCATGCATATACTTCCTTGTTCCCCATCTGAAGGATGATCACTTTGAATTTTCACCCAAGGAAAACCTTCGAGCCTTATTAGTGCCCACCTTTGAGATATTTGTCCACTCATTAGCATAATTCCTTGAACCAGAGTATCCTTTACTATATCTGTTGGAGAAGGTCATTCTATATTCATTCTTACCTAAAAAATGACCATATTTCCCATCTCCTCTTCTAACCACTTGGTGAAATATTTTTTAGGATATGTGCAATTAGGATTTTTGTTCTAGTTTGTAGAACCCCACCTTTCTCCAAAAAATCCTTTTTTGTTTGTTGACCAAACCACGAATTAGATCCCAAATCATGTTTCAAATATTGTGCCCTATAATTTGTTGATCGTGTAAGGTTTCCTTGCCACAAATTTTGGTTGTTTTTTGGAATGCGAGAGTGGTGGATATTCCAAATCAATATGATTTTTTAGAGCACAATGATCTACTAAGAGGGGGGTAAATTAGTAGATATCTTAAATTTACCTCTTGTAGCTTTTAATAAATCAATTTATTGTTAGCTTGGTCTTTGTAAATTAACATAGTCATAAGTAGAGACATAAACATACACATAACACAAGATATATGTGGAAAACCTAAGATGGGAAAAACCATGGTGATAAGTGTTACTAGGAGCTATTATCCTAATCTAGCCTCATATTCAAAAGCTTTGTTACAATGTTTAAGGGCACCAACCCTAAGGAGACAAAAATCCCATATTTTAGGAGCACCTACTCCAAGTAAGAACCCACTCCCAACTCTGAGCACCTGCCCAGATATCTGATGACACCCACCAATCATATTTTCAACAAGGATTAATACAATTTGTTCAATAGAAAATAGTTCAATGTTGCAACTCAACTTTCAATTGCTCAACATTTGGTTATAATTTTTGCAACTTAATCTTATGTTTAGTACCTCCTCTATCCTATTATTGTGGGTGAACCCCGATTAAGTCTCGTAGATTTTTTTTTGGGTTTCACTCACGAATAATACTTCTACACTCCCCCCTTTTCTTTTAGTGTATTTTATGTGTATCTCAAAAGACTTCCATATATACTACATAGCCTTGTTGCACCTTCTCTAAGAGTGCATTCTTTGTCTGCCTTCAGGGATCAAGCATACACTTTTCTATTCTCCCTACTTCTTTTCACCAAGGTATTCTCTGTCTATCTCAAAAGACACAAATCACTCAAATGCAATAACCACTCAATACTCTCTTGTGCAACATCATCTACTATTTCAATTCCCGAGTCTTTCCTTTTGTGTTCATCACCAACCTTCTACATCAGCCTCAATATTTTCACACTATACTAATTATTTGCTAGGGTTCAATGTTTATCTTCTTCTGCATGCCACCAGACCATCAAGCCACACATCCCCTTATCAAAACCCAAATTTTCTAATTCTAGCATGTTAAAAAACTATGATTTTAGTTCCATTTAATTAGAATTCTCTATAACAAATCTTGATTAGATTTTTTGCCGCCTACATGTCCGTTTCAACAATCTTATTATCTAATCATCAATAAAACTGGTAGTTGGAGCAGTTGAGCCAAATGAATTCGCTCCCTAAGTTAGTTTTTAGTAAAAAACCTAGTTCACACTATTGTAGTCATTAAGGATTCTTAGTTTAAACCTGAGTCATTGATCTGTTACTTTTTGTTCCATGATCCATTGATCTACATTCACCATTCATCCTTTCAAAACATGACCATCAGATTAACATTCATAATTGGCATTGATCTTCACCATATGTAGCTTTATGGAGAGTGGGTTCATTAAGACACACACAAATTATCCTCAGTTCTTTGGGGTCAGACACAATCAAACCAAAAGCTTTAGCAGACTGGTAGATTATCATCATCTGTCACTTTTTCATCATCATGCAATTCACAATGGAGATGTGAATTGCCATATCAATCAAATCAATTGCTATCACCGACCTTCATGTCACTTGAAATTATTGACACCTATCTCTCAAATTGGTCCCACCATGCTTCCTTTGTGCTATTACAAGTAACCTAGATAGGAATCTACAATATTTATGGCTAACTCCTAGAAAAAATCCATTAGATCTTCAAGCCTCAACCACCACCATTGATCTAACTGAGCTCAATTGTTTACCTCACAACTAAGGAACTATTATGATTGTCGAATTTTTACCGAGATGATGGACACAAGGAAGGAGGACCAGCTTCCCCAATGATCTCAATGGATTATGTTGTCTCTTAAGAACCTTGCAACCATCGATTGGTAGTTAACATCGAAATATAAAGTCTATTTAGAACCATGAATGTATCTAGTGAAGTTCTATCTCTGCCAACCAAATACCACCACTCTCCCAAGTAGGATATCATGTAGACATCCCCTTTTGACATCAATGACAAAAATATGCTAGCAATCTCCCCCTTTGTCATTTATGGAAAAACCAAGTGCTCTATACCACTATAAAAACTTACTCACTGCTTTTTAACCAAATAATCATGCATTTACCTTGACATAGCAGCTCCCCCTAGGACATATCACTTTGAGAACTTTTCTTGTCTTCAGCCCCTTTGACATCAATGGTGAAGGGTCTGGTCATTTGATTTATTACCTAAGGTGAATCCCCCCCTTCATTTGAGAGGACATTTTGGAATCAACAACCATCAAGTTAGTAGAAATTTGTAAAATAAACATACCTGATTTGACCACTTTCTTCATTATTTAGGGATGAATAGACTACCAATGAAGCTCCCCCTGAACCCTTTCCCTATCACTAATTTTAGTGATATGATGTGGGATCAATGACTCCCAAATTTTGTCTCAGATATTCAAATTGTTCCTTCAGAAGAGGCTTTGTAAATATTTCAACCACTTGTTCTTTTGTGGGAACATACTCCATGCTGACCTCTTTGTTTGCAACCTTCTCTCTGATGAACTGATACTTAATGGATATGTTCTTTATTCTCAAATGCAC
This sequence comes from Sequoiadendron giganteum, assembly GCA_007115665.2. NCBI lineage: Eukaryota > Viridiplantae > Streptophyta > Pinopsida > Cupressales > Cupressaceae > Sequoiadendron > Sequoiadendron giganteum. The sequence goes on along the minus strand of CM021110.1, from coordinate 232,270,734 downwards.
CACTATATTCTTTGAGATGCTTATGGAACTTGAATTGTTGCAAAGAATAGAGATAGGTTCCTTGTACTCCACCTTGATTTCCTTAAGCATATACTTCATCGATAGGACCTATGTACAACATGCGACTGCAAATACATACTTTGCTTCTCCTATGGATAGAGTGATTGATTCTTTCTTTTTGCTCATCCAGGAAACCAATTTGTTTCTTAAAAAAAATGCTCCACCACTTGTGCTCTTCCTATCATCTACACATCCAACCCAATCAACATTTGTATATGTTACCAAAGTGAAATATTCACTCCTTGGATACCACAACCCATAGTCAACAATGCTTTTGATATATCTAAAAATTATTTTCACTACATTGACATGTGACTCCTTTAGTGCAACTTGAAACCTTGCTACCATACATACTTCTTGCATTATGTTTGGCCTTGATGTAGTTAAGTATAGTAAGCTTCCAATCATTGACCTATACATTGTTTGATTTGCATATGATGACTCATCAAAAAAATTCTCCATGCAGCCAATTATCATGGGGGTACTGAATTTTGCGCTATCTTCCATACCAAATTTCTTGAGCATTTCCTTAGCATATTTAGTTTGAGATATGAATATCCCATCATCAGTGTGTGTAATTTATAAACCAAGGAAAAATGATAATTCTCCCAGCATTGACATCTCAAATTTATCTTGCATATGTGTAGCAAATGTTTTACACACTTTATCATTACTACCACCAAATATAATGTCATCTACATATACAACAACAATAATCTTGTGCTCACCTTTATATTTGAATTATAAATGTTTTTTGCACATCCCATTTGAACCCTTATTGTAGATATTGGTCCAACCTTGAATACCATGCTCTAGGTGCTTGTTTTAGTCCATACAAGGCTTTTCTCAATCTACAGACATAATCATCATCTTTTGACAACTGAAAACCTTCTAGTTGTTCTATGTAGAATTCCTATTCTAGGTTTCAATTCAAAAATACAGATTTGATATATATCTGATATACTTTAAATCCTTTATACATTTAGAATGCAAGAAATATTCTTATTGCTTCTAATCTTGCCACTAGTTTAAATTCTTCTTCAAATTTTGCATACCCCTTGCACACTAGTCTTTCCTTATTCCTTACAACAAATCCATCTTCATTGAGCTTGTTTCTAAACACCCATTTGGTGCCAATTTCATTTTTTCTTGGGGGTCTAGGAACCAATTCCCATGTTTTATTCTTTTCAATCTAATAGAGATCTTCTTCCATGTCCTTTATCCAAATTTCATCTTTGTTGGCCTCAACATAGCTCTTTGGCTCAATTTGCAGCAAGAGAGAAAAATTTACTTGTTCTTTGTTTCTTGCAAGCCTTCTCCTTGTTTGGACACCTTCATTTTTATCACCAATAATCTTTTTTGCGGGTGATCTTTTTGCATGTATTTTGTAGGTGGTTTTTCACTCTCCTCTTCTTGTTCTTATTCTTCTTCATTTGCTATATTATCCTCAAAATTTGATTCTTCTTCAAATTCATTCTTATCTAATTTGATATGCCTTATTTTCTCATCAAATTTGACATTGATGCTCTCAACAATTTTGTTCATCCTCTTGTTATAGCATTTGTAAGCTTTTCTTTGTGTATAATATCCAAGAAATATTCCTTCATCACTTCTAGAGTCAAAGCTTCCCAAATTTTCATCTTCTCTCTCAATGTAATATTTACTACCAAATACTTTGAAGTACTTAATAAATGTAGGCCTACCATATCATAGTTCCTAAGGAGTGCTATCACTATGTGTTATAATTTGAACTCTATTCAAAATGTAAATTGTTGTATGGATTACCTCTCTTCAAAAAATATCTGCAAGCTTGGCCTCATTTAACCATCTCCATTCTATTGTGGAGTTCTTGGTGCTGAGTACTTCCTCTTAATTCCATTTGCTTCACAATACTCAAAAAATTCATTCGATGTGAATTCTCCTCCTCTATTAGATCTCAAGAATTTAATTCTTCTTCCCAACTCCTTCTTGACCATTTTCTTGAATATTTTGAATCTTTCAAATGCTTTGTTATTTTCTCTCAGAAAGGTTACCGATGCCATTCTTGTATATTCATCAATTAAAAGCATGAATTATCTTTCACCTTTCAGTCCTCTTGTTCTTTTAGTTCCACATAATTCAGTATGGACCAATTGTAAAGGCTTAGAAGTTGAATATTCATTTTTTGGAAATTTTTCCTTTGTTTGTTTTCTCAGTTGACATTCTTTGCATATTATGTTTGTAGGCTTGGTTATCTTAGGCATGTGTCTCACCAGACCTCTTGAACTTAATTTTACTATATTTTCAAAGTTTACATGCCCCAATCTTCGATGCCACAACCAAATCTCATCCACTTGACCCATCAGATAGGTCTAACCTTTAACTTCACAAAGATTGTAAAGATTATAATTAGTTCTTACTCCTTGTGCAATTATTTTCCATCCTTTCTAATCTTACAACCTTTTGAATCAAATGTTACCATATAACGGTTTTCACACATCCGACTTACACTCAGTAGGTTGTGTTTTAGTCCCTCTACATACAAGACATCTTTAGTGGTATTTCTACCATCTAGGCTCAATATGTCGTTTCTGCATATCTTTATTGTTGTATTATCACCCAAACTCATAGATCCTCCTTTACATTTATTTAGTTTGATGAAATTTCTTTTGTCTCCAGTCATATGCTTGGAGCAACCACTATCTATCACCCATAAATTTTTCTTTTTGGCATGTAGTGCCATTTGTGCAATGATTAATTGTGTGGAATTCTACTCTTTTTCTTTCCACAACTTTTTAGGTTTCTTTTCTGCTTTTTCTTCCTTCTTCTTAGGAGTAGTTGAATCCTTGGTCACTTTAGATGATGTGTTTTTCTTTTTATAATTCTGTATTTTTGGTCTTATGAAATTTTTTCTACAATCTTTGGAAATATGACCAAAGTTATTGCAATTATAACACAACATTCATATCCACTAAAGGAGAAAGTAGATTTTTACTTACAAAATTAGTACTCTTTTTAGGAATGACTCTACATTCTCTAGCCCTATGACCAAACTGATTACAAGTATAGTAGTATCCATAAAAGTATGATGAATACTTGGTAATAGTGTTCCCTTGTGCGAGATGAGGTGATCTTCATTGTATTGGTTTCCTTGTATTTTTCACGCTTATAAATCCATCAACATTAGTTATCCTTATGTTTTATCCCTCCTTCTAATGACTAGGAACTGATCGGTTATTATTCTTGTATGTTGTTGGCTTCTTTTCTTCACTGGTCTCCTTTACCTCAATAGATTTCTTCTCAGCTTTAGACTTATTTTCTTTGTAGGATTCTTCACCAACTGAATCTAACTTTTATCCTGATCTAAACCTCTCATATAATTTTGTACAAGAATCCATAAAGGTTCTTTTACCTTTCTCAAGCCCTAGTCTAGATTTTTCTTTGTTGGAAGGTTTTTTGGTGCTCAACAAACCATCAAGGATTTCTGATCCACCTTTCAACTTAATTCCTCTCTGTATTTCTTCTCCAACCTTTTCAAGGTTTTTCTTAGTGCAACAATTTCTTCCTTAAGCTTCATGCATTTTTCAACCTTAGATTGAAGCTTGGACTTGATCACATCCTTCATTCTCTTGGCTTCTTCAACTTGCAGCTTCAAGCTTACCATATTCTATTTAGATTATTTAATGTCCTTGGTCAACTTGTTTGACTCCTTTTGAACAAGTTTCTTCTATTGCATATTTTCCTTTTTGAACTTCTCTATCTCATATCTGATATCATCAATTTCATTTAGAGCACAAATGAGCTCCCCTTCTAGATCAAATACTCCATTCTCTCCAAGTTCTTCCACCTTGCTAGCCTTTTTTTCTTTATATTCTTTTTCCATGAAAATATATTCATTTTCTCTTATCATGAAGGCAAAATCTTGTTCATCATTAGAGTCACAAAAGTCATCTGATACATCATTGTCATCTTGAATGTATAGACTCTTCTTCTTTTTCTGAATATTTCTTCTCTTAGGAATGTAGGGTTTCTTCATTTTACCATCTACTTCTTGTTTTGAGTTGTCCTTCTTATTATATGGGCATTTTGTACCAAATTGGTTGAATTTACCACATTCAAAACATTTGAAGAGTAACTTACCTCTATATTTTCTAGATCCTCTCCTTAATCTTCTAATGAATTTTGTCTCTTCCTCATAAATCTCTTCATGCCCAGATGAAGTTGCTTCTACCTTTCCTTTCATAGGTGCTTCATCCTTATCCTTGTTCAAAACTTTAAATATATCTTCTCTTTTGGATGGATTTTCATCTACTAGTCTCATTTCATATGCAATAATTATGCCATGCAACTCATCAAGAGTGAGTTTATCTACTTCTCTTCCTTCTTCTATTGCATAAATCTTGCGGTCATACTTGTTTGTCATTGACCTTAGAACATTTTTGACAATGATCGTTTCTTTTACTTCCTCTCCAAATCCTCTAATAGAGTTTACAACCTCTTCAAATTTTATAAGATAATTTTCAATCTTTTCTTCCTCACTCATTTTCAGACCTTCAAACTTGGCTCTAAGAATTTGTAGCTTTTCCAACTTTACCTTGTCATCCCCTTCATAGATTTTTTTCAAATTACACCAGACATTTGTGTAGTTTGATAGTGTGTCACTTTGACAAATATTGAACTTGACAAACTATAGAGAATAGCATGCTTGACTTTGGCATTGTTCTCATAATCCTTCTTCCCAACAAAATTAGTGGGAGGAATATATTTTTTCTTAAAAGACATCCAAACATCAAATCCTAATGCATAATTTGATCCATCAAACCGAGGTTCCTTGTTTGTGGAGGAACCTTCCCAACTCACCATTTTTTTCACATGTTCAAGATCTACCCGAGATGATTAAGCTTCTCTTAGGGAACGTAGGCTTTGATACCAATTGTTAGAACACAATGATCTATTGACAAGGGGGTGAATCAATAGATAGCTTAAATTGGCCTATTGTAGCTTTTAATAAATTGATTTCTTATTATCTTAGTCTTAGTAAATTAACATAGAAATAAGTAGATACATAAACATACACATAACACAAGATATATGTGGAAAACCCAAGATGGGAAAAACCACGGTGATAAGTCTACTAGGAGATACTGTCCTAACTAGCCTCACAATCAAAATCTCTATTACAATGTTTAAGGGCACCAATCCTATGGAGATGATAGTCCCCTATTTTAGGAGCACCTACTCCAAGGAAGCACCCACTCCCCACTCTGATCACCTTCCTAGATATCTGATGGAACCCACCAATCTGATTTACAACAAGGATTAATACAAATTTTTCAATAGAACACAGTTCAATGTTGCAACTCAACTTGCAGCTACTCAAAGCCTGGTTACAGTTTCTACAACTTAATCTTATGCTTCATACCTCCTTTGTTATGTAATTGTGGGTGAACCTTGATTAAGTCTCACAAATTTTTATTTGTGTTCCACTCACCTATACTAATGTTTCATGCCCCCTTTTTCTTTTAGTACATTCTTTATCCATCTCAAAAGACTTCCAGATGCACTACACAACCTTGTTGCTTCTTCTCTACGAGTGCATTCTCTATCCTCCTTTAGGGATCAAGCATACACTTTTCTATTCTCCCTTCTTCTTTTCTCCAAGGTATTCTATGTCCATCTCAAAAGACACAAATCACTCAAATGCAACAACCACTCAATACTCTCTTGTACAACATCATCTACTCCTTCAATTCTTGAGTCTTTCCTTTTGTGTTCATCATTGATCTTCAACATTGACCTCGATATTTGCAGATCGTACTAATTATCTACTAGGGTTTGATATTTATCTTCTTTTGCACACCACCAGAACATTGAGCCACACATCCCCTTATCAAAACCAAATATTTTTCTATTTCTAGCATGTTGAACAACTAGGATCTCAACTTCATTTAATTCACATTATCTATAACAAATCTTGATCAGATTTTATGTAGCCTTCATGTCTATGTCAACAATCTGATCATCTAATCATCAATAAAAGTGGTAGCTAGAGCAGTTGAGCGAATTGAATTCACTCCCTGAGTCAGTTTACAGTCGAAACCCTAGTTCACATTATTGTAGTCGTTAAGGATTCTTAGTTTAAACTTAAGTCATTGATCTATTTAGTTTTGCACCATGATCCATTGATCTACATTCACCATTCAACCTTTTAAAACATGACTATTAGATTAACAGTTGACATTAAAGACCTCCATCAATCTTCACCATATGTAGCTTTGCAGAGAGAGGATTCATTAAGACACACATCACTTATCCATAGTTTTGTGGGGTTAAACATAGTCCAACCAAAAGCTTCAATGGACTGGTGGATTACCATCATCTGTCACTTTGCCATCACTATGCAATTCACAACAGAGATGTGAATTACCATATTGATCAATCAGTCATTGCCACTTTCCTTCATGTCACCTAACATTATTGATTCCTGTCTCTCAAATCAGTCCCACCATGCTTCCATTGTGCTATTCTAGGTAACCTAGATGAAAAATCTATAATATTCGTGATTGACTCCCAGAAAAAGCCATTAGATCTTCAAGTCTCAACCACCACCATTGATCTAACCAAGCTCAATTGTTTACCTTACAACTAAGGAAGTATTATGATTTTTGAATATTTTCCAAGCTAGTAGACACAAGGAAGGAGTGTCAATTGCCCCAACGAGATCAATGGCTTAAGTTTTCTCTTAATCACCTTGCAACTGCCGATAGACAGTTAACGTCAGAATATAAAGTGTGTTTAGCACCATGACTATACCTAGTGAAGTTCTATCTTTTCCAACCAAATACCATCACTGTCCCAAAAAGGATATCACACATATATCCCCTTTTGACATCAATGACAACAATATTCCAACATGATCAACCCATGAAATCCTCTTCACCATAGAAGTTACCCTACATTTTTCCAGTTTCTAAAAATTACCTAGACTTGATGCTCTACTATTGAATTTAATCTTATTGAGATCATGAGTAGGTGATTATTATGATTTCTAACCAAACATGCATTTAAAAAATTACATATGAGATAAGTGTCAAGGGATAAAAAGGGAGGACCATCTAGACCCTAATTAAATACTTCATTGTGAAGTATTATTTTCAAACCTTATGATCTAGAAAGTAATTGGGATTTTGTGTTAATGTGTAGTTATGTTTTTGAGGCTCATGATTGTGAGTTATGTGAAAGTGTTTTTTTTGAGGTGTTAAAGTGTAAATTCATGTGATTAAGTGTGTAAGTGGGTATTAGGGTTTGTGAATGCTTAACTGGGTCTTGAATTTTGGGTTTTTCTTTAAGCGAGTCTTTAAAGGGTGTTTTTAGTCAATTTTATAGATATTGGTGTAAAAATAGACACGTAGAGTCTATACCTATGAAAGGGAGACTTATTGGACATGTGAAATTTTCCTTAGGTCATGATATGACCCTTCAAAAGTCCACATGAATGAAGGTGGCGAGTTTGAGTCATTGTGAACTGAGAAAAGTGACTTGTCACTCTCCCACCCCACTCTCAAAATTTTATTAATGAATGTTGTAAATGCATCAAGTCTTCCACATGTATGAAGCCACTTTATAAGAGATGTTGGGTATAGTGTCCAAGAACACTTCCCATCTCGCTAGAAGTATCACACATGTGTGACCACTCTAGGGATATGTGTTGGAAGGATGGAGGAGAGAGTGACAAGTGTCACTCCCTCATTCAAGGGATTCAAGATTGAACTCCTTTATATTTTCTCATTTGATGAGGATTTTAGGGAGTATCCATTCATTAATTTTAATTTTGTTTAAACTTTGTTTGAGAGTAGAGGGTGGAGTGAAAAAAGAGATCTTGTATTTTGTAGTTGGAGTTTCATGTTTGTCTTGGCTTTGAGAGAAGTAAAATAATTATTTCTAGAAACTATGTAGATATAATTCTTCCTTTCATTTCCTTGTACATATTGAGTTAGTTTTGTTATGGGGAATTGTTTGATTTTACATAATTTCAATATTTCTTAAGAAGGAAGGGGATGGTAGTTTTATTTTATGAGTAGGGTGTTTAAGCAATGGAAATGGGTAGTCCATTAGTGTGCATTTTCTATTGTGAAATATTTTTTATTGGGTCTATTAAGGTTTCTCCTTAGAGGAATGGCTAGAGCCCTAAGAAGATTTATGATGTCATTAATGGTAGGGTGGAGAAAAGTTCCTCACTTGGCATTTTTCTTGCAAATTTCCAATTTATATTCATGAAGATGGCAACCCAAAGTTACTTTGTATTGAAGTTATTTTGTTTATGAAAGACAATGTGTATGATAAAAATAGGAAAACTTAAAGTATAACTCCTCCTTGTTGAGGAAAAGAAAAATGGAATGGAACAAGTTCTAATAGAATAAGATGTACACCTTTCTTATAAAGCATTCAAAATAAAATAATGAATTTGTTTGTTCATTCTTTCATTTGGAGTAATAAAATTTTTTTATTGTGAAGAATAGGTAGTTAAAAAAGAAAATCAACTATTGTAGTTGTAATAAGCCTTAAGGTCGTAGAAAAATATTTTAAATTTTTTTTTAATTGTAAATACTAAAGAAAATTGTAAATGCATAATTTTAACTTCTTTTATATTGGAATAAATATAGTATGTTCTTTTAAGTTGCACAAATAAAAATTGTAGGCTTATTTATACCAACATTCCCAATACTTAGAAAGGTATTAGTTTTCTTTTCTACAAAATAATAGTGACAATAAGACAATGAAGATAATATAAACATATATAAAATATATGTGAAAATGCCTTCTTTAAAACTCATAAATATTTTTACTCTCCATTTATATAGTCAATTTGCAAGATATAAAAATAAGGGTAACTAAAATATATATATTTTAAAATAAATCTATTTTAGAAAGACATAAATAACTATATATGTGGAAAAAATATATGTTTTGATGAATATTTCATTCATATAGTATATTATATATATGCCAAATATATATATTTCATTAAAATATATCCAGTTTGTATTTACCACCAATTTTAATTAAAAAAATATATAAAATATATTACATATAAATTTAAACAAACTTTAAACACAAAAATAAAAAATAAAATAGAATTAAAAATTAAGGTCCTATACAAGGTAGACCCTAGGGTGCTCGACCCAAAGGGGTCATGGTCCCTTGCAAGACACAACCTACAAGGGGGTCCACATACCCCTCTGGAGGCCAACAACCTCCCTAAGGAAGCATTTCCCATCCCCAAAAACCTTCCTATGTTTCTAATATATATATTCATTACTAGAAAAACAATGTTATAATTTGGAAATTTAATATATACAAGTGTGTTTATACATAGATTCTATATAAATAAATATTTAACTATATAAAATAATAAGAAATAAATTCAAAGAAATAAAGAAATAAAACAAATGATTTTTTTTTAAAGGTGGAAAGCTACAAACATTTTATTTAGATAAAGCATGAAATTACAGAGGAAAGAGTTGTAACATGATTACAATGAAGAAGTAGAAGTCAAGAAATTTTTTTCTTGGAATTAAAATAGGTGAGGCAAAAGAAGGGCTCGACCAGAAGTGTAACTGAAAGTGTGCCATAAAATAGTTAGAAGCCAAACAACCCAGCATAGGGTTTACAAATTACAAAAATATCCATTTGATAGATCATAGAAAACTTGGAAGTAATATGTTCCAAAGAATGAACAAGGACCAAAAATTTGAAGAACGTGCATCTACCCAGCAAAATGAAACCAAAGAGTTTCCCAACAAAGAAGATAAGTTGCACTGTTGAAGAAAGGAGAAGCCATGAACAAGGAAATCTGAAATTACACCATGGAGAGTCAAAATTGGAGCCACCAAAGAGACTCATGAATAGATACCACTCTCCTCTGAGGACTCTAGGTCAGTGGGAGGAGCAAAATATGGTGTGGAGTTAGGCTCCACTAAAGCATGCTGAATCAAGAATTGTACAACATCAAAGAGATCCAAAAGCATATTGGAAATTGTATGACCCAGTCTTGGTTTGAGCCTATGCATATTTCTAATGAAGTTGTAGGAATAATCATCTAGCAAGCCATGAGCCATCGAGCTCAAAAGAGTTGAAATTGATTGATTAGAGAGAATAAATTGGTGGAAAAGGACACCGCCCACAAGGTTAGATCCATTCAAGATGTCATAATCCTCTAAAGAATTATGCAATGTAGAAAGCGGACAAACATGGGGAAGAAGATAAGAACTTGATAAGAATTTAACCATTTTGCCACACCATAATACATCCATCAAATTAGAGAAAAAGCAAGATTCTACCTCATGAGGGAGCGAAATAGCATGGAACTCCAACCAGTCATGCCCCAAGATAGTTCTTATTTCATCTTCAACTAGATTGCATTCTAAAATACAGGTCCGACCCAATTTTTTAGAAGAGAAGGGCCTTGAATCCCTTAATTCATGATATCTTGGTGGAACAAGAACCCTGAAAGAGTTTTTCATGATGTCTTCTGCAAGAAGAAAACAAGTTACAAAGAAATAAAACTAGAAGTAGTCCATTAATAGCACTTTCACAAGCCAAAAGTCATACGAATGAAGCAAGATAATAAATGCCAATATGATCTTACTGCACCAAAATGTGGTACACGAAAAAATTAAAATGCCAAGAATGTTATGTCGTAAATAAATAGAGTAGATCAATACCATTTGTCACAAAGATAATCTATGATGACCTCAAGGTACCAAATATTGCATTTTTGAATCAGTGATAAGATATGGAGATCACCAGATCAATTTAACACATGCTAATCTTAAATCAAGTAAGGAACTGAAAATGAATTGGTGGCCCATGTACACCCAGGCCTTCCCAGAATTCATGGGAAAAGAGCATGTGAATTACCATTCACATAATTCATTGGTACCAAAGAAATGGCCATAAATGCAAGACATTAAATGGAAATTCCATATCATATTTTACCAATGTTTTCCATTTTAGCAAATAATGCTAAAAGAAGAAATGCATGTTGATAGAAATAGGGAAATGTTACCCAAATTTGAAGTCAAGGAATAGAGCCATTGGACAGATCAAACCTGTTTCTTGGAAAAGAGAACTGACAAGCAGCTGAAACCACAACATTCCTCATGAAAAATGATTTTGAAATGCGCCACCAAAGCTTCCACATACTAACCGATCAAAGGGAGTAAATCCTTATGAGAAATTAGCATGGAGAAGGGGCCCACAAGGAAATAATACAATCCCAAGGAGAATAAATGTGCCACTTATACATCATTCTAGGCCACAACTAACATATTTAAGCCAAAGCAAAAATATTTTTTCCAGCTCATGATAATAAATGCTTGATCGAGAAAAACAATTAGCTCAGGCCACATAAACCAAGTTGAGTGTATTAGACATGTAACATGATCATACAACATGGAGCCATTAATAGAAAGAATTTAAAATTAGGAATTCAGTAGACTCAAGTACTCCTGATGTGAAATGTATATTTCCATCAATGGCTTTGTTTGCTAACCGATCTGCTTGATCATTGGCTTCCCTATAACAATGCATTACTTGATAAGAGGAAAAATTGTTTAAGAGGTATCGAATATGAGAAGCAAGATAATTCAAATGCCAAGAACTTGAGTGACCATTTAACACTACAGAAATGACAACCATGGAGTCCCATTCAATCTGGATATGAGGTATAGAAATTTCAATTTCTAGCTCTGTACCAGTATTTAAAGCATTGAATTTTGCAATGTTATTAGTTCCTTCTAGTAGACTAGAGCAGGTTGCTCTAAAAAAATTACCTTGATAGTCTCTTGGGATTGAGGCAGCCCCATATTTCCTAAGGTTCCCTCTAGAAGCCCCGTCAAAATTGAGTTTAACATAATCCCTAGGTGGTGGTAACCATTTAATGGTAGATCTATTCACAAGAGGATTCTTGGTCAAGATGGAACCTGCATTGGGAATTTTGAGAAGAGACAAGTTTTTAAGAATGAAAGAATCCCAAGAAGAAAAACTATTATTGAAAATTACATTCTTTTAAAGGCTTGAAATTGTTGTTTCTGAAATAGAAATTTCAATTTTTTGGATGATTTGCTCCACACATAATTACTCTTTTTTAAATATTTGTCTGTTTCTCTCAAGACAAATGTTCCAAATGAGAATTGAGGGAGAAATTTCCCAAAGACAAGAAAACTTAGAAATTGAGTGTAATTTAGGCCAACTCTGGAAATGTTGGAGGATCATATTTTGTAAGGGAGAATTCTAGCCCAATCTTCTTCTTATACAGGTCCAACATTCATATGCAAAGGGGCAGCTAATGAGAAGGTGATCTGTAGATTCAAAAGCATTACCACATATTACATAGGAGAAGAGAGGTACTATTCCCAATCTATCAAGTCTCATGCCCTAGAGTATTCTATCTTTAATGGCCAACCAACTAAAGGCACCTGCCTTCAGAAGTACATTAGGGCCCCAATAGAGATTAGACGGCCAAGAAGAGGGGACATCATCATCTACCAATAAATTATACCCTTCTTTAACAATGTAATTTCCTGATTTAGACCCTGTCCAGATTATTTCATTAGGTTTCTCTAAGAAGACAATTTTCCTTTTCTACAGTTTAGACTTGAGAGAGTCCTTCATGTAAGATGGGATTGAAATAAAACTGAAGCCTTTCCATTTGATTAAATGTAAAGAATACTTCTGATCAATAAAAAATAACCTTTCACCTTATCCCCCCAAATATTTTTCAGTTCAATCTCTATTTGAGACCAATCACCTAGAAGTTTGAGTGGTTGATGTCCATTCTAGGCATCATCCCAAAATAAAGCTTTCTCACCATTATTAACTAGCGAAGAAAGGTGAGGAAGGATGACAAATCTACATGCAACTATAAAATTCCAAATTTTAGAGCCAGGCGGGAGGTTCCTTTGTGTGAAAATCCTTTCACTTTCCATGGAATCCAAGTATTTGTGATGCATGATTTGGCACCATTTCTTGTCTGGATTAGAATACAATTTCCAAACCGATTTGTCACCAAGAGCTTTATTTTTTAAGAAAAGGTCTCTCAAATCTACACTACCTGAATCTTTTGACTTGAAGATGTTATCCCATGCAACTAGGGGAAGTTTCTCTTTTTTGTGTAACAATTTCTTCCAAAATAAATTTTTTGAAGAGTTTTTGAAGAGAAAGCCCTTTCTCATGAGGAATTTTTAAAACTAACATTAAATAGATAGGTAAAGAATGAAGGACTTCCTTTAGCAAAACCACTTTACCTACAAATCAAAGCCATTTGGATTTCCATATAAGGATTCAATCGGAGGTGGAAGAAATTAGATTATCCCAAAAGACATGCTTTTATTTTCCCGAAAAGAAGGGAATTCCTAGATATTTGCAAGGTAAGGTTTTGTTGGCACTCTCGAAATTTGCAAATTTTGAGGTGCCCATTTCGAGAAATTTGCCTCTGCATTTTCAGAAGTACACTTGAGGGGTCAGTTTCAATGACCCACTTTGGAGAATCAGAACTTGAGGCATGTTGCTTTCCAAGCAAAACCCATTTGCAGATGTATTTGATTGACATATGTGAGCGTGTGTGACAATTTTCAGCTTCCAATGATCAATTTTGTCAGGGTTTTGAAAAGTGAAGTTGGAAGGTTTTTGCACTGTTCTGCTGTCTACAGATTTGTCAATTTGCGAAACAGCCTCCTGTTTGAGCTTGGATTTTGCAACCAGTTGACTGTTATGTCAAAATGAATGTTGTTCTGTGTTCTCCATACCTAAATGATCTCGGGTGTCAGTTTGCAGAACTTCAGGATTTAATTTGCTATTTTTAGTAGATCGAAACCAAATGTTGTTTGTTCAGTTTCACATCTGTATTCCTGACAGCATTTCCGAGAGGCCAACTTTGATCGTCAATATCCTTTGATCAGTGATGATTCAAGAAAATTCCTTTTGCACACATACTCACGGTGCCTAAATGTGTTTATTTCTCCAGTGGCGGCCCCTTAGAAGGTGATTTGATATTTTTGCAAAGTGGTGACTTGGTGAGCCTTGATTGGTGCTAAACATGTGCAGTTGCAGAAATGTCTGGTTGAACAACTTTATCGATTAATCTCTTGCACCTCAAGATCTTTTTTTTCGAACCATCTTTTGCATTAAATTCTTGGATCAAACATGTGCCTTCTTGCTCAGTGACAGGGTTTTAAGATGAGTTCAGATGGGTTAATCAATTGTTTTCTGATCGCGACAGGACCAAAAATGGTGTTCCGGAAATTTTCAAATTTTGAAATTATACTGACAACCCATTTCGTATTTTGGTCTAAAACGTCTATATCTCAATTTTCATCAATATTGGAGGTCATTTAGTATACTATTTTAATATACTTTTGTTGCGGCAAAGACGTCCCAGAAGCCAGTTTACAAAGGAGGTACTTGAATTTTAGGAGCTGATCAAAATTGGAGGAAATGGGTTTTCTCTAAATAATTGATTATGGGTGCACGCAAAAGATCTCGGCTCCAGGTGTCCCGGTTTGCCCGCAATCAATTTTTTCAAAAGGTCTATAGGTGTAATTAAATTTTGCCTATTTTCTAAAGTTCTCAAGTGTCAATATTTAAAATAGTGTGAGTATTTTAAATATTGTGTATTTGTAAATGAGGCATTTAGGGAAAACATAAGTGAATTTTCAAATGTTTTAATCATAAGCAAGTTTAATTCTTGCTTTTGATTCGCTGAGACACTTCATGGCTTTCACTGTGAACGAAATTTGCTTCCGGAAATGCCATCACAGTGCATACACAAAATGGAGATGTGGAAAAAACTTCAATAACTTTCAAGCAAATGCTAATGGCAGCAATTTTTCCATTATTTTCCGCACCAGAGAGAGTTTCCAAATGAAGGGAATATCTCACGGATTACACATCATGGGATGGCGGGGAGAAATAAATAAAGCATCACAGGATGGCGGGGAGGTAGATGTGGGCCCAAATTTTGGTGCATTTAGCATTATTTTTTAAATGTTGCCGGGTGTAGTGTTTAAGTTGGGTTAAAGTGGGAGCCAAAAATTTTAATATTTAATTTGCCTTTTTCACGGAGAGGAATGGGAGGTGGGTCCCGCCACAGTTTTAAATGGTAGAAGCAAATCTAGCGGTGGAGATTGGGGTTCATCTACAGCAAAATCTAAGCCAATGCCCGCAATTTCGCGATCCATAAATGTTCACGGGTTACGCATCACGGGATCACAGGGAGAGGAGAGAAGAGCAATAAACCTTTAAAAAATTAAATGTAATATTAAATTTGTTTTTCTCTTTCCATGGGGGAGAAGTGGGAGGTGGGTCCCAAAATGTAAAAGGTAAATGGAGCGGGTAATCCAAAGTGCCAAGTGCAAATTTTTTAAGGGGAATTATTTTAAAATCAATTTTACCCAAAGTGTTTAATGTGGGGAATTTGTTAAAACAGCCTAGCAATGTTTTCTTGGGTGAAACATTTTACTATGCTGGGGTAAAATGTAAAGTGGTACTTACTGTACTGTTGGGTAAAGTATTTGAAATACTTTGCATAGAAATAAAATGAAATATTTTATTCATTGAAGTGAATAAAATAAAACACAACAGTGAGTAAGTGAAAAGGTAAAGATACAACCACAAAAAATAGATGGAAAATGTAGCAAAGAGGGGAAAACAGAAAACATCAGATAAGAGGACAAATAATGAGTGAAGAATGGACACATGGCATGTTTCTGTTGAGGAACGAATTGGGCACATGCTGTTCTTGAAGCAGATTGAAGTTTGTTATAGGGAAATGGAGAGATTATTTTGCAGATCACTGTTCAATAGTGGAGATGTTTCCAGATGGCTATTCCTGTTCGGATTTAGGGTTTCTTCTAGAATCTCTTCTCCTTTTCTTATTCTTTTCCTCTCATTGTAAAAGAGTTAGTGGGAAAATTAGCAAGTTAGGTTACCAAGTAACCTAGCCCAAATTCTGGTGTGGAGCTGCATATCAAATTGTAAAATTTGTAGTTACAGAGGCAATGCAAGTGGGTTTTGTGTCATTTTGCTGTAGATTTTGAGTTTATTGGGATTTAGTGTTTCATAACAATACTGGCATTTGATTTTACCTGATAAATCTAGGCTCATGTCTCTCCTTTGTGCAAGTGTATTCGAATTTTGAATTAAGTAATCAAGGGTTATTCTATTCATCTCACTGTTGTGGTGTGTGCAATTCTGGTTTTAGCTTTGATTCAAAGAATTAATTAAATTGCTTAAATGAGATTGCAGATTGATATGTTTTGTACAAGTATTGGGTAAGAAGTATTGAGCTAAGGTACAAATTGGTGATACTATAAGGCAGTATGATTAGAGATATGTTATGCTATGTGTTAAAATCTACTATGAACCATTAGGTGTTGGTGAATTTGACTCCTCCAATGGATATGGCACTGGTCTGATTTGCATCTGTTCTTTGTGATGTAGTGTTTTGTTTGTCTTCACCTAGGGCTTGCTACCACCAAATTTTAAAACTTATGATTTATCTTTCACTATGAAACAACTGTGTTGTAACATATCTCATGCTCCAAGTGGTTGATATTACTGATGAACAACCAATTCATTTCAGTCTTATCCCATTCTGTTGAGCTATTAAGTGAGATTATCTATTTTTCAAAGTTAATGACTGTTTATGATTTTTGTTGCAGAAGTTGTAAACTCATTAACAGGGATCACCCTCCTGGGTCTTGCAGAGCCCAAAGTGTAGGAGGTTATTGAATATTAAAATCCTCCTTAGTTGGTCCAAGTCCTCTGAGCTGCCCTTGATTGGAAATTTGGCAATTCCATAGGTAGAATAAGAGACAAACTTGGTTTACACCATAAAAAACACCAACAAAATGGCGACTCTACTCGGGATGCACTCAGAGGTTTTGGTTGCAGATGGTGCTATTACAAAGTCATTAAAGTGTTGATTTATTTTTGAAACCATTGCTGAAAATTATTTTTTCCTTATAGAGTCATGAGCTTGATAGGTCCATTCTCCTTGTTGGCTGAGTCAATTCTCATGAATGTTGCCAGAGAGTCTATTGTAATTCATCTTTCAATGTGAGTCTGTCAAGATTTGTGCATACTTCATGCCTATTTCATAATACCTCACAAGTTGTGAGTGGCGACTCCGAGATCTATGCACTTGTGTACATTATTTGAGAACAATTGGGAAAGAACCCAAAAGATTTGTAGTAGAGATGAAGCAGATTCGAGCTCTTGTGATGAAGTACCTTGACAAGTTGAGGAAGGAATCCATATGATGTCATATTGTTGGATATGAAGGTGTTGCAGTACTTATGCTGGTTTTTAATGAATTTGACTTGTGAAGAATTTCCAGCGGTTCAAATTTTTGTCCTCTGCAAAGAGGTGGCGACTCTACCAAAGAACCTAATGAAGATGTGAATATGGTTCAAGATCTACAAATATTTCCAATCAGAAGAACCATTTGCAGCTACTGCAACAGCTCCAGGTATTTTTCTCTTGGTTTTCAAGAAATTGTATATTGAAACCATATGTGAATGTTTTAGGAAAAATTTGGTTCCCTATTTGATGAATTTGCATTATGAAAGGGAACAACAACAGTATTTATTTCCATACTTCTGAAATGTAATATGTAATATGAGTAGAGAAGTATGTTTATTGTGAGTTATGTCTTTGAGAAAGTTTAAGGCATAGGTATTCAATCAATGTTTTAGAATCATGGTTGATTTTGTAAATGATGTAACTGAGAACCATGTATGAAGTTGATAGTGATTGAATTTGTATACAAGAGGGTTTCCCTGTGAAATGGAAAGTAAAAGTATGCAGGGAAAACAAGTTATCCCAAGCCCTCAAAGGGATTTTGCTATTAAAAGATACATGCCATTGGTTTTCAGTGGTATTGGAGGTTTCCCGAACCTAATCCCTAAAGATGTTAGAAAAAATTTGCCCATATTCATAGGGCAAAGTTCAGAATCAGCCTCTAAGCATCTACAAAATTTCATGGATGTGATGGGGGACTATGAGGTAAATCATGAGGATGTAGTTATGAAACTGTTTGTTCAATCCTTGAAGGATGATGCCAGGGATTGGTTTGCATATTTACCATCATGTTCTATAGCCTCTTGGAATCAGTTTATGACAACCTTTGTTGAGCAATTTGGTGAAAGGGTGAATCCAAGTAAGGCGAGGAAAAACTTTTTGGAGATCCATATAAGTGAAAATGAGTTGGTCCCTGTTTTCAATATCCGATTTGCAAAGGCAATAAGAGAGATCCCAGAGTATGTAAGACTGAATGATGTTGAATGCTTGGTTGTATATCTTAGTGCATTTGGCAGTAAGATGGGATTCTTCTTAAGGGATAAAGAGCCTGCAACTTTACTTTAGGCATATCAAATTGCCATGGACATTGAGAACAATTTCAAATACTCTATGATGAAAGGGTGTCTAGCTGCAAGTGTTGGTTACCCAAGAACAACTCATGATTGTGGAATTCAAGGACTAGGTAATGGAAATGATTGTCAAGCTGATAATGCCTCTATTGCTAAGATTTCTTCATTATCAAAATGTGAAGATCATAGTGAGTTCCAAGTTGAATGTCAATAGAATTTGGGCATTGTTGATAAAAAGTCTTTTGTACAAGAGTTTTATGAAATGAGAAGACAAGAAGCAGTGAACGAGATACAGAGTGCTACTTCATGTCATATTGTGACCAGCAACTACAAGGCATGTATTGCTGATATTTCATTAGAAAATAGTGACTCTGGTTGTGAAAGTGCAACCCCAAGCTATTGTAGTGAGGGTTTTTCTTGTGAAGAAAGCCATGATGGGGTTGCTAGTTTTGATTGCTTCTTTGAAGATTGTGATCGCTATTCTGAAAGTGATGTTGAAGCATAATCCTCATTCAAAGAATGCAACGATATAAATATTCACAAGGTCATTCATCCACAAATGAAAGAACAAGGAACATGTGAAGAATATACCGAATGTAATTTGGGTTCAAAATCAGAAGAGCATGTTCACTGTGAGAGCGATGCAGAATTTGAAGACAAACATGTGTGTGATCAGCATGTTGATTCAAAATATAATGTTGAATATGATGAAGGGGCTGATAAGTGTGCTTATTCTCCTGCTCTTCATGTTTGTTTGAATGAAGCAACGATGGAAAAATTTATGATGCATGATGAGCATGGTGATAAAATAATGGATTCATCAAGCATGTATATGGGTGAATCAATATTAATTGATGATATTGAAAGGTTTGCTAACTTATGTGATAGTAAAGTTTTAGTTTGTGTTGATATGGAAAATGTTGTCAATCCATATGTGGAGCAGCCAAGCAGTAACATTAATGGTGAATCTTATGTTGATGAATGTGAGGTTGAAGGTAATTACCTTTTGTTTGATGCTCCTGATTTTCAGAATATGCACATGGACATATTGTCACCACATGTGAGAAGCATTGATGTACTTGTTGATAATGATTTGTTTGACCCTTCGCTGGAGGTATTTGGTTTTGAAAGGAATGATGATGTGAAAAATGAATCAGAACATTTTCTCAAGCCTGAGATGAATGTGTTTACTCATTCCTTAGATGTTAACGATGCATATGTTTCTCATGACCTTGATACCAAGTTGTGTTCTGATGTGCCTAAACTAAAGTGTCAAAAGATGGGCCTAGGTTGCAGTGATCAGTACAAGGATGCTCCTGAGCATGTATCTTTTATCTTTGATGTGTGCCAAGATGATTTGGAGGGAACACACCAAATTTTTTATGAGAGCTTTCAGTTTGATTTGCAAGTTGATTTGGATCTGCAAATTGATGATCAGATTGAGCCTAATAGTTCCAGCCATATAGCAAATGTGAGTGCTATTTTTGTCAGCTGGAAGGAATTTTCATGGAATGTGGTAATGTGCAAGATATGGAGGCAAGTTGTTTTCAGCTTGAGAATGATCCATGCGATGAATGGGATAGGTTGTTGCCACATGATAATCAGTATTTTGAAAGTATGCCCGACTTTCAGATGCATATTGATTGTGAACATGTTGATAATGTTGTGAATGATTGCCTATTAGGAGGTACTAGCATGTTTACTCAGGCAGATGGTTGTGATCAGACCAAGTTTTCATATGGTCTTGATCACTATTTTCAAATCATGCCACTTGATGAAAAGTTAGAAAATGAAGAATGTGGCAGTGAAATGACTTATCTGATTTGGTTGCCATATAATGAAGTTGAACAGAGAGCAAGTTTCTACTTGCTCAATGGCAATTTGACACTTGTGTTTGCAAGGTTGCAATTGTTTATGTTGATATGGTTTGATAAGTGCAAGCATGAGTTAAGGGGGATCAATTCTTTTCACAAAATTGTATTTGATAGAGGTAAATGCTGACTCCTATTTTTCATTTGGTGACCTGGGGTCATCAGATGAAGTTGAAAATAACAGTTGAATTGGGGAGCAGTTTGAAGGCACTTGACAAATTCTAAATTTGGTCTACTCTCCCCAAAGATCTGGAATCTTGCTATGCCCATAGGGGGCATACATCCCTAGACAGAGCCACTGTTAGCACTCTCAAAATTTGCAAATTTTGAGGTGCCCATTTCAAGAAATTTGCCTCTGCATTTTCAGAAGTGCACTTGAGGGGTCAGTTTGAATGACCCACTTTGGAGAATCAGAACTTGAGGCATGTTGTTTTCCAAGAAAAACCCATTTGCAGATGTATTTGATTGACATATGTGAGCGTGTGTGTCAATTTTTAGCTTCCCATGATCAGTTTTGTCAGGGTTTTGAAAAGTGAAGTTGGAGGGTTTTTGCATTGTTCTGCTATTTGCAGATTTGTCAGTTTGCGAAACAGCCTCCTGTTTGAGCTTGGATTTCGCAACCAGTTGACTGTTATGTCAAAATGAATGTTGTTCTGTGTTCTCCATACCTAAATGATCTCAGGTGTTAGTTTGCAGAACTTCATGATTTGATTTGTTATTTTTAGTAGATCGAAACCAAATGTTGTTTGTTCAGTTTCACATCTGCATTCCTGACAGCATTTCCGAGAGGCCAACTTTGATCGTCAATATCCTTTGATTGGTGATGATTCAAGAAAATTCCTTTTGCACACATACTCAAGGTGCCTAAATGTATTTATTTCTCTAGTGGTGGCCCCTTAGAAGGTGATTTGATATTTTTGCAAAGTGGTGACTTGGTGAGCCTTGATTGGTGCTAAACATGTGCAGTTACAGAAATGTCTGGTTGAACAACTTTGTCGATTAATATCTTGCACCTCAAGATCTCTTTTTTCGAACCATCTTTTGCATTGAATTCTTGGATCAAACATGTGCCTTCTTGCTCAGTGACAGGGTCTTAAGATGAGTTCAGATGGGTTAATCAATTGTTTTCTGATCGAGACAGGGCCAAAAATGGTGTTCCGGAAATTTTCAAATTTTGAAATTATACTAACAACCCATTTCGTATTTTGGTCTAAAACCTCTATATCTCAATTTTCATCAATATTGGAGGTCATTTAGTATATTATTTTAATATACTTCTGTTGCGGCAAAGACGTCCCAGAAGCCAGTTTACAAAGGAGGTACCTGAATTTTAGGAGCTGATCAAAATTGGAGGAAATGGGTTTTCTCTAAATAATTGATTATGGGTGCACGCAAAAGATCTCGGCTCCAGGTGTCCCGGTTTGCCTGCAATCAATTTTTTGAAATGGTCCGCAGACGTAATTAAATTTTGCCTATTTTCTAAAGTTCTCAAGTGTCAATATTTAAAATAGTGTGAGTATTTTAAATATTGTGTATTTGTAAATGAGGCATTTAGGGCAAACATAAGTGAATTTTCAAATGTTTTAATCATAAGCAAGTTTAATTCTTGCTTTTGATTGGTTGAGACACTTCACGGCTTTCACTTTGAATGAAATTTGCTTCCGGAAATGCCATCACAGGATGACGCATCACGGGATGGCGGGGAGAAATAAATAAAGCATCATAAATTAAAAGTTTGGGCTAAAGTGTTATCAAATGAGATATAAATGCAGGGTGGGTCCCGAGTAAGTTCAAATGGTGTCGGGAGAAATAAAAAATTAAAACATTTAATATTAAATGTTTCCTAAGGTTTATTTCAAAGACAAAATTGTAATTGTTGCCTCACAATCCACAAGTAAGCCCAAAATTTTGATTGCGGGATGGCGGGGAGGTAGATGTGGGCCCAAATTTTGGCGCATTTATCATTATTTTTTAAATGTTGCCAGGTGTAGTGTTTAAGTTGGGTTAAAGTGGGAGCCAAAAATTTTAATATTTAATTTGTCTTTTTCACAGAGAGGAATGGGAGGTGGGTCCCGCCACAGTTTTAAATGGTATAAGCAAATCTAATGGTGGAGATTGGGGTTCATCTACAGCAAAATCTAAGCCAATGCCCGCCATTTCACGATCCATAAATGCTCACGGGTTACGCATCACGGAATCGCGGGGAGAGGAGAGAAGAGCATTAAACCTTTAAAAAATTAAATGTAATATTAAATTTGTTTTTCTCTTTCCACGGGGGAGAAGTGGGAGGTGGGTCCCAAAATGTAAAAGGTAAATGGAGCGGGTAATCCAAAGTGCCAAGTGCAAATTTTTTAAGGGGGATTTCCATTTACTTTTAGGGGATTATTTTAAAATCAATTTTACCCAAAGTGTTTAATGTGGGGAATTTGTTAAAACAGCCTAGCGATGTTTTATTTTAGTAAATTTTAAATGGAGGTTGGGGCTTGTTTTTATTTTCTCGGGTGAAACATTTTACTGTGCTGGGGTAAAATGTAAAGTGGTACTTACTTTACTGTTGGGTAAAGTATTTGAAATACTTTGCATAGAAATAAAATGAAATATTTTATTCACTGAAGTGAATAAAATAAAACACAACAGTGAGTAAGTGAAAATGTAAAGATACAACCACAAAAAATAGATGGAAAATGCAGCAAAGAGGGGAAAACAGAAAACATTAGATAAGAGGACAAATACTGAGTGAAGAATGGACACATGGCATGTTTCTGTTGAGGAACGAATTGGGCACATGTTGTTCTTGAAGCAGATTGAAGTTTGTTATAGGGAAATGGAGAGATTATTTTGCAGATCACTGTTCAACGGTGGAGATGTTTCCAGATGGCTATTCCTGTTCAGATTTAGGGTTTCTTCTAGAATCTCTGCTCCTCTTCTTATTCTTTTCTTCTCTCATTATAAAAGAGTTAGTGGGCAAGTTAGCAAGTTAGGTTACCAAGTAACCTAGCCGAAATTCTGGTGTGGAGCTGCATATCAAATTGTAAAATTTGTAGTTACAGAGGCAATGCAAGTGGGTTTTGTGTCATTTTGCTGTAGATTTTGAGTTTATTGGGATTTAGTGTTTCATAATAGTACTAGCATTTGAGTTTACCTGATAAATCCAGGCTCATGTCTCTCCTTTGTGCAAGTGTATTTGAATTTTGAATGAAGTAATCAAGGGTTATTCTGTTCATCTCACTCTTGTGGTGTGTGCAATTCTGGTTTTAGCTTTGATTCAAAGAATTAATTAAACTGCTTAAATGAGATTGCAAATTGATATGTTTTGTACAAGGATTGGGTAAGAAGTATTGATCTAAGGTACAAATTGGTGATACTGTAAGGCAGTATGATTAGAGATATGTTATGCTATGTGTTAAAATCTGCTATGAACCATTAGGTGTTGGTGAATTTGACTCCTCCAATGGATATGGCACTGGTCTGATTTGCATCTGTTCTTTGTGATGTAGTGTTTTGTTTGTCTTCACCTAGGGCTTGCTACCACCAAATTTTAAAACTTATGATTTATCTTTCACCATGAAACAACTGCGTTGTAACATATCTCATGCTCCAAGTGGTTGATATTACTGATGAACAACCAATTCATTTCAGTCTTATCGCATTCCATTGAGGTATTAAGTGAGATTATCTATTTTTCAAAGTTAATGATTGTTTATGATTTTTTTTGCAGAAGTTGTAAACTCATTAACAGGGATCACCCTCCCGGGTCTTGCAGAGCCCAAAGTGTAGGAGGTTATTGAATATTAAAATCCTCGTTAGTTGGTCCAGGTCCTCTGAGCTGCCCTTGATTGGAAATTTTGCAATTCCATAGGTAGATTAGGAGACAAACCTAGTTTACACCAGAAAAACACCAACAGGTTCCACTTTGGAAACCCCAAAATTTTAAAAGTTTAAACTTAACCAGGGGTTCACATTCATGAAGAAAATATTTTATTTCTCTACATTGAAGGATTGGCTTGATGCCAAACAGTAGTTTGAAAGGAGTAATTTGATTTCTCTTGCTTCCTCTATGGATTCCTAACCAAAAAGGAGGGTATCATTTGATAAGAGGGAGTGAGAAATTGGAGTTGGAAAGGGTCTAATAGAAATTCCTTTCCACTCCTCATTGTTTCTTGAAGTGATGATTGATCTACTTAATCCTTCAGCCATGAAAATGAATAAGGACAGTGATAGGGGGTCACCTTGACATATACCCCTTGTAGGAGAAAATTTTCTAGCCGAAGAACCATTTACCAAAATAGAAAAGCTTGCTCCACCTAGACATGATGAAACCCATTTACACCACCTATTAGAAAAAACTGAATTTTTTAAGTACTGCTAAAAGGAAATCCCACTCAACTTTGTCATAAGTTTTCTCCATATCTAGTTTCAGAACCATCATAGGGGACTTGTCCTTCATTACTGAATGTAGTACTTCATGTGCTAAAATAGCCCCTTCAAGAGTGTCTTTTCCTAGTACAAAGCTCCCTTATTCACCAGAGATAATGGAGGGGAGAATTTTTTCAAGTCTAAGAGTTGTTACCTTATTGAAAATTTTGAAAACTATATTACACAAGGAAATAGGCCTCAAATCCTTGAAGGAAATTGGACCATATTTCTTGGAAATGAGAGCAATCATAGTTGCATTGAACTCTTTTAGTATTTTAAATAATTAATCTTTGTAAAGGGGAAATATATATTTGCAGAGTTGGTATATATATATATATTTTGAGCATATAATCAATATTAAACACATTGTAATCTTGAAAAGAAAATACACAAACACATATGTATTCACTAATATTCAAAATTAGCAAGGGAGAAAAAAGAAAGAAAGGAAATAAAAATATAAAACATATAGGGAAATGTGAGGAAGAGAGATTGAGAAAGCATAATAAAATTTTCTTCCATTTTCCTTGGAGTCTCCTTTCCAATCTTTCATAAACTTGTAATCACAAATGAGTAGATAATGAGAGGAAAATAAGTTTTAAAATCCATACTTGTGGATTAGGGTTATTTTAGTTGTCCCAAGATCCAAGTGTCACTTTTTGATCTAATCTAAGTGTGGAGATTGAGTGCACATTCCATTAGTGATTAATCTAGTTTACTTTAATTAATCTCTTCTAATTCTACTTTGATACATGGTGGGATCCTATGTAGCTAGGACCCTCACTTTAAGTTGTGACTTAAAGTCAATTTTAAAATATCTAATAAAGTAACTTTTGAACTTAATTTTATACTTACGTTAAATTTAATGAAATAAATCAATCTTGTTTCTGATAAGGTAAGAAACATTTTTAGGGTGTTTTACACTTAACACATCAAGCCCCATGGGCCAAAAAGACCAGGTCCAAGTAACATAAAAACTAGCCAAAAACCAGTAAACAAGACACCGACCACAAACTAAAAACATATAGCAAAAACACAGACAAAAAAAAATCTAACTAGCATTATCCCAGTTCTTTGAAAAGAGGTCCACAACATCGTCCCCAACCCATTCTTGATTCTTGATATCATTCTTCCCTTCCAGCTCATCTTTAATAACCACTAATAGAGTTTTGGTGACAAAGTGAACCAGCTTCACAGTAAAGCGGGTTAAGCCCCTGAATCTCTTTTCCAATATTTCTATTCGCTCCTTCAACACACGGTGATCCTCCTCATCATCAACAATCTTCACTTCCTTGGCATGTACAGTATCCCGTGGGTGTGAGGAATGGGAGGCCGAGTCCTCTTTCTGCTCTGTACTATTATCAGGAATTGTGTGGGGCTCATTCGCATACTCCTCCTCTTCCTCCTCAAAGATCTCAACCTCCTTGCCATCTTTACTGTCTAACCTCTCCTCCTTCGAGTCAAGAACCACCTATCTTTTTTTATTATTTTTTGCCAATCTCCTAGACCTCTAAATTATGGTCTCACCTCCCATGAAAACTGTCACCTCCACCATCGTGTCACCCTTAGAGTCCTTCCCCACAACATTTTTATCTTTGGTCTCATCTTTATTTTTCTTCTTCGGTGTTGGTTTGTAAGTAGTTTTGGCCGAGGTTGCATTTAGCTCACACAGACTCGCCACAACACTCATATGGGTGATCCCCATGTTTCCATTAAGTTTTCTTGCAGAAGGCTTGGGCTTAGGGTTATTAGTAACACCCAAGTGGGGTTTTTGAATGGGTCCTTTGGAATCTACAGGGGATATGTTAACAACAATGAGAGGTTTGATTTCCTCCACACAGATAGCAGATATGGGCTTAGGTGGGCATAAAGAAAGGTGGAAATGATAGAGATGCATAATAAGTCCTTGGTGGAGGGGAAGAGGAGGGGTCTCATCTAGGTTAAGGCCAACAATTTCCTTGCATTTTTCCCCAAAGCTTTCTAAATCCATAACCAAGAAAAAATGAAAACTTAAGAAAACTTTGTGCCTAAGATGATTCAACAACGGGAAATGGTAGAAAAAATAAGTTTTATATCTACCTTTGAGTGTCATTTATTTCATGAGGGCCAAAAAAACTTGGTCCCAAGGCTACAGAAGGGCCTCCCGCTCGATCCCCAAATGGTTCTGGACCGACTCCTCATTCCCCACAACCCGATAGCCCACACAATCACATATTTACTAACCTCAAAAGAAATCCCACCCAGATTCACTTTCCTGTCCTTCTAGGAATTGGAAAAATGCATAGACAAGTTAGGGTCATGGACCACAAGAATCTCCATTAGGGGAGCTAAGCCACCTTTGACACAGATGTGCCACACTAGCAGGTTCTTGTGGAATTCACAGCAGTTGTCAGGCTCCGTCCACACACGATCACCACCCATATCTTTCTGCACAAGAAAAAACTAGAGAACTTGTAAATTAAAAAGGTTAAAGATACGGGTTAAACAAAGGGTTTTCCACACATAATTGATATTTGGCTGAATAAATCAGCGTTGGTTAATCAAGCTAGTGTGCAGGACACATGCATGAATAGGAAAACCACTTAAAATAAGCTTGGCCATATCATAAATGTAGATCTTGAAGCAATTGCGGCTAAGTAAGTAGGACATGATGGAGAAGCAGGGTTTAATAGCCACGTCATCCTTGCACAAAAAGCTATGCAGGATGGCCACGGGGCCAAATTTAGTAATACCAAGGAGATCGGGTTTGGGACACAGAGATAAAATAACAGAAATAGAGGAGCCAAAAGGGAGCTTTCCCTCATAATGAATTGTCAAATCAAATTTTAAATCCATGAGCTTAAGAAGGAAAGAAAAGTTTAATGCAATCCTCATAATGAGATAGTGTAAGGTATAACCCTACAAATTCTTAATCATAAAGTACATGCCATACTTCCTAATGATGCCATCTTTAATAAATACAAGATTAGCTTGAAAATTCAAAATTTTCCACTTGTAGGCCAACTCAGATTTTATGCCCATCCACCTATCCCAAAACAGAAACATGTGGACACCCCATAAGACCCCTAGAATCATATAATTGTTAAAAATCAAACAAAGAAGGGTTTTGTTCTTTTAAGATTAGGTCTCGAATTCTTGGTGGAAAGTTCCCCAAATTGCACCAACATTTAGAGCAAACTCAAAAGGTTCCCAAGTTAACTAAGGAATCAACCACTTGATTACCCTCATGATAAACATGGGTAATTTTCTATAATCTTAGCTTAGACAAGAAGAGCCTTATATCCAATAAAATATCCTTCGTACTCCAACCAAGCAATCTGCCAAAGTTAACAACATCAATAATGGACTTAGAGTCACCTTCAATGTGAAGGTTCTCTATCCCTAGAGAAACAAAAAATTTAAGTCCCTTGAGTAGCACACGGGCTTCCACTACCATAGAATATTGGAGACCAATCCCACCAACATAACCTACCACAAGATCACCTCTAGAATATTCAATCACACCTCCAACACTAGATTTGCTCAGGTTGCCTTTAGCAGACCCATCAAAGTTGAGTTTAAACCATCCTCTATCCAAAGGCTCTTAGATAGTGTTACTCTTGGCCAGGGATCTGGTGTTTTCAAAGAAGCGTGAATCCAAATTCCAGTTTCACTTTCAGTGGTCCCTTATCCGGAATTTTCCCATTGAAGAGGGAGATTTTTCCTCAATAAAGCAGACACCTATACCAAAGACCTCCTTAGGGATCATCTTAACATTCCTAAAGATCCTGTTGTTCCTCTATTTCCATAAACACCAATAAATAATGGGAGGGACTTGGTTCCAAATTTCTCTAGGTAAGGGGTGAGTATAAGGACCACACCAGCCTAAAATGAAGGATTAATTATTCTTACACATGGCCCAATGTATACCAAATCTTTCAATAGTGATTCCCCACACTTCAACAAGTAACGAGTAGTGTAGTAGTAAGTGGTCAATAGATTCATCACCACATTTTCATAAGAAACATCCGTTGGGGATAAAAAATCCTCTTTTCCTCAAATTATCCTAAGTAAGGATCTTGTTGTGATAGACGGTCCACCAAAAGAAGTTGAATTTTAGGATCATATTATGGTTCCAAACCTTCTTCCAAAGGTCAATAGCAGCACCCTAGTCTATCAGTAGATTGTACGCTGACTTGATAGATAGATCACCTTGTTTGTCATAAGTCCAAAAAAAATCATCTCCCAAGAAGGATGAGGGAAGTCTAGTAAAATAAAGTAATTCCTATAGAGACTTGGCAAGGTGGCAAATATCTTGGGAGAAGGGGTAGAAAAGGGCAAAATCCTTCCACACCCTAGTCCTAGGAGGCCCAAGGACATAGTCCCTAATGCGGATACCAAAGAAACTTTGGGTCAGTCTCATGAGATTCTTGAATCCAAAAAATTCTATAGGGGTGTCCAGTAACCAAGGATCTTCCCAAAATATAATCTTACTACCATTGCCAATCTTTCATTTTATCCCACTCCTAAGAAGACCCTATAAACTACAAATGCTCCTCCATACCAAAGAACCCTGAGGATGAACCTCAAAGAGGCAACTGACCAAAGGCATGTCCTGAAGATATTTAGCGTTCATTATTTTGCACCAATCCTTTGTGTTCCTTAGATGGTCCTAGACCACCTTGGCCATCAAGGCCTTGTTAGTATTAGACATTATCCTGATCCCAATACCACCACAATTTTTAGGCTAACATAATTTTTCCCATTTGACTAGTGCAAATTTCTTCTTGTCCTTGATCCCAAACCAGAGGAAGTTTCTTTGAATTTTTTCAAACTTCTCAGCTATATACCTAGGAATTTTTAAAATGGAGAGAAAGTAAATTGGAATACCTTGAAGAGCAACAAAAAGGAGTTGAATTTTACTAGCATGGCTAAGAATGGAGCCTTTCCACCTAGCAAGTTTCCTTTGAATTCTTTCAAGAACCGAGTTCTAGAAGTCAGGGGTGACCTCCTTAATAGTGGGGAGGATCCCAAGGTAGACTGAAGGAAGTGCCCCACTCAAATAGCCCAACACAATAGTCACTCTAGCTTGCAGTGTAATGCCCCACCAAGTAATCCTAAAGGAAGTTGTAATTAACGACTTAAGCGAACCAATTTTTTTTTTTAAAGTGTAATTAACATACACATTCACTTACTAATTAACAAAAACCTCTAAGGTTACAAGGTTGGGATTACTTAAACCCACACAAAAATCTACAACTAACCAAAGCATTAAATGACATTAAGCAATAAGTAATAAATCAACATAAGATACGTCATAACATAATAAGATACACACACAAGATAAAGTATCTAAATATCCAAAAACATAAATCAACACAAAACAAGGACACACTGTCCAGTCCAAAAAGAAAAATGGAGGGGTGTTACATGTAGGTTAGGAGTGTTGTTAAAGAAGTAAATCATACTTTTTTTTAGTTAGCATTGACCAAATAAGGCAACATAGTTGTTCAAATAGTTTTTCCACTTTCTAGCTTCGATTACAGAGGCTTTCCTGAATAGGAAGGTATCATCAAAAAAAATTTGTATCACAATCGGATCTAAAGAAGAGGCAGCCTTGATTCCCTTTATAGAACCATCTGATAGTATACTAGCAAAGTTCTTGCTTAGCACATCCACAATCATGATAAATAAATAGGGTGAGAGAGGATCACCCTGTCTGATCCCTCTACCAATAGAGAAAAACCCAAAGGGGGCCCCATTAACCATAATAGAGTACTTAATTGTAGTAACACATTCCATTATGAGTTTGACCACAAACTGGTTAAACCCAAACTTTGTTAAGACTTTAGGGATGAAGTCCCAGATAACCTTATCATAGGATTTTGAAATATCCAATTTAAGGGCCATCCCCACATAGTTACATTTGTCCATGGAGTGGTGTAGCTCATGGGTGGTCATAGTAGCATCAAGGATATTGACCAAGAACAAACCATTTTTAAGTGGGACTAATGAGTTTATCAAGAAGGGGTTTAATCCGGTTCACCAGGATCTTGGAGAGGATTTTGTAAAATTTATTGCATAGGCTAATATGTCAAAAATCATTCATAGATTGAGGATCACTAGACTTAGGGATTAGAGAAATGAAGGTGTGGTTCAGTTGTTTGAGAATCTTACCAGTTTTGAAGAAATCATGGGAAACCAAGACAAAGTCCTCAGTCACAATCTCCCAAAAGATTTAAAAGAAAGTGAGGGGAAAATCATTAGGACTTGGAGCCTTGAAAGCCCCCATACTGAACATAGCCAACCAAACCTCCTTTGAAGTGACAACACTAAGAATCCCAATATTATCATTCTAGGAGATGATGGTCGAGGTATGGTTTAACAATAGATTATCCATGGCCAAATTTGGTGCCTTAGCAGGAGCCGAGTAGGCCTCTTGGAAATAATCAAAAACCATAAGGCCAATTTGAGTAGGAGTAGAGATCAAATCCCCCTGCACATTAATCAATTTGGAAATTTGATTCCTTTTCTTATGTTTAATGGCTAAAACATGAAAGAAAGAGTTATTCCTGTTGCCCTCTTTCAACCATTGGACTCTAGATTTCTGTTTCCAAAATATTTCCTCTTTCCTGAGAATTTTCTCCCACTCCTTCCTATTCTCAATTTCCTGGTTGTGATTTTGCTGACTAGCATTCCCTTCCTCCATTTTATTTTGTAAGGTTTTCAAAATTTTCCCTATAACCCTTTTCTTTTGAAAAACATCCCCAAAAACATGCTTGTTCCATCCTTTCACCATAAATTTAATATGTTTAAGTTTGAAGAATATCCTGAACATGGGGGAGCTACGAATAGGGATGTTCCACCAATCAGAAATTTTGTTCTTAAAATCAAGATGAGAATTCACATTATTTCGAACTAGAAAGGAAAAGGACCCATAGTTGTAAGCTCATTTGAGATCAACAATAGAGGATTATGGTCGAATACTATTCTAGGAAGAGATTTGAGATTAGCACTCAGAAGGCTAGTCTAGTGACTGGAGCAGAGGAATTGATCTAAATGAACTTGTATTAAATTTTCTCCAAATCACCTATTGGAAAAAGTAAAGGCTTGGTCAGAAAGATCAATGTCAATCAGACTAGTAGAACAATCTCATTTATGTAGTCTACTCTCAGTCCTAGTGTGGTCTAGACTGACTCTGGTCTTAGCAAGGTTTGGAATCTCCTCCCACATCCGCCTTTCTTTTTCCTTTCCTCTTTTGTTTTTGGCCTAGTGTGTCTCTGAGTCTGCCAAGTTCTCCTCTCACATCCACACTAGTTCTCTTCTTCCACAACTTTCTCCAACATCAAACCCTCTATATTCTCTATAGTTTCATCAAAAAATCCATTACCCTCATCTTCCCAAATTTCACCTTCCTAATCCATTGTCTCACTTGTCCCAGCAAAACCCACCTCCAACAGGTGGTCAGCAACAACCTCATCCCCCCTGAAATGAGGCCAAAGGCTAGATCAAGGATTTCCAGGGATTTAACAACAATCTTATTCAAGGTGAGAGTGGAAAGTCTCACTTTGGGATCCACCCGACCAGGAGGTGAATCACTAGAGGAAGGTGAAGAAGAACCCGAAGACTTGACTAGAGGAACACCTTTTTTCGGTAACTCTTTCTCCACTAGAGGCTAGGGATTCACAGTAGCAACACCCATGTTGGGCTTAGAATTAAATGAGGATTTATAGTCAAAGATAAGGTGGACAACTTTAGCACACTTCTGATAATAAATAACAACATTTTCATAGCACACTGGCTGAATGCAGTTGCCAAACTTAGAACACAACTTAACCAAGTTAGGAAGGGTCTTGTCCACACAGATATTCACACAAAAATGAGAAAAGACTAACCTAGACTTCGATTTGGTGATGGAATCTGAAGTGATAAATTGTCCCATAGAGTCCTCAATGCACTTAAAGATGGCTTCATCCCAATATTCTAAAGGCAATATTGATAGCCAAACCCAGATCAAATCCGACTTGTTTAGATCCATAGTAGGGTCAAAACCTGGTTTCCAGCAACATAAATCCAGAAAATGCTTCCCATACACCTAGGGTCTAGAGGAAAGGACAATCAAAAAAACCTCCAAATCTGTAAACTTGAACAAGAAGAGACAACCCACCATAGCGCAGATCTCCACACTACCCTTGAGGCACCATTTAGCAACAGCCCACTGACGAACCATATCCACTAATGGATGGAAGGATAGGAAACAACCTACAACCGCATTCTCCATGGAGGAGAGAATCCTATCACTGGCAGAGTCAGGAATAGAAAAATCCATCCCAAAAGTAGTGACTTCCTCAATAAGAGGAGAAACATGAGATTTATTTTGTTTTCCATTGGTAAACACATCTTTCCAACCCAAGGTTTTTGGAATAATCTCTACCACCAATGCATTTTTAGTAGATAGGATCAGAATCACGGGTGTCTCTAAAAGACCCGAAGACAAAGGCGCTGACCCATCAGGAGTGGCCCACGAGGGATAGGAATCCGCATGTGATAAGGAGAGGCTCGGGTCAGGAGGGGACATAGGGGAACTGTGAGGTACCCCCAAGCCAGAATCCACCATGCGCACAGGAAGTTGAAAACGCAGCCAGAGGAGAGAGAAGCAAGAAAAAATATTATGCCTCCTAAAAATAATAAATTAATCCTGTTAAATTCAATTCAAACCTAAGTTATTCCTAAGTGATTTATAATATGAAATATTTTTAGAAATAATGATTTAATTAAATAAGTTTGAGTTAAATATTTTTGGGGCAAGTCTAGTGGAAACTAGTCTCTTAAGTTAAAAACTATTTTGATAAATAAATTAATTAATTTAATAAGGTTTAAGTAAGAATTTTACCTATGTATGAACCTAATCAAACCACTTGAAATATCACGTGATTAAAGTGAATATTTCATTTATGTATCTAACTTGATAAAATAGAAAAGCGGACTATCTTCATTATCAAACATGATTTTTTAAAATAAAACATCAATGCAATTAAACCAAAGAGGTCATGGAAAAATTATGTCATTTTTTCTCAAAAAATTGTGATGACTAATTCTTAATTAAATAATGAAAATAAATTGACCAATGTCAAAGTCAAACTTAAGGATGCAATCCTTTAAGAATTAAATTGATATCAACTCTCTACTAACCTAACGTAATGTGACCTTAGATTAATTATTTAACAAGGGGAATGATTGACCTTGAAAAATTAATCAAGTGCAATTTAGTTTCCCTTTATGAAAGATTTCTAAATAAAATAATTGGTAAGTGTAATTTAATCAACCCAAAATATATGATGATGTCATCTTATTCTGAGTAATGGGATAAGCATGTATGATAATTATATCATGATCGAATTTAAACAACTTGATAAAATTGAATAGTTAAACTTTCTTGGGACTTAAAGGGGTCTCCAATATTAAATTTAACCTAATGTGTCCTTAAATTAATTTGGTGAATATCAACAAGAGGGTTGAGATAAACCCTATATCAAAATATGATCAATTTAATTGAATCACCTTCAGGTCATAGAGTTAATCTATTGGAAAGGTTATGTAATTAAGGCTTGAAAGATGATAATCTCTTAACTCATAAAAATGGAGTCTAAGATTATTTAACCACGTCTATGTAAAATAAACTACTAGATCAAGATCTTCTTACAAGGCTTTAACCCCCTTAGGACTCAACAATTATTTAAACTTTATTAAATCATGCTTTAACCTTAGGTTCCCTAAATTAATATTTGGTTAAACTTTGGTCTTAAACCTTAGTCTTACAAGACTTATCATAATCAAACTAGGACTTATGTTAACCTAGTAGACACTAGGAGAAGACAATATGTCAAGCTTGCGAGTAAGACTTAGTAGAGACCATTTAGTGAATCCTTTAAATTTAACTCCATAATTGAGTTAAGAGGTGACTACAAAAATGTGTGTAGTTGTATCATGACTAGATGATTCACCTTGAACACTTAGAGAGATAAATACCTTATTTAATGTGTTCAAACATTAGTCAAGTTTTCTTAGTAAATTTTCTGGGCATGACACAAATTATAATAGAAAATCCATAAGTGTTTTACAAAAACAAGTATATTATTTTAAAGGTGTGAACATGAAGAGGAAAGTGGCCTCACATTTATGATGAGGGGGTGGGGTATTTATTGTGACCCTTCATAGCACACACCTAAAATTTGAAAATTTTGGGACCCTAACATTATATTAGGAGTTTACCATTTTCATGAAATCATTATTTATTTTTTGTTTTATTTTTATCATTACCTATTTACCAAAATTTGATTTTTTGGAGTTGACTATTTGATGATCCTACTAGTTCATTGTATTTCCATTTTTTCATTGTTTATTAAGTCTATCTTTATAAAATATAAGTCCTTCATATTCCTTAGAGAATTTTCACCTTCCATGTAAATTGGAACAATTTCCTCAAGTTTGAAATGGGAAAACTTACAAATAAAATGATTAATTCATTTTTATTTTTTCGTCAACACCTTTTAAAGTTGATTATTTAGCATATTACTTATTATAATGAATTAAATGATAAATTATTTTTTTAGTAAAACCTTTGAAATAAAATTATACATCCAAGGTTGTAATTATTCATCTACCTCATAGCTAGTAGCTATACTTAATGAATCCATTCACCTCTTCAATAAAATCACTCCTAAGTAAATTCTTTGGAATTTTGGAGATATCAACATTAATTTTTAAGAGTTAATTCTTAGTTATTTTTTATAAACTTTTTTTGTATGCTTATCTTAATAAGTATATGCATAATCCATATAATTTTTTTATATATTCATCCCTCACGAGTAAAATGAATATTTCTTCAATGTACTATGATTGGATTAATAGTACTAGTTTTTCACTTACATCCTTGATCACCATTTGGTTTAAATTATAGTGTTGTGCATGTGATAAAAACAAGATAAATAACTATATAGATACTAGGAAACCTATTTCCTAAACTATTCCACCAACTTTAATGTTCCCAGACCTTGTATTCACAATAATCTTTTTTATTGTCATTCTTGCATAGAATTCCATGGTCCAAATCTCCTAGACTGGTAATTGAGATATTCCAAAAATTAGTGAATATATTGGAATATTAAATGTGTAGTGCCTACCTATTCCTAGCATGTGATGTTAGTGGGAGCATTTTATTGTGCATATGTTGAGATGTTAGATGATCAATTTCGTATTATTTCTCTATGTTATGATTCACAACTTTCCCTATGGTTGTTTTATTATTTTGGTTGGTATATTGATATTAAAGTGTGTGCTTATTATGTTTCCAAGTCCCTTGAAGGGGGATGGATATATTTCATTTTGTAGGTTTTCTTGGGATGCATGTATGATGTGGGATTTCTTGAGTGATTATTATTATATTTTGGTTCAAGAATATATGCATCAATATAGATGTTGTAATTAAATGCTATCATGAACTATATCATTTAAATGTAGTGAAATCATGGATATGATGTTTTAAACCATTAGGTAATTATGCAATGATTTGACTATTTATATATATGGAATAGGTACACTTCACATGTGCATTGAGTGGTTAAAGGTACTAGGTATTTCTCCACCTAGCTCCACAGATCTTAGTATACCTCAATTGTGGTTATAAAGATATGTCATATTGGCCATTTATTGTTTTTCCTTACTTGTCATACTTGATCTGAGTGCAAGTCCCTAGGTATTCTACCCATTGACCCATATACCACCATTAGTATGATTCTATATATTGTACACCTTTTGTGGATGTCCCAAGAATTTGTGGTTGATGTCTTATTAAATTTCCTATTTCTACAATGCAATTAAGTTAAATGCTTATATGGATTTAAAATTGAAATTATATGTTGAATGACAATTGGGGAATGAATCTAATTGATTATCCAGATTTGGGGTTATTTATGGGAGTATCAAATTTAAGAATGGAAATATAATTTATATTAATTTTAATTTTATTTGAATTTTGGTTTCCGCAAGTAATGTGAAAATATGCCTATATAGACTTAAATCACAAATTAAGGGTGGAATACCAAATTGAATTATATTTAAATGTTTTACTTTGCTTTGAGTGAAATTAGGGATTCACTGCAAGTAATTGGAAAATAAAATATATTTGATTATTTTGAAAATGAAAAAGGGTTAAAAGGGAAAAGGCATTTAATTTTTCATTTTTATGTTTTATTTTGTGAAGAAAAATGGGAAGGAAAAAACCCTCTTCTAGGGAAATTCTTGTTTTATGGATTATGGGAGAAATTGGAGTTTGAAGCATTTATATAGGAATTGGTAGGAGAACATTCTCATGTGTGGATTCATACATCCGTGAGGTGTGTTTGGTGTTCTTCTCATTTTAATTTTTGGCTAAAAATGAGGTAAGTTCCTTGTTTCTTCTATATTTGATTTTGTTCTTGGTTTTTAATGGTTGGTATGTGATCATTAAATTAGGAAAATAACTTTAATCCATTTTAGATTAGGAATTAGTTAGTTAATATATTGTTTTGAAATATTTTTGAAAATTTTCCAAAATATGTCGTTATAATACCAAAATCTCTAAGAAATGTCCAAATGTGAAATTAATAGTGTAAATTGGTTTTTGGGCATATCTACAACCAAAGGGTTTTTTTTAAATTGAGGTTTTTAAAAAAATAAAAAAATTCAAGCTATTTTAATGGCAGATTAGGTAAATTTTTAGTTTTTCCATTAAAGGAAAGTTATAAA
Organism: Sequoiadendron giganteum; assembly: GCA_007115665.2. Classification (NCBI taxonomy): domain Eukaryota; kingdom Viridiplantae; phylum Streptophyta; class Pinopsida; order Cupressales; family Cupressaceae; genus Sequoiadendron; species Sequoiadendron giganteum. The sequence continues at coordinate 232,233,212 of CM021110.1, read as the reverse complement.
TTTTGATTTTTTAATGTGATTTTGAATGATTTGGATAGGGGCATTTGAATTATTCTTTGTGAATTCTTGTTATATACCATTTAAGATTATTTTTATTTTTCATTGAGCCAAATTATTGTATGGATTCTCGTGCCATACTTGAGTTTTGGTGCTTGACATTTTCCACTATTGGTGGATGTGCCCAATGTGAGTTATTTTTATGCCATTGGTGATTAGACCAATGAGGAATCCTTTGCATACTCCATTGGTGATTTTTCCCAATGGGAGTGCTTGATCACACCATTGTGTTCATGCCAATAGGTTTTTCAATTTTAACCATCTTGTGATGTTGTTTGACCTCACATTCATTCCTTATTGCATTCTTGAATGTTGTGTATACTTTTTGTCCTGTGTGAGTGTTAGCCAATCTCCCAAGTGTCTTGTATGAGTGTTATTGGGTCATATTACCATATCCTATCATGGCGGGAGTGAACCTTTCTAGTTTTACAAGGTAGGATGGCATAGAAACCACTGTTGGGGTTTGGAGGTTCGAGGAGCTAAAGATACATTGATATCTTCTTCCTTTTTGTTCATTTTCTTTGAAATTAGGTCTAATTCAATGTAATTTTATATAAAAATTGATATTTGAGTCCTCTCCTTATGTAATTTTAAAAGAAGCTCTCTACTTGAGACAATTTGTAACTAATTGTAAATGATAGTGGTTTAGCTTTGATTATGTGTCTCGATGTTGGTATCAGGCATGATTCTAAGTGTTAGAATTTATGTCTTAGAAATTTAAAATTAACTAAGGAACATTTATTTTTGGTTTAAAATGAACATTTGTGTCTTCTAATAAGTTTGGGTGTCCTTGTGTTGCATTTGGGCAGCTTGGTATGCTCAAGAGTCTCCAAAATGACTTAGAAAGTTCCTAACTTTGATTAGGAAGCCTTATTAGTAGTGAAGAACTTTGGTACCATACTAGGGAAGCCTGGTTGGCAGTGGGGTGTCTTGGTTTTGAGTATTAATAGGGTAAAATTCACTTATCTTTGTTTGGTTGGCCTGGTTCTATGTTGGGAAACCTCGTTCCCCATACAGAAACTAGAATGTAAATGCTCTCTACCATTGATAGGTAATGGTTTTCTAAGCCTAAATCCCTTGTCAAATAATTTTTGTGCCCTAAGTACTTCTTGTGTTGATAGTTTTCATTAACTAGACTTTCAAAAACATAGTCAAGTTATATATCTCCTAGGACTTGTTTGTTCCTTCGGGTTTCAAAACCTCGTATGGGTAAAAAATATAAATGGATCTTATAATGGTCCCAATGGTCTAGTGGTTTTTGAAGCTTTTCCTTAAGTGTCTTCATTGTGGACTTGTAGTTTCACTTGAATTGTTTTGTGTGTAGTCTTCCAAGTTGTTTGGTTGTCAAACCTAGGGTTAGGGAGATTGTGCATATAGTCTTGTGAAGTCTTGGAAAGGTTGTAAACCTCTATGGTTGGTCTTGTTAGTTTTCTCAACATTCCTCACAAGTCTTGAGGTGTTGTGTTGTAGTATCCTTATGTTTATTTGATGTAACATTGCGATGAGACATCTTGGGAAGTGTGTGTTGTCTAGAAATACTTTTCATAATTATAGTTAGTGGAGAGTTGTGTGCCCTAGTTAGGAATCCTCTAGTGAATTTTTTCCCTTGTTTAGAATTGGTAAATGAGTCTAGATGTGGACTGGAGGTTGATGATTCCCTCATCCTATTCTGGAGTTTTTTTATGAGAGAACACAATCATGGGTTATATATGATCATCGGGTAGATGTTTTTTTCTCTCTATCTCTCTCGTATGTTCAATGCGGTTGATTTATCCCATGAGTGGTTAGTATTCTTTTATTTCCACCTATCTTATGCAATGATGAGGTCATTTTTTCTTTGTATCATTATGTTGAAGTGACACTTATGTGCATGTCAATGTGCAAGTGTGACATGTTGATGTCGTATCTTCAATGTTGTGGTTGTGTTTCATAAAAAGGTTGTTCAGTCAAGTTTTTCTTGTTTTTTGGGTAGGGCATTACATTTGGTATGAGAGCCCATGTTGCAATATTGGGATCTCTAGTTATTTTTGTTGACTATGTGGTTTTGGTGTGCTTGATGTGTGTGTTCTCAAGTGCCTATTTTTTTAAGATGGTTGTAGGACTTCTTGCCTTGTATACCTTAGCATGGAATTTTAAAGGGGTTGTGCATATCGAGCCATGCCTTGTTTTTATAGAGGAAGGATGTCTTCCAGGCCTTGCCATATTCAACAAGATTAGAGTGAAGACCTTGGTGGAGAGTTTCTCGAGGTTTAGAGTGACCACTCTCTTATGCCTTATTGTTGTGTCTGGGAATATTTAGGTGTCGGTGCATTTGTGGGTTACAGGTAACATGTGTATTGCCTAATGTACCCTTGCTTGGTTTCTTAAGATATTTGAGCTTGAGGATCAATATAAATTTGATTGGTTAAGAGTTTTTGGTTGTGTGAATTTCATTTTTGTGCTTATATCCTTATTATATTGATGGTTGAAATGACCTTATGAGGTCCTACATTTTCTTTGATAACAATTTGATAATTGTGGTTGTGAAAATGTTAATTAAAAAGGGAATAAATATGTTGTTAGATTTGATTGAGTATTATGTACTCTTATGTGAATGATTCATTTGATTATGGAAGAAATGATAATATGTTAATATGCCTAATGTGGTAAAGAGTAGTGAATTGGTAATGATTTCTTAAAGAAACCTCATGTTGTGTGCCTTAAACAAAGCAGGAAAAATTAGAGATGTAGCTATGATTGTGTAATGAGATCTTTCTCTATGTGCCTTATAGTGATTTAAAAATGTAATTCCTTTCTTTTGTGTGGATAATGTAAGTGTCTCCTAATAGCACATGGTGCCTATGATTCAATTAAATGCATGGTATATGTAAATTTGTCTTGTAGACATGAAAGAAATATTTGGGTGAAGGACTCAGGTCCCCAAATTGCATTCCTACCCTAGGATGTATGCATGAACTTGTGCATGGAATCAAATATCATTAAGTAAAGTTGAGAGATAAAATGGAATAGTGAAATAATATGCATAATGATTAAATAATAATCGATGTAAGGAAATGAATGCATTAATAAACATTGCATTGTCAATTCCAAAATTTGAGTTCTTTCTTTCATTGCATGGTATGCACGAAATGTAGAATAACATGTGCATTGTAGGAGCATTAGGTTGGTGATACTTGGGGCCCCCAAATATATTATTATTGATAGAAATCATATACATGTTAACTACATATATCCCAATTAGAGATATAAAATGTTATGTGCATGACTAAGTGAATTTTGTGTGAGAAGAATGTTGTTCTTGTGGTGTTAATCAACTAGACTATATTTTCCTTGATGTGTATTGAGCATTAAATATCCTTGTTTGAGAAAATATTTTATTATGATTGTGTATGCCACTTGGTAGAGTAGAAGGTTTTTTAGGACCATGGTGGTACATTGGGTAATGACTTAACTATTTTAACTAAAAATATTTTTGATGTATTCCATTAGTAAATTTTACTGTTAAGAAACTAGAATTATGTCACCTTGTTGAATTTTAATGGGACGATGATTTAAAAGGTAGTGTACTTTGTAAGTGTGTGTGTATTATGGTTTAATAACTTGTGAATGCGGATGTACTCATTAATATAACATGGTTTAGTATGTTTAATTTCATGTATCATTGAGATAAATTGGAATGTATGGTGATATTTTCAATTATGAAGCTATGGCTAAATTTAATTTATACCTTGGAAAGAGTAATACTAGTGGATTTTGGGGGTAAATTCTTGAAAATTTTATGGAATTATGGTTAGATTATGTGAAGGAAATGGTTTTGTTTCATCAAAAGATGAATTTGTAAATGAAGTTATTTGGTATCCCCCCATGGATGTGAATACCTTGTAATGGTGTTTATGTTATGTATTGTGGATGATATGATTTATGTATTCATGAGATTGTGGTACTAGGTACCCATACATGGATGGTGTGTTTGGATAAAAGTATGGTTGAATCACACTTTTCATGTTTGCTTATTTTTCACCTTATTGAGATCCCACCCAAGGGTGGTCGATAAGTCAATATGTGTTGTGTTAAGTAGAATCATGGTATACTTAGGAAGTATATGGTAATATGTTGTGACATTGGCATGGAGTAAACCTACCACCCATGTCCTTTCAAATTAGGATAATCCACCTACTTTCCTTTAATTAGTGGACCGTTGAGTGGTTCATAGTGTTAGCCTATTCCTCATTGTTCTTTATGGTATTATCGATAATGGTTTTGGTTATTGGTAACATGTTTTCTCTTACCCCATTATTTTATGTATATTTTGTTCCAACATGTGGAGATTGAGTATGCCATATTGTGATGATTTCTATATCTACCCATATTTAGACATGGTGTCCATGGATATGATGCAACACCACACTAATGTTTTGACATAGTGTAGGTGATGATGACATGTTTTTGATGGTAGTGAGTTGGGATCAAGGACATGATTCCGTGTATATGTACTGAAGTTGTATTTTATGTTATGTTATACCTACTTGGTATTGAGTGGTGTGGGGATGCTTGCATGATTGTGGAGAGGAACTAATGTTTGCTATGATAGGTTATGTTTGGTAAGCATATGAGTCTACCTTTCCATGTATACATTTGGCTTTAGCGAGTGGAATATGTGTGTCTATTGTACAAGGCACATCACTATGCAAGATGTGGCCTACACGTGTTTCCTTTGTGAGGCAAATTTTCATGCAACATATGGCCTTGTGTGTGTTTTCCACTTGACATATGACCATATTGTGTAGGGATTTGTGGTGTACATGACACAATTGCACACAAGGGGGATGTGGCCTAGGTGTGTTATTTTTGCTAGGCACATTCTATTCAATGTGGGGTATTGCGTGTTCATTCCACAAACACACATGAAGGACTATATTTATATTCAAGACATGAATTCCCTCCTTCCTTGTTTAATGACTATTTTCCAGTCACATAATGATGTGATGTGTAAATTTTTGGCCTTGTCATTGCACCAAAATATTGACCTGTCAATGCCCGATACAAGTGTCAGTTAAGATCCACAAGAGGTGATTAAACCATGTCGCAAACCCAAAAGGAGATGTTGGTGGTTAGTTCAAAAACTCCCCCCTCAACGTCACCTGAGGGGTTTGAACCCATGATCGTCTCTGATACCAATTGTTGGCCTTGCCATTGCACCAAAAGATCAACCTATCAATGCCTGATACAAGTGTCATTTAAGATACACGGGAGGTGGTTAAACCATGTCGCAAACCCGAAGGGAGATGCTGGTGGTTAGTCCAACATAATTTTGATGATTGTGAACTTTATTTTGGTTATTGGTGACTTTTACTTTGCTTGTGTGGGCCAAAAAATATTATTTATCTTGATTGTAATAATAGTTTAGCCACTATTTGTGAAGTTAATTTTTATGTATATCTTGTAGTTACACTTGGTTTAGTTTTGCAATTGTGCACATTTATTTATCTTATTGTTGAATTGGAAAAAAAATCTTTGGTATTTATGCTTTTATGGTGGCTAAACTAGGACTTCTTTTGTTTTCAAGTGTTGGTATTTTGCTGTGATGTGATTCCTCATTGGGATCAAGAGAGATGACCTTGGTTGAGTGTATAGAAGGAAGTAGATTCAAGTAAAATTGAGGATGGGGGTATGTGTGGACTATGTTGAGATCCATGAGCCACTACCTTTGTGGTGTGTATGATTATATCTTGGAGGTTAAAACCCTTACACAAACAAGAGGTACGTCACTTGTGGACATGTATGGAATGGATTTCCAGGTGCATGTAGCCCTAACATTATCATGCTACTTGATTTATTTTAGCACATATTCTTGATCATTTTTGAAATTGTTGCATTTCCATGATCGGCATGTACATATTATGTGATTACCATGTGATGTGGATGATTGAATATATGTGTAAATAGTTTTTTTTCTTTGGATCTAGATGCATATGATTTATTAGAAATTTTATTCATGTTTTGAAAAAGTGAATTATTGTGTCCATGTGGAAAGAAATATTAATTATAATATTTTGTTTCATGTTGAGCTCTTATGAGTAAGGTGTGCTTTGGAAAAATGATAATGTTTCTAAGGAAATTAGATGTTTTGTGTTTCCCATATATTCTATTGAATGGTGGGTTATGTGTAATATTGGTTATCTCTTGGGTGATGTGTGATTTATTTCATTTTGGTAAAATGAAAGTTTGATGTATGGTGTATTCATCTTGACCTTCATGACTTCTAGGAGTAATTCAATTTCAAGTAGGGGAGGATGTAGTGCCTACCTATTCCTAGAATGTTATGTTACTAGGATCATTATTTACATATATGTTGAGATGTTAGATGATTAATTTTGGTAGTATGTTCTTATTTGTTGCTTTCCCTATGGTTGTTTTATTGTTTTGGTTGGTATAATGGAACTGAAGTATATGTTTGTTATGTTTCCAAGTCCCTTGAAGGGGTATGGATGAATTTCATTTTGGAGGTGTACTTGAGATGCACGCATGATGTTGGCTTTCCCAAGTTACTATTATGTTTTGATTTGAGAATATGCATTAATATAGATGTTGTAATTAAATACTATCATATACTATATCATTTAAATGTAATGAAATTATGGATATGATGTTGTACACAATTAGATAATTATGCAATGGTTAGACTATTTATATATATGAAGCAAGTACACTTGATGTGTGAATTGAGTGGTTATAGGTACTAGGTATTTCTCCACTTGGCTCCATAGGTCTAAGTATACCCTAATGATGGTTATAAGGAGATGTCATATTGGCCATTTGTTATTTTTCCTTACCTGTCATACTCGATCCGAGTGTGAGGCCCTAGTTATTTTACCTATGTTGACTTAGGTACCACCATTGGTATGCTTCTATACACCATAACATTTTTTGGATGTCTTGTGAATGTGTGGTTGAAGTCTTGTTACATTTCCTATTTTTGCAATTTAATTTAGTTAAATTCTTAGATGTATTTAATAGTGAAATTATATGCTAAATGATAATTAGGGAATGAATTTAATTGATTATCAAGATTTGGGGTTATTTGTAGGAGTTGCAAATTGAAGAATGGAAATATAGTTTATATTAATTTTAATTGTATATGAACTTAAGTTTTTGTAAGTAATATGAAAATATGCTAATATAGACTTAAATTGTAAATTAAGCGTGGAATAACAAATTGGATTATATTTAAATATTTTACTTTGGTTTGAGTGAAATTAGGGATTAAATGTGAGTAATTGGAAAATGTTTTTTTTTATATTAGTTTGAGAATGAAAAATGGTTAAAAAGGAAAATGAATTTCACTTTTCATTTTTATTTTTTATTTTGTGAAGAAAATTGGGAAGAAAAAAACCCTCTTCTAGGGAAATTCTTGTTTTATGGATTATGGGAGAAATTGGTGGGAGAATTGGATGGGGTTTCAAGAACTTAGATAGGAATTGGTAGGAGAACATGCTTGTGTGTTGATTCATGCATTTGTGACATGTATTTTGTGTTCTTTTCATTTCTATTTTTGGCTAAAAATGAGGTAATTTCCTCACTATTCTCTATTTTATTTGGTTATTGGTTTTGAATGGTTGGTATGTGATCATTGAATTTGTAAAATAATTTTAATCCAATCTATATTGGAAATTAGTTAGTTAATATATTGTTTTGAAATATTTTTATTTTTTTCTAAAATACATCGTTTGAATGCCAACATATCTAATAAATGTCTGAAATGTGAAACTAATAGTGTAAATTTATTGTTTGGAATATTTAGACCCAAAGGGTATCTTTCATTTTTTGAATTTGAGATTATAAGAAAAAAGTTAATTTTCAAGCTATTTTAATGATGGATTGCATAATTTTTAGTTTTTTCCATTGAAGGAAAGTTAGAAAATTTAAAATTTTAATGTGATTTTGAATGATTTGGATTATGCTATTTGAATTATTCTTGTTAATTATTGTTCTAGACCATTTAAGATTATTTTTAAAGATTTCATTGATTCAAATTTTTCAATGGGTTCTCGTACCACATTTGAGTTTTGGTTCTTGGTGTTTTCCTCCATTGGTGGATGTGCCCAATGTGATTAAGAAAATTAGGACTCCTTTACATACTACATCGGTGATTGTTCCCAATGGGAGTGCTCAGTTATGCCATTGTGTTCATGCTGATGAGTTTTTGTGATTTTAACCATCTTGTGAAGTCGTTTGACCTTGCATTCCTTATTACATTCTTAAATTCCATGTATACTTTATGTATTATGTGAGTGTTATCCAATATACCAAGTGTCTTGTGTGAGTGTGACTGAGCCATGCAACCATCTCCAAGCATAGTGGGAGTGAATTATTTTGGTCTCACACGATAGGGTGGCATGAAAACCATCATTGGGGTTTAAAGGTTTGAGGAGCTAAAGTGGCATTGACATCTTCCTTATTTGTTCATTTTTTGTGAAATTAGTTCCAATTCCATGTAATTTGATGTTAGAAGGGTATTTGAGTAATCTCCTTAAGTATTTATAAAATAACCTCTCTCCTTGTTTGTAACTGATTGTAAATGGTAGTGGTTTATCTTTAATTACATTTCTCAGTGTTGGTGTCAGGCACAATCATAAGTGTATTATGTTGTATTTATGTCTTGGAGAGTTAAAATGAACTTAGGAACACTTATTTTGGGTTTAAAATGAACATTAGTGTCTTCTAGTGAGTCTGGGCAGCCCGGTGTTGCATTTGAGTGGCCTAGTTTGCTCAAGAGTCTCCAAACTCACTTAAAAAATTCCTAATTTTGTTTTGGTGGCCCTATCAATAGTGGGGAAGCTCGGTACCAAAAGAGGGTTCCCCAGTTGATAGTGGGGAAGCCTGGTTTTCAATATTAATGAGCTCAAGTTCACCTATCTCTATTTGGATAGCTTGGTTTTATGTTGGGGCAACCTCATTCCTGAAAGGAATCCAAATGAGCAAAAAAAATTCCTACATTAATATAAGTAGGCGAGGGTTACAATTTTTTTTTTAACACCTTTAAACAATTACAACAAGATAAGAACATAGATAATAAATGAATAAAACAACAACATATATAACAGTGACACCAAATATATGTGGGGAAAACCATTTCAAGTAAAAACCCCACCCTCAAAAAGAATAGTACTATTGTATTACTTCAAAAAGAATTAAAATACAACCCTAAGTAAAAATACTTCTTCTACAAGTGCTTCAAAATGAACACCTATTCTAGATTGATATCGGCAACACTTCATTACCTACAAATAAACTATATATTCTACAATGCAAGGCACTCAATATATAGAGTGATACAAGCTTCAAGAAACATCTAGAAGGAGAGGGGAATCCAAGTAAACATGAAACAATATCCCACACCATAGACATTAATTTGGACACATGTAACATATCCCCTTACACCCCTTACAATTGTCAAACATGCAAATATTTCTTCCTCAAGCTTGGGCACCTAAAATATACTAAAAATAGCTTATGACAGATGCCTTACACATCTTACAAATTTCATGGAATTTGTCATAGTTGACAACACTTACAATTGTAAGAGAATCTGTCATAGCTGACAACACTTGGGTAAACCCACAATAATAGGTTACAATTTTTCGCATGAAGAAAAATTAGAAATCCCCATCAAAAAATTTAAAATGGCTTACCCCTTCTAATGAAGGGGGTTCAAATGAACCCCTCCCCCTTCTAATGAAACCCCCCTTTGAATGAACCCCCACCCCTTCTAATGAACCCCCACTTTCACCATATAGGAGGGGTTCATTGGAAGCCCCTTCATTCGAATGAACCCCCTTTTTTCACCTTCCCCTCCACCATATCAATTTTTATTTTTTTTGGACTATCAAAGACCGAGAAGGAGGTGCAAATGGAGTAAAATTGATAAACCAAGTTGGAAGATTGTAGTGATCGAAATGTGCTTTCCCACAACTATAAATTATATATATATATATATATATATATATATATATATATTTTTACTAAACATAGGTTTTTCACCGAACATCAAGTTCAGTGAAAAATCATTGAGTAAAAATAGTAAATTTGAGAATTTTTTTTGAAAAATATATACGTACTAGGTATTGATTTCCTCATTCCAACAAAAAAGGAAAAAATTGAATTTCAATACATATCAATAAAGTTATGCGAGCTGAAGTGCACCTATGTCTAAATTGTAATTGGTTTGAATTCAAAACTTAATTAAAAGAAAAAAATTCAACAAAACATTATGAAACAAAATGAAAGCACTAGATACTAGAGTTACCAACCTAAATTCAAAAGAGTTGGAATTTTATCCTCTTTAGAAAAAAAATTATGCGAGCTGAAGTACACACCACTTTTAAAAAATGTTGTTTACTATTAAAAACTAGTTAACAAAGGAGACACAAAAAAATTACAATTTGATTTCAAATTTTTATAAAAAATACATTTAAAATCTACAAAAAAAATCTCACAAATCACTAGTTTGCATCATCTTCAAATTCCTAATAGTTTACCTACTATAGGTGTCAAAAAGTGAGTTTTTTTTTTAAATATTGATTTCAATGTCAAGTCTGGCCAAAAAGTGTAACCCATTATTGTGGGATGAGCCACTTATAGATGTAAGAGAGTTTTCCATAACTAACCAAGAATACATTATTCTCTTATAGCCTATCATAACCAAACTTGGGCGCCAAATTTCTCCATGCAACAAGATGCCTTATGATGCATCATAGAATCTGTCATAGGTCAAAGATTCCAAAGTGGGATGCCTATGTCCACTTGGGATGATTATGTGTCATCTAGTCACTTCCAATGGGGATGCCACCCAGCCGGTGGCTCCCAATTTATGACATGACACCATAGGTATTTAAATAATACAAATAAATATAATAATATGTCAATTTAAATCAATATTAGGAATTTAAGGTTGAGACACCTTAATCCAAAAATTCTCCCACTTGTCGAAGACTTGCTGAGAGTCATACAAAATCATTTTCTCAGGGCCCCAAGGCCCATGGAATCAGAACATCATTTGAACTTCTCTGTGCTCACTAGTTTTTTCAGTGCATCTGCAAAATTCACCTAAGTGTCAACCTTCTCCAAGTTCACCTTTCCCTCTTCTACCATACCACAAACAAAAAGGTACTATACATTGATGTGCTTTGTTCTAGCATGGAAGTTAGGATTCTTTTCTAGGAAAATCACACTTTTACTATCACAACAAATAATAATCTATCCTACATCTAAACCAATATTAGAACATAATTTATTAAGCCAAATAGATTCCTTACAAGCAAGAGTGGCTACCATATACTTTTCCTCTATCATCTACAACACAACTACAACCTACCACTTACTCATCCAACTGATAGCACCACCAAACATCATAAACATGTAACCACTAGTGGAACCTTTGTTGTCAATGTCACCTACCCAATCTGAATCTACATATCCATGAATATTCATAGAATGTTGAGGTTTGGTAGGATAACCATGAAAACATAAGGCATACTCAGAAGTACCCCGTAATTATCTGAACACTCTCTTAATCGCATCCCAATGCACCCGTCTAGGATTATGCATAAAATGGCTAAGGACTCCTACTCCTTGGGCAATGTTTGGTCTCATATGCACCATTTCATACATCAGACTATCAAATACACACACACATGGTACTTTGGTCACGTCCTCCATCTTAGTAGGATATTTTGGACAATCATTTATAGAAAGATTCATCCCTTGCATCACAGGGACAACTAATTGTCTGCAATATACCATGTTGAATCTCTCCAACACTGAGTTCAATTACTTTCTCTAGCTTAACCAAATATTTTTGTTAGCTCTATCTCTTGTGATTCCATTCTTAGAATGTACCTGGCTACATGTAGGTATTTCATCTCAAACTATACTGACAACTGAAACTTCAAATATGAAATCATAATTTTACCATTCCAAATAAACAACATATTATCTACATATAAGACAATAATGAGAATGCAACCATTATCAGTTTTAAAGTATACACAATGGTCAGATTTAAATCTCTAAAATCTTAATGACAACACATAGCTATCAAACTTCTGGTACCACATTGTAGGAGACTATTTCAAACCATAAAGAGACTTCTTTAGTTTGCAAACCAAATTTTCTTTACCTTTTTTAATGAAATTCTCTAGCTATGACATGTAAATATCTTCCTCCAATTCACCATGAAGGAATGTTCTCTTCACATCCATCTATTCCACTTCTAAGTCATATGCTGTTGCAAGTGATAATAGAATCTGGATAGATGTCAACTTCAGTACAGGAGAGAATACCTCCCCACAATCAATTCCCTCCACCTGAGAAAACCCCTTAGTGACCAACCATGCCTTATACTTATCCACACTGCCATCAGGACCACACTTTTTCTTGAAAACCCATTTACAACCAATAGGTTTACGTCCAATAGGCAAAGGTGCAAGATCAAAAGTCTTGTTTTTCTTTAAAAGAAGTCATCTCTTCATCCATGGCTTTCATCTAGGAATCTGAATCACTCATACCAATGCCTCTAACCATCCTAGGCTCATCAGTGTTAGTAATCAAGGAAAAAATGCAACTGGAATCCAATAATGAATAACCAAAAAAATTTGGTTGCCTCCTAGCTTGTGTAGACCTCCTCAAAGGCTGAGGTTGAGGTTCTCCTTCTTTAATTTTTTTAGAGCTACTTGAGCTCTCCTCATCATTAGGTCCAACAGGAGTATGTAGTTCTTCTTTCTTTAGAGTAGGTGGGTTCAAATTTACCTCCTTATTATGTTTCTCCTCTTTTCCTAGATATAGCTCAATAGTAGAAAGAATTATCTCTCTAAAGATCACACTTTCTCTATAGAGAATCTTCTGAGCTTCTATATCCCAAATCTTGTACCCTTTCACACCGACAACATAGTCGATAATGATACACTTAACAACCTTGTTCTTTAACTTATACCTCTTCTTAATCAGAACATGAGCGTAAGCTTCACAACCAAATACTCTGAGATGTCTCATCGAAGGTTGTTTACCATACTATGCCTCCATGGGTGTTTACCAACAAGCGCTTATGTAGGAGATCTATTGATCAAATAACATGCAGTGGCTATCACTTCAGCCCAAATATTTTTCTCAGGGCTAGCACCACTCAACATAATCCTAGCCCTCTCCATCAATGTTCTATTCATCCTCTCTACAACTCCATTTTTTTGTGGATTATAGGGAGTAGTTTTATGTCTCTCAATCCCGTGCTCTTTACAGAACTTGTCAAACTCTATAGAACAAAACTCACCACCATTATCAGTCCTCAAACACTTAATATTTCTAATAGTAGGATTTTCTACCAAGGCCTTAAACTCCTTAAACCAACTAAAGACTTCAGCTTTACTTTTGAGGAAATAAACGAATTTCCTTCTATTGTAATCATCTATGAAAGAGACAAATATATAGATTTTGATAATGAAGAAACATTTATAAGACCAAAAACATCTGAATGAACATAGTCCAAAACCCTAGAAGACTTATGAGAGCTAGAGTAAAAGAAACATGGTGTTGTTTTCCATATACAATTTTTTTGAAAAATTTGAACTTGAGATTACAATCATCAAGGCCTTCAACAAGGCTCTTAATTTTCAAGGTTCTAAGACCCTTCCCACCAATGTGACCAAGTTGTTGGTGCCATAAAATTATCTTCTCTGTAGGAAGCTTCATTTCCATGGAATGAGCACCCTTAGGTACCCAAAATTCATGACCATCGCATGTAGTTGCAACATGCTTCTTCTCTGCATGATCTAATGGTGAGGATGAAGAATCCAAAGATCTCTTCTTTGGTACATTAGAAGAAGTATTACATTGTACATTGCATGCATCAAGCTAAAAAAAAGTGCCAATGTGAAACACCCTTATCCAACACCATAGCTCCTCTAGTCATCTTACATCCTCCACTAGAGAAAAAACTTGCACTCTCAAATAATTCAATTTACTTACAAAAAGTAGGTTTCATGCCAAACCCAAGATATGTAAGACACCATCAATCCCCTTCACTCTTCCATCAAGAAATATGATTTTGAATCTTCCATGACCAACAATCTTTAAGTGAGATTCATCACCTAGGTACACCTCTCGACCATTGTACTCATACTTTGAGAACCAATCTCTATGAGAAGTCATATGAAAGGATACACCCAAATATATCAACCACACATCATCTGATGCATGGGCTACCAAGGCTGAAATGAATGCTTCCCCATCATCTTGAGATGATTTATCAGATTCAAAATGAGAGAAAGAATTGTTTTTCTTTTTCTTCTCCTTCTTGCAATCTTTTTGAATATGACCAATTTCACCACAGTTCTAATATTTTTCCTTGGACTTCTTACTAGGAGACTTAGATCACCCCAGATACTTTGAACTATATTTCTTGTCTTTATTTTTTTCTCTTTCCTTAGGTCTGCCATGAATTGTAAGGGCCTCCTTGGACATCTCATAAGACTTCCTTCCCTTCTCTTCAAAAAATAATGAGGCAACAACCTCATCCATATTGAAGGTGGAAGTAGTGCTTCCTATAGCCATTACCAAGTGATCCCAAGAGTCTGACAACGAACACAAAAGGAGCATGAAATGGTCTTATTCATCAATATTGTCTCCAATGGTACCCAATTGTGCAACCAACATGTTAAAAGAGTATAGATGATCTGCCACAAATCCTCCATCTTCCATTTTTTAGAGAATACATCTTATTTCTTAGGAAAAGATTGTTTACCAGGGATTTATCCTGATAGATAGATCACCAAGATTCTTCCATAAAGAAGCATAAATTTTCTCTTCATGGAAACTAAGGACATAATCATCCAAATAGAGTCTAATAAGACCCTTGAATTTCCTATCCACGAGATCCCAATCCTCTTATTTCATGGCTTGTGGCATGGTTCCAAAAACTGCAAGCTATAGATCACAGTCTACAAGCATGTCTTCCATTTTGAGCTTCCAAAGTTCAAAATTACCATCGTTAAATTTCTCCATCTCAATCCTCCTAGATGTGCCTGCCATCTCTTTCCTGCAACAAGGTAAAGAAACACACACTTCTGTAAAACTCCCACTAAAACAAAGATCATCTAAAAAAACCCTTCTAACCCAACAAAGGAACCAAAGCTAGTCAAGCTCTAATACAAATTGAAAGGAAGTTGGGTGAGTGGAAACAACTTCCTACACTGATATAAGTAGGGGAGAGTTAAAAAATTTAATTTTAACACCTTTAAACAGTTACAACAAGAGAAGCACATAGATAATAAATGAATAGAACAACAATAACACATATAACAGTGACACCAAATTTACATGGGGAAAACCCTTTCGAATAAAAACCCCACCCTCCAAAAGTACAGTACTATTGTGTTACTTCAAAAATAATTAAAATACAATCCCAATTACAAAGCCTTCTTCTACAAGTGCTTCAAAATGAACACCTATTCTAAAGTGATATCGACAACACTTCATTACCTGCAAAAAAACTATATATTTTACAATGCAAGCACTGAATATATAGAGAAATACAAGCTTCAAGAAGCATCTAGAAGGAGAGGGGCGTCCAAATATACATGACACAATATCCCATTCCATAGACATGCATTTGGATACATGTAACATATCCCTTTACACCCCTTACAATTTTCAAACATGCAAATATTCCTTCTTGAAGCTTGGGTGCCTAGAATATACTAAAAATATCTTATGGCAGATGCCTTACACATATTATAGCTGTCATAAAATCTATCATAGTTGACAACACTTACAACTATAAGAGAATTTTTTATAACTAACCAAGAATACCCGATTCTCTTATAGCCTGTCATAACCCAACTTGGGCGCCAACTTTCTCTATGCAAAAAGATTCCTTATGACATGCCATAGAATATGTCATAGGTAAAATATTCCAAAGTGGGATGCCTATGTCCACTTGGGATGATTATGTGTCATCCAGTCACTTCCAACGGGGATCCCACCTAGTTGGTGGGTCCCAATTTATGACATGACACCATAGGCATTTAAATAATACAAATAAATACAATAATACATCAATTTAAATCAATATTAGGACTCTAAATTTGAGACACCTTAATTCCAATAGTTCCCCATATAAAAAAATAGAATTTAAATGCTCTCTACCACTAATAACCAATGGTTTTTAAAGACTAAATGCCTTTTCAAATATTTGTTATGCCCTAAATCTTTCCTGTGATGATCTTGTAGTGTCTATCTAGCTGATACTATTTCCTTCTATTTTCTTTTGACCATTTGTTAGTCATTTAGTTGCTTTGGATACTACATTACATTATTTTAGTATGACATTAATGCTATGTTAGTTGCTATAATCTATAGATGATACATTTGACATTGTGATCATCTAGTTATTTTCATATGATGACAATATGATAGACACATGTGTGTTATGGTTTATGATGTTTATGAGTTTTTATGGGTTCATCATGATATATTTGATGTTTATGATATGATGCATGTCAGTTTCAGTGAAGGAGAGAATGTAGAATTACTCACTCGTGAGTACCCTGCTACACTGTGAATCTTCTTCACGGTGTGTTCTCTATATATGTTGATATGGTTGGCAGTGTCATTGGATGTAGCTTGTAGGTACAAGCATCAACTCCACCTTCTTTGTTAGGTCTGAGCGTGCCAAAACCCAATAGAAATATGTTGATCGAAGATAGTGTCAGATCCTTTGTCGCAAGCCATGATTCTTGATTGAATGAGTACTTGTTGTTACTCGTCTATGTTTTTCGTTTGTTTTGTCATGTCGTTCTTATGTTCGTCATGTTAGAAGTTGACTTGTTTAAATTAGTTAAATGATTTAATTAGTAAGTATTGGATTTAATTGTGATTTTAATTGCAATGATTAGAATTAAATAATTATGTTTGATTACATTATAAATTAAAGGTTTGATTAAATATTTAAAAGAGGTAATTAATTAAAATTATTATAATATAATATTAATTTAATATTATTGATTTTTGATTGTGCAACTTAAAATGATATTAAAATAGATATTTTGAAAAGAGTTGTTTTCAAGAAATTTTGTAAAATATTTGTAAAGTTGAACTGATTGTTAGGAAATTGTTAACTTGTTCATTTAATTAGTTTTAATTGTTTGATCAATTTTGATGGCATGTGAACTATCAGTTAAGTTTTTTTATTGCAATTTAATGGGAATTGAATAAAATAAAATATTATGCAATATTTTGCATAGGACAATTGGTTTTTCTCTAAAAAATTGTTTCATGGAAATATTTTGGAAGAAGCTTTTCTCTTCCAATGTGTTTTTGGTTGGGAAAATATCAAAGGTTGCGAAATTTGGAGGCTTGCTCATGTTTGGAGAGATTTCAAGATTGAAATTTTGTGCTTGGCTTCACCACTTGTTGAGATTCAAAGAACACCAGGTTTTCTTCTGTGAAATTTGTTTTATTTCTTGAATTCAAAATGTTTTTGGAAAGTTAAACAATATTTACAGGGCACTGTACCCTACACAATGAGCCACAAGGGCCAGAAAAGGACAAGACTAAAACAACTTAAAAAATAGGGAAAAAACTAGAGACAACCCACAGGCAGCACAACAACCGCAAAGAAATAGCAGACCGGCCAGCAACAGAAGCAACTAAATGGCTTCATCCCAGTTCTTGATCAAGAGGTCCACTACCTCGTCTCCCACCCACTCTTTATTTTCCTGGCTATTGTTCCCCTCCAATTCCTCCTTTATGGAATTTGACAAAGTACTCGTAACAAAGTGACCCAGCTTCATGGTGAAGCGGGTCAGTCCCTGAAATATTTTTTCTAGAGTGTCCAAACACTTAGCCACCTTATTTGAATCCATCCCATCATCCATAGCACCCTGAGCCTCACCAAGCTCATCCACCAGTGGCTGTGAAGGGCGCAAGCCAAAGCCATCAAAAGGGAGCTTGTTGTCCACCGGAGTAAGTTGGGGCCTCTCCACTAAATCTTCTTCCACCTCTTTTGACTCTTCTTCCTTGAAACCCTTGCTGTCCGACTACTCCTCATCTGAATCCTCAATAATTAATCTCTTCTTGTTGTTCTTAGCCAGCCTCCCAGATCTCCTCCTGACACTTTCCCCTCCAGTCATCTCTGTGTTCCCCACAACCGTGTCCCCTCTAGAATCTTTTCTAATCTCATTCTTACCCTTTCCTTCTTTGATAGTCACAGCCTGCATGCATTTCTCCTTTCCTTTTTTCGACATAGGGCTAGTAATAGCCGTATCAGTCTGAGTTGCTTTTAGCTCACAGAGCCCTTCTACCGCACTAGCATGGGACTTGCCCAACCCACCCTTAATCTTTTTGGAGGTAAATTTTGTCTTGGCATTCTCCAGATCAATATTATACTTCTGAGGAGGACTCTTGGACTCAGCCAGGGAGATATGCACCGTGGAGATGGGTTCAATGTTCTCAACATGGACAGTGGTGATGTTTTTAGGCGGGCAGAGGGCAAGATGAAAGTGATACAGGTGGAGAATTAGCCCCTGATGGAGCGGGAGTGGCGGAAGATCATAGGGATTTTGGCTGGCTATCGCTTTACACTATAGGATTTTTTTTTCTATATGTCAAACTTGTATGCTAAAAAACCTGCATAAACAAAAGAAAATGAAAACACTGGTTGCTAATTTTTATTTAATGTGAAAAGAAATTTCTGTGAAACGTTATTCTACAAAATCCTATCTTGTATTTCTTTTTCTTCAGAAAAAATTCTTAAATCTTCTTCATCAGGCTATGATTTGAACAATTGTTTCAGTATTACAAATTGTCTGTAAGAATAAATCACTCTGATGTATAGATGATATGTTTAATCTTTAGATCTAAGCAAAAATTTCTTAACACCATATCGTTGCCCTGTTTGATTGTATTGTTCCTCGATAATTTTATTGATCTTTTCTTTATTGTATCATTGTTTATACTATGTTCTTTGGTTGTTGAAGAATTCCCATAGTTTATATGAAACAATTTTTCTGATAACTTGAATATTTCGCCTTTCCTCTTTGTTGGCCAGCGTACGACCTTTTATAATCTAGGTCTTTTTATTCATTTATCTATACATACTATTTTATGAGTGTAGTAATTCCTATTTTTAGACTATTTTGTTGGTATTTCTAGTGCTTTTACACTTGTCTATCCCATCTCTCTATGTGTGGTTCACCTGGGAGAGGCTACAGTCTTCTTTAATATTTTTTTCTTAAATAGCGTCCTTTATTGCTCTTGGTATAGTCATTGGGTTTCTCCCCATTGTAGTCATTATAAATATAATATATTACCAACAAACTTATGAGAAGGCATGTAGCACCCCACCACGTAACCCTAGAGGAAGATGCAACTACAACAAAAGCATTATTTTTTTTAAAAGTGAAATAACAATAAGTAAAGTGCACTACTCTAAGCGCACACATCCTCTAAGGTACATGAAAACACTTATATTTGAATCCCATAACATATAAAATAATACTCATGAAATAAAAAAACATACATTCCATAACATTAAAAACATCTCATAAGATACAAAGTACATTAAAGAATCATTTATAGATTGTATTCATTCAATAAAATAGTTACAAAGCTCATTTCCATAATGAGGTAGATCATACCATACTGTTACAATTAAAATGATACAAGAATCCTCCTCAAATACAAATGAGGAGTAGTACATATACAAAGTATCTAACTGATATAATAGAATATAAGATAAGGTATAGAGTAACTAGAACACATGAGCTCTCCAATCTGGAAGATCCCACCGTCATGAACATAAAGTGGGAACCCAATGGTGTAAGGTGCACGTTCCACCCAACCAAGTGGTACCCGAAGGTCCACCCCCCATGCTAGGAGATAGTAAAAGGGCTTCCTAGGAAAAACCAACAACCTCAAGACACAGACAAACAAAAGACTAAACCATACAAGTACAATACTTAACATAAAGGTTATGTTGCTTCTAGAGTGAAAGAATCAAGTAGAACCACTAAGACAATACAAACTGTTGTCATAGGAGGAGTGTCATCACACAATCTTGACATGGGTTACCCAATGTGGATATTCATTGGTTACCGACCCCCTTCTTGGTTAAACCCTGGCAACCTCAACCGATCCACGACCCCCATTCTCACTCATGCGGGGTCAACATACCTTTCGAAGGGACAAGGTAGTTGATCTTCACCATTCCAGGCCTTCCTACTCATCCCAAGCCCAAACAAGCACTTGAGCCATGAGCAAGGATAACTTATTTGAATTAATATGAGATGCTACCTGATACGCCTAATTATTTTAAAATTATATTTTTCACTTTATTGGTATTTGCAGGATCATCATGGAAAAAATAGGCCCTTAAGTGGCAATAAAAATTCAAAAAATCAGAGTTAGGCAACTTGATGTAAAAATTTGAATAAATTATCTATATTATTTCAAAAATATGTAAGAAAAGAATCTGTAGAAAATTGAATGTAGTTTCTAAACTACTAGGATTATTTAAAAAATAAAAAAAAAATCTATTTGGTAAAAAATTGAAATTTCAATGCAGTAGTACTTAAATTTTAGGAAAAAAATAAATAGTTATCTGTCTGACCACCCTAACCACAATAAAATGATAATATTTTTTTATAATATTTTAGATGTAAGTAGAGGACTCATGTCTTGATGTGATGCATATTTTTTTCTAATTTTTCTCCAAGTAAATAATTAATTATGAACTTTTTATTACAATTTTTAAAAAATATAAAAAAACTCGTATGTTTGACCACCTTAACTTGGTCAAAACTTCATGATTTTTTTTTTTTTTAATCCTATAGTATGTGAAGCATAGAATGTGATGCATGTTTTGGATTCAAAAAATGTGATACAGTTTGAAAGCTATAGATGTTTTTCAATCAACCTATCAATTAGGACTTTTAGTCGTAATTCAAATAGAAAATGAATAATAATTATTTATAAAATTTAAAGTAAATCATAACTTATATTGGTGGAAAGTTGAGAATATCCTTTAAAAACCCTTTTCGTTTCATCAATTTTGGGTAAAAGATAGTCATTAGCTACATGGGCCATCATATCACTTACATATCACCACTTTTTGGCCCATTATGATCCTGCACATATCCTATCAATTAACTACTTTCGATAGGCTACCCAGGTTACCTCTTTAGGGTTCTGGCCCCTAATGAAATCAACTCCCCTACTAAAAAAAAAAGGATCTAATCCATCATCCAAGGGTAAACATAGTGTACAAACGGATATCAAATTCCCAGCCAAAATACAATAGGCAACACATCATGTTCGTAGTAACCGGGTGTTTAAACTGAATAGCAACCAAGTGCACTACCCAAGGAAATCAAAGGGTTGAACCATGAATCGAAACAACCCCCTCATAAAATAACATCATATGGAAGACTTACATACACAAATAACATATTTCTCCAACTTACATGAACAGAAGAAATCACAATTCAATAAGCAATTCAGGCAGGAAACAAGACTACCATTAGGATTTCCTAAATCCAATTTCCATGGAAGAAGTTCAATAATACATTATTCCAATTAACCTAAATTAATTTAATTTTCATTTAAAGACAATAAAGAAATTAAATACAATTGTTTAAATCAATTTCCCAATTTCAACTATTTAAAAATCAATTTCCTCTTTCTAAATCTTTTCATTTTAAATCATCTAAATCATGCATTTGCATGCACTTAATATAATATTCAATTTAAATATATATACACATATATATACATATATATACATATATTATGCATGTAATATATATATTATATTTCATATATTTGAAAAACATATATAATAAAATTGATATAAAATAGGGGCGAACAAAAAGTTTTAGAGGTTGTTATTAAAATCTTTGGCAACACTGGCCTATTCACTATTGGCTCCCATGAAAGGGCGTGGGTCTGTGGAGAGGTAGTGCTAGGCTGCCTCCATAGTCCACCTCCTTATGGGGGTGGCGACTATGGGGACAACCACAACCTCCCCCTTACTTATTCAAATCCTTTAATTTTCAACAAAACCTACGATTTATTAAAAATCGCGTATGGATATTTCATTCGAAATTTTTCAAAATAAAATTTTTCAATCTGGTTTTTTGCAATATGAATTTTTTATAGTGTTTTTTAATAACATATATAAAATATTATATATATATATATATATATATATTTATATATGTATATACGTATATATGTATATATATATGTATATGTATATATATATATATATATATATATATATACAAATTCATGAACATGATTGCCCAGTTGGGCAAGTTTTCACAAAATTTCTAAAAAAGGATATTTTCAAATTTACCAAAGGATTGTAATTTCCCTAGCCAAATTAAACTAATTGGAAAAAAAAAAAACCAAAACAATAATTTTCTACAAGAAGATCTTTTCTCATACAACCAAGATTTTCCACAATTTTGATAAGAAGATTTTAAATCCATTCCTACAGAGGTTTAAAAGCTTTTATGGCTATTTCCAATTCCAAACAAATCAAAGCTTAAAAAAATTTCTACAGAAGTTTTAAATCTTTCACAACAATTTTCCAATGTCAAAACAAACCAAAACTTTAAACAATATTCTTGATTGTACAGGCAATCTTTTTCAAAACAACAAATTAATTCAATAGCCTTTTCAATTTGAAATTAAATAAAAAAATTAAAGACCCTGTTTCTAGATGCTTGAGGAAATGATGATGTTTGAAGTGGAACTTCGCCTTCAAATTCCAATTTATCAAAGCTTTTTCCAAATTATCCACTTTTCCAAAAAGATGAAAACAAAACCAAAGCCAAAAAAATTCAAAGAGCTTCTTCCCCAATTTTTCAACAACCATTTTTAACAACCTCCTCCAATTTTCAACAACCTCCAAAAATATCTTTCTTCATTGCTGTCAAGTAACCTCTTTCCTCTTTCATTTAAAGAATAAATCTCTCCGTGAATTAATTCCCAAGATATTAATTTTCTAACACATGTCACAAATAAAATATCTTTCCCAAACAAAACATAGATATTTCCTCTAGATATTTTCTAACATATTTGTACATTTAATAATTCAAATTCACATATTAATTTCTAACTAAATTTAATCTAATTAATTTAATCACTTAATAAAATAAATTTAATCTCAAAGAGTAAATCACTTTACAAATTAAATTAAATTAATTAATTAAATCAAATTTAAAGCTTCTAACAACTTTAAATAAGATTAATTAAATAATAAATTAAAAGCATTATAAGCATTAATTTCTCACATAACAAACCTTGCAAAATAAATAAATGACAAGGAAAATGGGGACAACATAAAAACAAAACATATTGAAACAAGGATTGACGACACACTGAGACTAAGGTTGTGGTTTGACAAGGAAACCTAGTTACTATCTCTCAATCAACAATTTCATTGGGAAATGGACACGTTCAAACCTATGAATCTAGGTGGAGTCGATGTCCTACACCTTCAATCCTACGATAAAACATATGTCGTACATATATATAAATTAGGATCAATCACACTGTGAAGAGAAAATCACAGAATCATAGGGTGCTCGCAAGCGAGTGATGCAATCTCGTTCCCTTCACCAATACAGTGTCACATCAATACCGGTGACACTAAAACATCAATTAAATATAGATGAGCATATATCAATATCAAATCAAATAAACAACTATGGTAATCATAAAGCATGTCATAAACAATAATCATCCATAAAGTGTACCATCACATCTAAATATAAAAACCATCATCGCTCCAATGGCAGTGATCAAATAACATAGTATCATGATCTATCAAAATAAAAAAACTGTTTGAAATCATAAGAAAATTAGAGAGGTGTTACAAGGCGATTTTTTTTATATCACTCGCGTATGTATGTTCTTCACTTGAACTCTTTCTTATGCATTCATTTGTTAAGCTATAGATTTTCCTTGGTCAACATTTGGAATGGGTCTCATGCAATTCTCTGTATGCGTAGTGTTGTCTTTGCCTTCGTTTGATGATGGTATTCATTGCCTTAACCTTACATATTTAGATCTGTCCACATTTTAGTGTTCTCATTATTTCTGTAGGAGTTCACATGTTTTGTTGTGCATCTTGATTTATCTTGTAGAGTGCATCATTCGATGTAATCAGTAACCCATTTTGGAGTTCTATTCTTTTCCTGAAATCTCTCATGAAATTCACTTCAAAAACTCTTCTTTTGCATGGATACCGCATTATGTTCATGAAGGTTTTATCTTGTTTTTTTTCATACTTTTGGTGGATCGACTTTTTTACGGAATCCCTTACTAAATTTTTATCTCCTATTCATCTCCCTAATCGTGACTGTGGTTGCAAACAATAATAATTAATATTATTCTAGAACACATGCATGGGTTTTGACATTCAAAATCAACATTTAAGTTATTGGAGATTGATAGGTCTGATAAAATGGATGATAAGGTTGTTAGATTTATGCATGCAATTGTATTCAAATTTGATAAACTATCGATAGGCTTAGTGAGAGATGGTGTGGCTATTTGTTTCTTGAGGATAATTTCATATACACCTAAGAGAATTAAGAGTTGCGTATTGTGTTAAATGATAGCTCTGCTTTAGTAAACTTCAACTCTTCTCCTTGCTTTACATCATTGTTTGCATGTCAGGATAACTTAAAGTTATCACCCGATGCATGTGATTAAGCTGATTCCTCACCTCTAAACTATAGTTTGATACCACATTTTACTACTGGTAATTGATCTATTATGGGTATCGATTGAGGATTAATTACCTTTACTCGTTGTATAAAAAGGTAATAGTAAATGGCATTTGATTTTTGAAAATTCGACAAGATCTGAGAATGGAATTTTCTATCCAATAGTCCATTGGTTTAGAGTTATCGACTTGACTTAGAGCTGATAGTGATATATTTACTTTATCTTTCACTGAGTTTTGTAAATTCTTTATCTCTAATAGAAAACTTATATGTATAATTGGCTTACTAAATATGTATATATATGTGTATATTTTTAATTTAAATAATCAACTTTATATCTTTTAAAGAAATGTAGCTATGACATTTAAATGATGTTGTTTTTCAAATTATCTTGTTTAGTTTGAACACAATAAATTGATGTTATATTTATGTTAATTGTATTAACCTTGTTAAACAATAAGTGCTCAATGAAATGAATGATATATATGTTGGAAGACATTAAATTGGACTTTTACTTTAATTTTTCAAATAATATCTTCTTTGAACCTTGAATTCTTGATTTGATGAAAGATTACTATGTGGAAATCGTTATGTGAATTTGTCTATGAATTCAAAAGATTAATTTTGGTGTTAATTGTGTTTGAAACTTACGGAGGTGGGTTAATGTAAATTACATTATTAAGTGGAAAATGCTTGTTCCTTGTTCGATATTTTACAATTAATTGGTTGGGATATAGCCATGCACCCTATTTATGTTGTCATACGATGGACATAATATGATCTACTTAAATATGAAGGAATGTTTGTATTGTGGAGTTGATTTCTTTTGAGGTTGTGTATTCTTAAAAGAATTGTTGATTCAATTGAGTTTTTCAATTCTTGTATAGGATTTTTAACACTTATGTCATGCACACTATTTGATACCCATGTAGTACATGGAAATATTAAGTATTAGACATAGATGTGATATGATCATACTTTATTCTGTTGTGCATTTTGGCCATCCTATATTTGTTATGAGAGTTTTTTTCTTATTTTTCATTGATTTGTAAGGGCACTATTGGTGTTGGGTGTTATTTTGAAATCTTCCAGAGGCTTATGATAGTTATTTGTATTGAAAATCATGGGATGCTTGTTTATCTTTGTTATTTTAACGACTTGATTTTGGATTTTTCCATGCACAGTCTATTATCTCGTTGGAGGTGTTTGGAAATTAAATGGTTTCATTATGTTTATGATGTGTATATTCAAGATTTTGTTTTATGTGCATGATGGCTATCCTATGTTAGTCGGTAAGTTATGTTTTGTACATAGGAGGAGTGGCTTTTGTTAGGGGTCAGAACCCTAAAGAGGTTACAAGGGTAACCTATCGAAAATAGTTAATCAAGTGAAAACAATAAACTTAATGTATTAGGGGTTGGGTAGTATTCACCTAATAACTCAAATAATTGATTTTCCTTTCCTTTCACCTTAATGCTCATTTAGATTAAGGGTAGGTTGAGATGGCCTGGAATGGCTTATTTGTTCACTTTTTCCTATCGAAAAGTGTTTCGGTTCCACATAAGTTTGTTTAGGGGCCGATACTCTAGGAAGATTCACTAAAGTAACCTAGAATAACCGTGTGATGGCACTCTTATCCTTGTACATGTTGTGGTCTCATGTATTGAGTCACTTATGGATTCTAGTTGTTTCCTCTTGGAGTTTGTCTGTTGTCTTATGGTTTGATGTCAGCCATGTGATGTATGTTTTTTCTTCTTTTATGTATGATTGACTTGTGGACCTGATACTATCTCCTAGCATGGGGGGTGGGCTTTTGAGTACCACATGGTTGGGAGGAACATGCCTTTTCCTCCATTGGGTTCCCTTGTAGGTGATTCAATTTGAAATGATATGGTTCTTGATATGTTCTTGGAATCACATCATTCACAAAGTTGATCGTTGGGTGTGCTTGTGAATGAGATTGATAGTTGTACATGTTCGTCACCTATATTTTATTCACTCATGATGATTACATGATGCATTATTTTATTATGATTATGGATGTATCGAGATTTTTCACAATCTCGTTTGTTGTACCTTGATAATGTAATCTAAACCTATTTATTATAATGTAATTAGGATATGAAACATTCTTATGTTTCTTGTATTTGGTTCTTAATGTGTTATTCTTCTAGTATTTATTTTGTTAGCGTTGTTGTGGAACCTTGAGAATGTTCATGTATATGTTGTTTATTCACATGTTGTAATTAAATGTTTAAAAAAAATAAAATTGGTTATTTAGTTGCATTGCACGTTGTTCCCTCGGTTCCATGACAAGGTGTTACATATCTCTTAGGACTTGCACATTCCTCTAGGTTTCAAGACCTCATATGGGTAAACCATGTAAAATGAAGTTGTTTATCATGGTCCCAGGGATCTAGTAGTGTTTAGAGCTTTTCATTGTCTTTATTTAGGACTTGTAGTTTCTCCGAAATCATTTTCATGGATTCTTCCATGTTTCCTAGTTGTCAACCCTAGGGTTAGGGAGATTGTGCACCTAGTCTTGTGAAGTCTTGAAAAGGTTGTAAACCTCTATGGAGAAATGTGTAACATGATGAGCCTTAGAATTGAATAGTTTCCTATTGCAATTTCATATTTTCTATCTTATTTCTTCTAAGCTTTAAAGACATTATAAAAACCTTTTATATACCTTAAATTATTTCAAAGAATTTAAAGGTTATGTATGTGGTATTAGTGAATGTATGCATGGATTTCAGATGTCTATAGGTTTAGTATAATTTCTTGATTAATTATAGTTATTAACTATGATTTTCTCCTAGACTAACCCCTTCAACACAAAGACCTATCAACCTATAGCAAAAGGATACCTATCCCACAACAAAGGGGTGATGGTTCAATACAGTGGAGTTAATCAACTATAATATCAACATGTTTTATAGAATGAGGAGATGATGGTTAGAAGGCATGGAAACAGTTATCCATGTATCATTCCATCCACTCAATAAACATGAAGGAGGAAGAAGTATGTTCTAATAAGGAATGATAATTATAATAAGGATGATCTATCCATCACGTTCCTATTCTATAACAACCTTCTTAAAAGATGTAGAATTATTATTTGATTTATGCACTCTTGCTTCCAGTAGTTTTTTTATTTTTGTTAAGCTTTAAAGACTCAAGTCCTCTTCCTATCTTCCTGGAAGAGTTGACATTTGTTTGATAGTTTAAAAATATTTTGATAATAATCACTCTAACAAAACCTATTTAGGAAGGTGCCCTATTGAGAGACCAAAGTAGTTAGAGGATATGCTAGATCTTTTTAGAATATTAGATTAAATATAAA
This sequence comes from Sequoiadendron giganteum, assembly GCA_007115665.2. Taxonomy (NCBI): domain Eukaryota; kingdom Viridiplantae; phylum Streptophyta; class Pinopsida; order Cupressales; family Cupressaceae; genus Sequoiadendron; species Sequoiadendron giganteum. The sequence continues at coordinate 232,205,024 of CM021110.1, read as the reverse complement.
TTTATACATTATATTTTCTATATTTGAGATATTACAATAAAGAATATTTCTCTTGATACATGATCTGTTGAGGTAATTGAAGAAGAGATTGTGGAATGCAACACTCAAGAAAGGGCCACTTGAGGTACTGTTGATTCCACAAAATAGTTCATTAGTTATATTATGTATTGAAGTTTTGAATTTTGATTCTTAGTTTACATTGTAACTCGTTGTTATCTTGAGATTTCTAATTTAATGATTTATTATATATTCAGTTCAATGATCACGCTAGGATAATTTCACACTGCAACATAGGATTAATCAGTTGAAGTCCATGGAAGTAATAGGTACCCATAACAACTAGCAATAACTAGATTAATTGCACTATTTCTTTAGTAGAAGTTACTTTGAATTATTATTGTAGTTACCTATAATCAATTGATTAAGTTAGAATTTTTGAATACACATATAGTGTCAGTATCATCTTAATTCTACAACTCCCTAGTTTTCAATTAAATTAAAACCCCTTTTTAATAATGAACTACTTTGATATGAAGGATTTCCAGGTCCATTAAGTCATGTGTATGATTAGTTACACTAGTTAATTACACATTAGGGGAAGCTCTACATAACAAACAAGTTGATAAAAGGTGTAATGCATAAGCCACTCCAAGGATTTTAGTCATAGACTATAGGTGAAGTGCTTTATTAAGTATATTTTGTTTGTAAGAATTTTATGGAATGCCATAGAAAAATCCTTGATATGGTCATAATAGTTTCCCTTTCCTTTATACTTGTCTTGTCAAAAATCATGAGAAAAGTGATAACTATAAAAAGGATCTCATTTGTAAGGGTCTTTTAAAAATATATAAAGAAAACAAAGAAAATCATTCACATTATAATGAAAAACCTCAGCTATGGGAAAAAAATAAAAACATTAGAAATGATGGTGTGGTAGATGCAAAATTATTAGAAATGTACAATCATCATTAAACATATCTAGCCAAAAAATCAAAATGCGACCCTTCCTAAAAGGCCACCTAGGTAGAATTCCACCCCAAAATAAAAGTAAACTCCCTTAGGAGAGCCGATTGAATCTACCTTAAGAAAACTGGTCTAGTCCAACCTTATCAAGCTTCTTGAAGTCAGAGAATATGAAGAACCCCAATACAAACCCATATGGTACAAAGAGAATGAATATTGTGACTACCATAAGGTCAACGGCCATAAGACTCCTAATTGTATGGAATTAAAAAATCTAATTCAATATTTTATTGATCGAGGTGACATAACAATTGAAGATTGTCCTAATAATTCATCCAAAAATGCCAATAATTCCTCCACTTAATATGAATCCATTATGGTGCATAGAGAATAAACCAATACCCATGTTTCCACCATATCCATTAAAATAAAATATCTTGAATGTGTAGGCACCACACAAGGAGCCCAATCAACATACTATCCTTCATCTGATTATAGCCTATTGGATCATTTAGGAAAAAAACCCACATAAATATCCACCCTATAAATTATTTTTACATCTCCCTCACCTAATGATAAATAAGGTATATATCACGATACTTTTCCCAAGAATGATCAAAATCATCCATCTATGTCTAGAAATGACTCATCCTAAAACAATTGCATTAATAATATTCATAGTTATAATATATCCACCTCATATGATTCCATAATAGGTTTCCTTGAAGAACCCTACCCATAGGAAGCCTACATCTCTCCTTCCAATCCTTCATCCCTTGAACCTTCACAACAAAAATCCATGAAATCCCATCATAAAACACATCCAATAAAAATACCATATACCAGCTCTCTAAATATTCCATCCAAGTGAGCTATCCACAATGGATAATCATGAAATCCAAGCTAATACAAAATTTGATACAAGTCCTATCTATGATTAAGAAATACTATACCAAATACTATTGACCCCTCCATCACCTATCATACCCACACTAGAGAGTCCTATTCAAAATCCATTGCCACCATGCCAAAATGTTGAGGTCATCTAAGAGTCCCCTATACATACCCCATTATTAGAATTATATCTATGTTAAGCTCACAATCCAAAGCATAAAGAAGCAAGCCCTTAAATTAATCAAGATCAAGTTACTCAAATCCTCCTTATGGATGATCTTAATGTCCAAGCTCTTATAGTCATTGATCAAGAACCCATCCCTCTATAATTCCATAATAATCCCATCATCTATTTATATTCCATCCATTATTCCAAAATTTAAGTTTACCCCATCCATGTTCCAACAACCTCCACTTCCCTAGATAAGACACTTGCCTCCCCTAGACACATAGATGATCTTCCACTTGTTGATCCAAAACTCATTTATTAGGACTAACAATAGTCTTTCTTTGTAATGCCCCGCCACGTAACCCTAAAGGAAGTTGCAATTCACTACTTAAGCGTACATTTGTTTTTATTAAAGTGTAATTAACATACATGTTCACCAAAAATTGACAACAACCTCTAAGACTACATAAATGAGATTACTTAAACCCACACATACATTAATATACATCCATAGCATTTAATGTCAATAAGAAATGAGTACTTAAACAACATAATGATACAACATAACATAAAGAGATATACAACCAAATTCCATAAACATTAACTTAATCAAAAGGTTACATCACTCATTCCCAGAATGAGGCAATAATAGAAATGTGTTACAATATACAAAAATCCACCTCGAATACAAATGAGGGGTAAAATAACATGATACAAATTGAAATAAATACATTGCTTGAATTATAAACAAGAATTGTGAGCTCTCCAATCGGATATCTTGCCACCAAGTACTAAAGATCAAAGGGGGGTCCAATGGTGTATGGTGCATGTTCCACCCAACGAAGTGGTACCCGAAGGCCCACCCCCCATGGTAGGAGATAGTAACAACATAACATGAACAAATTATACAACCACTAACCATAGGCTGACTCAATCTGACTCATATTGACACAACCAATCAAATGAACTATACAAGTCTAACTCTAACATGGTCACATTGCTTCCAGACATAAAATAGATCAAGTATGTTAAGAAAACCATACACATACAAACATGTACCATCTATTGTCCTAGAGAGAGTATCATCGCACAACTCGTCAGGAGATCTCCTCTGGGAATCTTCATAGGCTCTAGTAATCTTGGTGACCTCAATCGAATCCTGGCCCCCATACTAACTCATGCAGAATCAAATACCTCTCGTAAGGACAAGATAGATTACTTTGCCATTCTAAGCCTTCCCACTCATCCCAAGCTTAGAAAAGCACTTGTGTCTATGAGTGAGGCTAAAATATCTTTCTTAGTATGAAGTACTACCTAATCTTCTAAGTACATTTTTTTAGTTATCATTTGATTAAACCACCTCCGAAGGTTATCCAGTTTACCTCTTTGGGCTCTGGTGCCTAATAGAAGGCACTCTTCTACTAGACAACATACCATACAAAACTAAACCCCAAGGGAATCTCAAGTGCATACAAACTAGACAAAACAACCACTCCAATTCTAGGAGGCAACATTTAATGAAACTCACTCCAAACACCTAGAGGCAATAAAACACATAATCCACTCCTTCCAAAGGAGACACAAAACATCCCTATTCGTGGAAACCGGGTAAATCACTAACAAGACACCATGCACTACCCAAGGGGAATACAAATGGTTGACATCACAAAAAATGACAACCCCCATCCTCTAGGATCCTCTAGAAGACTTACATAATTAAAGACTCACTTAACCCATTTCTCAAACATGAACACAAAGGAAATCATCACGAAAAGCAATTACAAGGAAATAAACTAATTTGGATATACTAAATCCATTTCCCTTTTTAAAAAAAAAATCATTTCAGAGTAAAGAAGCAATTGCCTTAATCAAATAATTGAATAAAATAATTATTTTCCTTATTAAATCTAGAGAAGGAAAAACACCAATTTTATCAAAAGGAAAGCCCTTGACTACTTTTAAAAGCAACCTAAATCCACTCTAAGTAATCCTTTCAATTTCCCAACTAAAACATATAATTTCTTCCATTTATATAAAATATCCCTTTCTCTATCAATTTAAACCATGCATACAAATCCTTTCCATTTAAATCTCCAATAATACTAATTTGCATGCAACAAAATAAATTAAGATAGAATATTAAATATACACTTAAATATATATGCTCATGCAATATATACATTAAATATATATTAATATATTTAATTATATATATATAAATATAGATAAAATATATCTACTAATATTTTACAAAATACCAAATTGTTTGATTCAAAATAAAATAGAACTTAATTAACAATTTTCCAAAATATAAATCTTATATATAATATATTTAATTTTATGCAAAGACAGAGCATTGAAAACCGAGGTCAAACACAAGGCAGATGAAATTCTTTGTTTGCAGTTTTTTTAATATAATAAATTTATTTGTTTGGGGACCCCCCCTTCCTTCCCTTGGTGTGGCCTGAAATAGTTGGAAGGGACTATGCTTCTCACAAAGCAACACTCCTTCCACTATGTGGAGGGTGTTGCCCATGAGATAGTGCACCCTCCCCATTTTGGGTGCGGTGGGGATTTAATCCCCCATGCCGTATACCCAAAAAATCACAAACTTGCGAATAAAATTAAATAATTTCGCTAAGCCTTATTTCTTGAGAATTCCATAGGCATTCCTTCTGCCGTACATACGGCGATAACAAATTTAAATCAATATTTTATTAAAATAAAACATGTATATATGTATATATAATATATGTATATATATATATATATAAATGAATTTCAACATAATAGATAAATTGGGAAAATTTTGTGAAAACATTCACCTATAGGTGAAATTATAAAAATTTCTAGAGAAGACCCAAATTCACAGAGAATTTTTAAAATAAACTTTTTGATTAGCTTACTCAATTTTAAACACTGGTAAGGAAAACATTAATTTCTTATAGAGGTTTTCAATCAGTTCCTAATATCTTTTTGGTTTCTCCACCGTAAAATACACAGAGGTTTCACAATTTCCATTTTACTACAGAGGTTTAATTTTCTAAAAATCTAAATTTGTTTTCCTCTAGATTTGTTTCACAATTTAGATCTAAAAAAACTCTCAAATATCACAATTCATATTCTCTGGCTTTCACTATAACTAATATTTTCTAAATTTCTTCACGACAGTCACAAAAGTTTTGAATTTCCTCTTTTCTAAAACAAATTAAACTTTCCTTTATAGATCTAGCACAACAATTTTCTATAGCTATACAATTCCAAAATAAATTTTAAACAAAACCAAATACACAAGAAAGGAACCTGTATCAAGAAGCTTCTAAAGAATTGAAGTTTTGATGCCAAGCCTCTTCCAAAGCTTTCACAGCTTCCTCCCAGCAACACAATATTTCCAGCACCAAAATCATATCCAAATTCATAGCAAATATAATATAATAATTCTTCTAAATTTCGTACATCCAAGAAATCTCTACAATCTTCTGTGTTTTTTTTAATTTCCCTTTCCTCTCCAAAAATATCTTCCCCAAAAAATATCCTCACACTCCCGTGAAGAAGCTTTCCTCTTCTTTAATCAAAATCCCAAATTTCCTCTCGTGAATAAATTTCCAACAACTTCTTAATTAATTCACTCACATGTGGCAATTAACAAATATCTTTTAACAACCAAATTTAATTTTTCAATATCATTTAATAATTTTAAATTTCAATTTAATTCCAAATTGAATTTAATTACGTCTAATTCAAATTTAATTTCCAAATTAAATTAAATTCCCTTTTTCAACTTTCTAAATAAACATAATTAATTAATCAATTTTAATTACTTAATAAATAAATTTAACCCAATGGATTAAATTTAATTTATTTAGATAAATAACTTCTATCACAATGTCTAATTTTAATTAAATAAAAATCAACATTATTTAAAGCCATAATTTAAAACATTTATTTCCATAATCAAGAACCCTTTAGAATTAAATAATATTAAAACAAGGCAGCCAATGACAGAACAAATACAACTGGCAACACACTATGGCTAGGGTGTAGACCTGACACATGTTACATAACTACTATCTCCTGTTCAACTTAACCATTGGGTCGACACACTCAAACCTGTGAAACCTGGTGGAGTCGATGTCATGTACCTGCAAACCTATTAACGAAATAAAAAAGAACATATATATATAAGCAGCATAAAAAACACATTGTGAAGAGGAAATCACGGAATTGTAGGGTGCTCGCAAGTGAGTGATGCAATCTCGTCCTCTTCACCAATACACTCATCAAAACTAACCATTCATAATACTCAAATTTCTCATTTACAATAAACATGTTAAAGCAACAAGTATTTTACTCCAATTAAAACATATCAAATAAAGCATCAAATGAGATACACCACATCACACAAATAGTGTGTCGTTCTATAAATAGCGATCAAATAACACACATGATAAAGTATGCAAAGTATCAGAGTAACTAAAACTGAAAAAAAGCAAGGAACATTGTCTGAACAAGAAGCTAAAATGGAGGGGTATTACATTCTTTCTAGACATATTTATAAATGATGAAGCCATAGTTGAATTCATGGGACTTTGTGATGCTTTCCCAACAAGTGACCATTAAAAGGGTTTTCACATTGATATTAATGCAAAAACCTATTTTTGGGAACAAGTCAAGTTCCTTAGTCCTAAAACCCATGTCAAATATATTGATAAACAAATACTATGGATTTGATCAACATCCCATAGAATGTTGAAGAAACAACAATAAACAAGGAGAAGTAACTTGTATCATATCAAATCGAAGCACTCACTTTTGTCAAATAATTCTTTCTTTTTGATGAGAAGGTAACCACCATTGATGATTCCCAATCACATAAAAGAGAGTCGACATCTTTTTTGGATTAGGCCTATGTGAATAAGGTATTTTGGAGCTTTAGACACCTAAAATGATTAAAGCATTTCTATTTTGTCATGTTATCATTCTCATATCAATTCTTCTATCCATAGTAGTTAAATATTTTTTAATTATCTAATTAAGCTAATATTCCCCCCTTCTATCTATAGTAATTAAATAGTTTTTAGTTATTTAATTATCTTAATCATTTTATTATATCTATATTATTAAATATTTTTTAATTATTTAGTTAATTCATCACTTATCATTTTCCTTCTAAATAAAATTCAAATTTATATTTAGTCCTCTATAATTAAATATATATTTTTCAATTATTTAATTAGCTAACATTCCTCTTTTCAATAAATTAAATTAAATTAATTTATTTAAACCTTTTCCTCTAAAATAAATAGATATTTATTCATTCAATTTTCCACTATCATTCTGAATTAAATAAATTTATTTATTTAATTATTCTAACTTCCCCTCCATCAAATTTAAATTATTGGTCTCACCCTATCTTGAATTTTCCTTTCAATTAATCCTTCTAATTAATATCCACCATCGATCAAACATCAAGTGAAGAATATAAGTACAAATTATTTATTCATTCGTATCCCCTAGATTATGATTAGTATTAAGAGCGATGTAAAGCATTATCAAGAATTATCAAACATTTTTACTATCAAGCAAGCTATCACTATTTTTGTCATTATCAAGTATTAGGTATCATTTATCATTGAAAATTTTATCATTATCATTGCATAATATAATTATTGTTCTTTCATAGTAATTGATACTTTGAAGAGAAATCCACAATTGATAAAATCAAGTTCTTTTCTATGATATTTGTTTGTTAATCATTTTTGAGCCAAGTTATTGAGCTTCATTGAGTGATTGTTGAAATTTATATTTTTTATTTTCATTGTATTTTTACTATTTTATAATTCATATTTTCATCATCCATATTTTGGCATGTTCGGTGGGACCCATGTTCTTGAGTTAAACAAGAAAATTCACAAGAAGTTATTTTCTTTGAATATGCAGGTCAGATTTTCAAATTGATTAATGATGATTCCGGGCCAACTTACACCACATCTATGATAACACATGTCACATATTGTATATATAAAAAATCATTGATATTAACTAAGAGTTTTATTTTGTTGATAGGGTAGATTTTTTTTGTCAATATTGTCATACATTTGGTTAATATTGCAACATATTTGGTTAGATCTAAGGCACATTTAGTATATATACACATTTAATTTTTGCATTTCTGTCAAATTTGTGCATCTGATGAACTTTGCAATGTATTTGGCACATCCTTCTATACATCTGGAAAATATTACAATGTATCCAAAATATTCTTCTATGCATTCAAAATATTTTATAATTCTTCTAAAATCTTCTATTTTTCCCTTGGTTTATTTTATTACACTTTTGGTCTATTTTATTGTGCATATGAGACATTCTACTATGCCTCTGGTCAATTTTTTTGTTCATTTGGGCTATGTCACTACACATTTGAGTAGATTTCAAGAAGAAATGAAATTTTGATTTACATTTATTTTAGATTTGAAAGTTTTTAGATGTACAAGACAACTGAGAGGGGCAGTGAATCAATTGTATACTTAAACATTCAAACCCTCAATATCTTTTCTAACCCTTATCAACCATTAAACCCTTATTAATATGCATTAGAAAAATGTAAAAAAATGAAAAAATAATTAAAACACATCCAACCACATAAGAACACAAAGTTTACATGGAAAAATTAAGAAGGGAAAAACCACAGTGAGGATTAGCTCACATATATATGAATAATAACACTGAATACAATTAGGCTCACTGCCAAGGGCTCATTGCCTAGAAAAAGAAGAAAGGCTCACTATTGGGTGGCTCACTAAAAGAAGATAAAAGATAAAAGAAAAGTATTACAAAGAGACTCACTATCTTAAGGAATTAGGATAAATCCACCACTGGAACTTTGCACCATCCACAACCTTCAGCTCACTACCTCTAGTAACTTCAAGCACACTGAAAAATGTAGATCCTTCTACTCATTGCATCGAATTCATAGGCATTAATCTCACACTCAAATTACCACACTTAAACAAATTCACATCTTTTGTACACCTTCTATAGATCCACACTCATCTCCAATAATTTACCTTATATGTATACCATCTACAACCTGAACATTCTCAATTAGGTCGGCCTTAATAAAATAAAACATGCAACGCCAAAATAGGTTGGAACCAAACACATCCATGATGGAAATACTTGAAGTATGAACACACCAATAGTTAACTAGGACCCAAATATACATCACCATGCTACTCAACACATGCACAATCCATGAGGTACCTCTACAAATAGAACTAACACACTAGGTCAGCCAAACCTAAACTAACACTAGAAGCGAACACATATACACTTCTCCAGGTCACACAAACCACACAACAACACTTCACAACATCTACAAAACATCTTAGAATATTTCAGCATCATTAGAATATTCTACAATTCTTTTGCAACCACCTAAAATTGAGAACACTATCATTTTGTGTAACCAAACATATTTCCACAAAACACAACATACTAACCAACCTTGTGGAACACATCGACACCTAAAACCTCAAGGGAAGGAAGTTAAATACAATATAAACATGTTCCCAAATTTGTAAGACAATAAACCTTACTATGGAGAAATGCAGAGCAATCTACTTTATCCCAAACAACCTTCTACACAAATAAACAAACTATCAAACACAAATTTCACTGTTGTACGATCCAGAACCTGAAACTCTAGATATAGAACCTTTGAACACCTTTGATCATCATATCCAAACTGCATAATCACATCTTCAACCATGAAGAAATGTGGAGCATAACACTAAACACACCTATGCCACATTACACACTCTTTTAATCAAATTTTCACAAAAGAACTTGGAAACCAAGTGAACTTACTACAATTGCATCACAACTGTACAAGACATCAATAAAAACACTGATGAAAATACCACAACACCTTATTATCAAACCACAACACATCCATATTAGCATCAGTATTGACAACACTAATGACAGTACCAACAACAACTCAAACACTAGCAATCTGCAACAATCTCCATACTATTGACATCAATGACAACACTAATAGTATACTTGTAACAATCTCCCCCTTTTCCATTTACGGAAACACCAACTCTTTGAAAAACCATCAACAACAAAAGAAACCAATAACAACTCTGCAACAAGAAGCACTCCCCCTGACTGGGGAATCTTTTACCCTTCACACTTTTTCTTTTTATTTATGCTTCACCAACTTCTTCTCTCTATAATCTCTCCCCCTATCTAAGGATTTATTCAACCATTAATCTCTCTCCGTGTTTTTCAAACTTCACTCACTCTTACAATGCTCTTCTGCACTATTATTTTTAACCAACTCTCTCCACCTTTGACATCAATGGAAAAGGGCAATAAACTCATCCAACACTATTTCTTGCATTGAAATATTTTTCTCTCCCCCTTTCAAAGAATTTAAAGGGAAACATTTGTACCTGTCACACATGATCTGCATATAATTATTGTTTTTTTTTTTCCTTTTAACATCCACATACACCAATTTGACACTACTTACAACACTAGCAAGTAACTAAACTTTCTCTTCACTACACTCAATTTTTTGGACTCTTCCCCTTAGGGGCACAAAATATTCTCCATTTGACTACACCAACCAACAACACTACTACCTACTCCCCCTGAGAGGTAGCCTTCAACATTAGTCTAGGACCAAGAATGTATTTTGAATGCTCACCTGGACAAATGCACCAGCTTATGTATCTAGTTGAAAGGAGGGGTAATAAGCAGAGTAATAATTTATTACGCTTAATTAATTACATCATACTGGTTAATTAATTAAGTCACTTATTCCTCTAGTTGCTTAAGCTAAACTTAGGCACATTAATAATTGATTAATTATTAAGTGTGCACACTAGGGTTTCATTTAGGGTTTCCCTTTTAGGGTTTCTTGATCTCCTTCATAAGGATTGATCTCTTTGTAATAACGGAGATTCTAATAATGCATTTTACACTTTGAGGTTTGCAGAACATCTTCTTGGTTTTGCATGTCTTTTGCATGTGACAGGTATCCATTTGCATGCAGGTGATCTTGGATACAATAACCCCTAACTTCTATTAGAGATACTCAAAATTATCTTATGGAAGAGCCTTTGTAAAGATATATACAACTTAATCCTTTGTAGGAACATATTCTAGCTTCACCTCATTCTTTGCAACTTTCTCTCTTAGAAAGTGATACTTCATAGAGATATGTTTTTTTCTTGAATGCATTATCGAGTTCTTTGAAATATTGATAACGCTTGTATTATCACATAAGATTGAAATAGGTTCATCATATGATACTTTGATATCCTTCAATGTTTTCTTCATCCACAACACCTATGTGCAACATGATGTTACTATAATATATTCTACCTCTATAGTAGATAATGACACTAAATCCCACTTCTTAATCAACCAAGAAACCAATCTGATTCCAAGAAAGAAATAACCACCACTTGTACTTCTTTTTTCATCTATAAAACCTACCCAATCTATATCAATATATGCAATCAAGGAGAAATTAGTATCCTTAAGATACCATAAACCAAAATACATAGTTCCCTTCAAGTGTCTAAATATCCTCTTTACTACTATAACATGAAATTCTCTAGGATCTTCTTGAAACATTACTACAAGACAAACTGCATGCATGATATCCAATCTAGTAGTAGTTAGGTATAACAGTCCTCCAATCAATGATCTATACTTCATCTAGATGTAGTTATGTATAAAATTCCTCTAACCTTGCATAGAAAGCTCTAGGAGCTTGTTTGAGTCCATACAATGCCTTCTTCAACCTACAAACCATATTAGCATCATCTAATAACTGAAATCCTTCCAATTTTTCAATGTATACCTCTTCTTCCAACTCATGATTCATAAATGTAGACTTCACATCCATCTAATATACCTTGAATTTTTTATATGTTTTAAAAGATAAAAAAAAATTGATGGCTTCCATCCTTGCCACCCGAGAAAATTTCTCTTCAAAATCTATTCATTTTACTTGTGAGTATCCCTTACACATAATTCTAGCCTTTTTTCTGACAACTTTTCCATCCCCATTAATTTTTTTCCTAAAAACTCATTTAGTTCGTATCACATTTTTGTTTGTAGGTCTTGGGACCAATTCCCAAGTTTGATTCTTCTCAATCTGTTCCAATTCTTCTTTCATAGCCTTGATCCAATTCCCATCTTTTCATGCCTCAATCACTATTATAGGTTCCATCTCTAAAATTAAATTAAATTTTACCCGTTCTTCTGTCACAACTTCTTTTCTCCTTGTCAACACACCTTTTATTTTGTATCCAATGATCTAATCTTTAGAACGATTATTGTACACATACTTACGAGTCTTAGGGATTTTTTTTGGAGCTTCTTCCTCTTTGGTTGTCATCTCTTTTTCCTTTGCTTCATCCTTTTATTCTTCACTGCAAGGGGATTCATTTGATTCATATCCTTCTATTAGTATTGAACTATGCAATGGTTCTTCATCCACCTTAACACTTGCACTTTCAAAAATCTTCTTCAACCTTTTATTATAACAACAGTAATATTTTCTTCTTATAGAGTATCCAAGGAATATTCCTTCATCAGATCTTGCATAAAACTTTCCTAAGTTTTCTTTCTCTTCTGATATAGAATTTTCTTCCAAAAAATATGAAATAATTTATAGTAGGAGGTTTACCATACCATAATTCAAAGGGAGTCTTTGAACTATTCACTCTTTCTTTACCTTTGTTAAGAATGTAAATTTCAATATGAATTGTTTCTCTCTAATATACATTTGTTAGATTTTCTTCCTTCATATTGTTCTAGTTTCTTCTTAAACTATTCTATTCTTCCACTCCACAACTCCATTTTTTTAAGGAGTTAAGGAGCTAACAAATTTCTTTTTATTCTTTGATCTTCACAAAAAATATTAAACTCATTAGAGGTGAACTCACCACCTTTGTCAAACCTTAAGCATTTTATTTTTACATCCATTTCATTCTCAACCATAGAATTAAATGTTTTGAACTTATCTAGGGCTTCTGATTTTTCTTTAAGATATGTTACCCAAGTAATTCTAGAATAATCATCAATCAATAGATGAAATACCTATCACCATATGAGATTCTTATAATAGTAGGCCCACATAGGTCTATATGAACCAAATCCAAAGGACCTATGGTAGAATACTCTTTTGTCTTGAACCTCTTCTTTATTTTCTTTCCCACTTGACATTCTCTATAGATTACATTGATAGGATTTATTATCCTTGGCATATCTCTCACAACATTAGTAGAGCTGATCTTCATTAGGATATAAAAATTGATGTGACCCATTCTTCTATGTCATAGCCGACTTTCATTAAATTGAGATATAAAGCATTTTGCACCACTACCTTTGATTTGATAAACATTACCTTTTGTTCTTGTCCCTACAAATACCAAAGTAGCTAATATTACTTTTTTGATTTCACAACCACTATCTTGAAACACAAGATTTAATCCTCTGTTACACCTTTTTCCTACACTTACAAGATTATGATAGATACCCTTTATATAAAGAACATCATTTGTTTTATCCTTGTCATCAAAATTAGTTGAACCCTTTTCCAAAAATCTTTGTAGATGTATCATCACAAAACTTAACAACAACACCATGATACTTTTTAAGTTTAACAAACTTACTCTTATCACCAATCATATGATTTGAGCATCCACTATCAATTGTCTAGTAATTTCTTTCTTCTCTTACATGAAAAGAAGTCACCATAGTTCCTTCAATGTTATGACCTATTATTAGAGAACTTTCCTTCACACATATTTTAGGATTAGCAGAATTAGTTCTAACTATTAGAGCCATGAACAAGTATTCATCCCTGTCCTCATTAGGATAGTCATATTCTTCATCATCAAATACACCATTTTCTTTCTCAACATAATAAATCTTCTTGAAAATTTTTCCTTTATGATCCTTAGGATTTTCATTTGCAACTTTGATTGGACATTTAGAAGCATAATGTCCTATCTTTCCACAATTGAAAAATTCAAAGGGTAACTAACCTCTGTATTTGCTAGTGCCCTTTTGCAATATCCTTGTAATTTTTTCTTCCATCTCATCAGGATCATCTGGATTTGATTCATCATCTTTCTCTACTTTGCATAATTTAAAGGAATATTCTTTCTTTGTAACATCTTAACCAAACTCTCTCAATTTATAAGAAATTAAAGCACCAAACATCTAATCTCTAGAATAACTATCCAAATTTTGAGCTTCCTCAATAGTAGAAACTTTAGAACTATAAGTTTTAGGAAGAGTTCTTAGTACCTTTTTCATAGCTTCACTTTCTTCCAATTATCCACTCTAACCATGTAGGCAGTAATATCTACATCTTCAGACATTCTTATGGTTTCAAATTTGGCTTTGTAGTTATACATATTTTATTTCTTGACTTTATCATCTCCTTCATAAATGCTCTCCAACTTTTTCCAGACATCTTTCATAGATTTTAGACTTATCAACTTTCCAAGTTTAAAATAAGAGAGACCACTTACAATAACATTCCTTTCTTTACCATTTCTATCATATTCCTTGATTTCATCATCACTTGTCAGACTATTAGTGGGAATAGTGTATTCTTTTTCAACTGACTTCTAGATACCAAATCTAAGAGAGACCAAAAAGGAATCCATCTTTGATTTCCAATAAGTATAATTTGTTCCATATAAAATAAGATCTTTGGCACCCTTTCTATGCAACATCCGGATATACCTCAAGCAGTTAATATTTCTCCAAGGAGCCACAACTTTGATACCAATTGTAAGATGCACATGATAACTAAGAGCGGGGTGAATCAATTATATACTCAAAATATTCAAACCCTTAATATCTAGTAGAATGTAAAAATATGAAACAGCAATATAAACACATCCAAACACATAAGAACACTAGATTTATGTGGAAAACCCCAAAAGGGAAAAACCATGGTGAGGATTATCTCACATATATATGAATAACAATATTGAATATAATAAGGCTCACTACCAAGGGCTCACTGCCTAAAAAAAGAAGAAAGTCTCATTGCCAAGTGTCTCACTACCAAGAAGAAAGAAGATAAAAGAAGACTGTTATAAAGATATTCACTATCTCAAGGCAATAGGAGAAATGCACCACTACAACTTTGCACCATCCACAACCTTTAGCTCACGACCTCTAGTAACGTCAAGAAAACTAAAAATGCAGATCCTTCTACTCACTACATCGGATTCATAGACTTTAAGATCACACTCAAATCACCACACTTAATCAAATTCAAATATTCCACACACCTACAAATCCACAATCATCTCCAACAATTTACCTTATATTTATACCATCTATGACCTAAACAATCTCAATTAGCATGACCTTAATGAACCGTATGTACCTAAAACATGCAACACCAAAATAGGTAGGCACCAAACACCTTTGTGATGGAAAGAATTAAAGTACAACAGCATCAAGGGTTAACTAGGATCCAAATATACATCACAACGCTACTCAAAACATCCATAATCCATGAGGTACCTCTACAAATAGTGCTACCATGATAGGTTAGATAAACTTGAGCCAATACTACAAGCAACCACATACACACTTCTTCATGTCATAAAAAACAAACAACAAAACTTCAAAACATCCACACAACATCTCAGAATATTCTAACATCAATAGAATATTCTAGATCTCTACCACAACTAGCTGAAACTAAGAACAACATCATTTTGTGCAAGCAGACATACTACCATAGAACACAACTTACTAACCAACCTTGTGAAACACCTCAACACTTGAAACCTCAAGGGTAGGAAGTTAAAATATAAGAAAATTCCTAAATCTACAAGACAAGAAACCTTACTATGGATAAATGTGTAGCAATCTAATTTCTCCCAAATAACCTTCTACATAGATAGGTAAGCTGTCAAACACAAATTTCACTGTCGTACAATCCAAAAACTAAAACCCTAGATATAGAAACTCTAAACACCTCTAATCATCATATCCAAACTTCACAAGCACATATTCAACCATGAAGAAATGTAGAGCATAACATTGAACACACCTTTATCACAATACACACTCTTTTATTCAAATTTTCTCAAAAGCACTTGGAAACCAAGTGAGCATACTGCAGCTACATCACAAACATACAAGACATTAATGAAAAAATTGATGACAACACCACATCACCTTCTTATCAAACTATAACACATCCATATTAGCATTAGTACTGACAACACTAATGACAATACCACCAACAACTCCAACACTAGAAATCTCCAAAAATCTCCATACTATTGACATCAATCACAACACTAATAATGTATACTTGCAAAAAAAATATTCTCAATTCCTAATAGCTAACCTTAGATATGACCTAAATCTAATCCTAGAGCTAAGATCTTGTTGTTTTTGGTCTCTTTTGTTGTTAATTTTTTTGTACAAAAATTGGACCTTTTGGAGTTGAAAGAGATACAAAAGAAAGTGGATTTGAGGATCTTCATCAAATCATGATTTCAAATTTAGTGTTGGAATTTGTGTTAATTCATTCTAATCACCTTATCTCTTTTAACTTGCAAAGTGCTCAATAGTTTCATTATTTTATTTTCTTTAGTCAATCTCGATTGTCATGTCTTCCTCACATTAGAAATTAGGTTAAGATTAATCTTTGACATTCAGATTTGGGATCTAAAATAAAATAAAAAAGTGTCTTTTAGTCCATAGTATCTACATACATATCTTATCCTCTCACATCTAGGGGTGATCTTGAGGATCATAAATAGGTTATCTTGTTTTATTTTTAGGGGGTCTTCCTAGAGAGGTGATCAATCTATGGGAGGAACTGCACTCCAATGTGTTGACAAGTGCTTTTGCACTCACCGACACAGAATAAAATACACTAGGTATCCTATCCTCTCTTAAAAGGAAATATTATTTGATCACTCAAATAATCTAACCCCAAGGTTTTGGTACTTAGGTCTTGACTCTTACATGGATAACTTAGTGAAATGAATGTGATACTGATGGTAATCATGAGGGGACTTTTTGGTTATTTTTTATGGAAACCAAACTTAATCTTACCACTCACCTATGAATATACTAGGATTCAATGGTTAGCAAGGGTAAGGATTTCCAAACACATAAGTAAAGGTTCCAAGGACCTTACTTATTCAATTTAGGCTCTGTGAAACCCGAGAGGGTGATCCCTAGTAGTGTTTACATAATGATACTCCTATGTCATTTATATCAATAACACTACAATATACATAGATGATTATCATATAGATGCTCAATTAGCAACTATATCAAATAAGTTGGCTGCTTCTCAAACATAATTCACACTTAGAGCATGAGAATGATAAAACCTCATAAATTTGTGACCCTTTTGATAGAATTTGATTTGATGAATGGGTGATGGTTGGGTTAATCAACACAATACACCATAACTACTTAACCTAGTCCAGTGCCTCATCCTTGGGACAAAGTAAAAATCAATACTTATATAACATGCCAGTAATTTTCACACCTGACAATATATAAAGCTCTGAAAGGCTGCATTATAGTGTTTCAGTATCGTGCTCTAACCCTTAATTCTTACTAGCATCCTAGCATTCAGTTTGATACAAATTTACAACCATATTCAAGTATCTACATCAATTACGAATTAATAAAAAAATATAGAGCCATACATCCATCTAAAATTTATAGAGATAAATAAGATAACCTTGATTATATTTGTGAAACCAGTACATAGGAGAGTAAAATAGTGTTGAACTTGCGTAAATACTATTCTATATTGCCAGTATTATTGTAAAGATTACATATGCGTATTGATAGACTTGAACTTAAGACATTTTACTAGACTATTCAGTAACCCTTTTAATCCCTATGTGAGCAAAACTTAGAATAAATCACCACACCCCTTATTTCAGGCCCTGTAATCCCATTTATAAATAAATGGGAGCAACAAGCAACAAGCCGAAATACAATTACATTTGCATTTTAGTGAAAATTTAACCCTAATTTCAAAGATATTCTCTAAACGGTTGCACCTAATCATTTCATAAAAAGGGGAAGCAAAAGATAAAAAAATCCATCTAGTCAGTTGAAAAAGATGAGCCAACCTTCTAAAAGGAATCATTTTTTGATGCGGCATCGCCGAAATATCGCATCCACATAGACCAAAGAAGATTCTCCACAAGTACTAGAGGCAAAAACTTACACACTTCCTAGAAAAAGCATATTTTTCATTAAGGATATGCAGTCCAACACTTCTCCATTACACTAGCCCAAAATATTTCCACATCAACACCAAAGACAAAAAGTGACACACATGCTAAAGAGGACGATCCTAATGCAAAGGAAATGGTGTCATCGAAAATGAAAACTAGACCAAGATGCTACTCTAATTCGTCAACATCAAAGTATGCTCTCCCTCTCCATGCTCATGTTGAAACTGGAGTAGAAACTACTCCTCCCTTGTCAAAATCCTCATATCATACCTAAGAAAGTAGATAATGGCCATACTCTGGGTTAGTATCTCCCCCATCGCTTGAAAGGTTGTCTAAAACCTCAATGGGAGAGTTGCGCCTCCCTAGATAAGCCTTGTGATGGTTATTCCTTTTATTTACTTTCTTCTTAGTCTTAACCAACTCCTTTCCTTTAACTTTGATCAATTCTTCAGAAACAATTCAGATCCTTAGATTGTAGTTTCTCTTAACACCATCCTTCTTTTTTTTTCCATGGGCTTTGTTCTTTCCATTTGGTGGTGTAGAAACCCTGAGTGCCTCATGCTTAGTAACAAAAATGTCTTCTTGAAATTCAAATACAACGAGCCTTCTAAACCTCCCAATGGGTTGAACAAAGGCACCCAAATTACCCATATTATTTGAAGACATAGGAAAAAATAGCAAGCCACCAATTATGAAAAGCCACATCGGCCAGAAACCCTTACAAAACAAAAAAACTTCAAACCCAAACAATTTCAAGTAGACCTAGAGAATGAAACTCTCACACCAAGAAATGCATGACACAAAATAGAGCTCACATGAAAACCAAGGATAAACACTTGAATACTTATGTAATTGAAGATTAAAAAAATCATACGCTACCTCGTTTTGGCTCACACTTCACAATTCTTGAAGGCTGCAAATGGTGAGATTAATTGATAGGTGATCTGCATTAAGTAGAAAAATTAGGAGCATCTAGCCATTAATTATCAATTAGTGCCTCATGCGAGCGAGCTCACAACTTAGTTGAACAACTTTGAATCTAGGTCATTGATCTTCTTAGATTTAAAACATCATCAATGGCGATCTTCAAGCATCATTTCTAGCTTTTACAACCCGTACCTCAAGAACAATGATATCACCACAAAAAATTGCCATGTTTAATTTTAACTTCATTAGTCTCCTCTAATCTGAAAATTACCATGCATTTCCACCTTGGTCTGTTCTCATTCATTCATATCGACAAAGTACAAAGAGCCAAAAAATGAACTAACAAACATTCAAACATCCCAATATGAGGTTCAATCAGCAACAAGAGAACTGACACAATGGAATCACAACCATTAGATTACTGTCTTTCTTGGAGATCTTCATCTCACATCGTGCATCACTAATACATTTAACCTTATGCATGTTCTAACAATGATGTGAGCATCCACATGATAAGATCTTAGCCATTGGATCTAAGACCCATCCTTGATCATGTTCCCTTTCCATCATGCATCGCTAATTTTTGCTTCATTCACATCAACGATGGGAGATAAAGTGGTGGAGAAATATTAAGACATGTGAACCTGCATGAAAATAAAAGGCACAAGATATATCACTCACAAGAGCAATTCAAATCAGCAAAAGAGATATTGAACCAATGACATCATCGCTCATCACTAATTTGAAACTCAAATCTTAAAATGGATCTATGATGAGCGATAGGAGAAAATACAAAGAGCACTAAAGGCCATCGCGTATCTCTAATTCACATTACAAAATACATGAGAAATTAGTGATAAAAGAGATGCCAATGATAACATATAAAACAAGCGCATCACACATTTCTAATATAACACCAAACATTAAAAACCTATCCACAATGTGTGAAACAAAAGAGACACCACTCATCACTTATTTGAATTCACTTTTCTAAAGCTATCCATGAGGAGTGATAAAAGAGACAATGAACAGGGCTTAAGTGAAGATATTTTAGCACATGCCTACAAGTTGTTTTGAAAAGGGGAACTACCAAGGACAATGAAAAAAAGGCCTTTAGAGGATATTAAAACATATGTTTCAAAGGATGCAAAGGAAAAAAAAGGTTAATTTCTTAACCTTATAAAATAGAAGAATCTCAGACCTAGGCATAGGGGGTTGGTTACTCCATGATCCCTAATGACCTAAGATGTTTTAACATGTTTGGGGATGAGCAATAGAGGGTCAATGATAAAAAATAAAATCAACAGGGCAAAGGCTTAGGGTTTCGAAATAGAGAAAGATCCTGACAGAAAAATCCCAAGGCAAGAGCCATGAGAAAAACCCTTAGTCCAGGCACAATGAAGCTAGCTAAATTTTATAGTTATAAAAATGGAACCAAAATTTTAGGGGTTCCATCAATAGCTCTAGTTGGGGATGTCTATTCCTCAGGGATAGAGTGAAATTGCAGAAGCTTAGGTGAAGCAAACCAAACATAGAGGATTAAAAACAAAGGATCAACCCAGGCTGAGAAAGAAAACCACATATGTACAATATTTACATAAGTTACAAATCCATACCAAGAGATCCAATTTCCATTTTCATTGAAGCCTCGTCTGATATGCAAGATTTCACTCTACATCCTATAATTGTTCTAGGGCTTCAACTTTATTCGATGTCCCTAGGCCCCCAACTTTGTTCTCTTGAATTACCCAATCGCTGATCACACTACAAATACTAAAACCAACCATTATGGACATATGTCTAAATTTATTATTATCATTGTCACTCATATCCATCTGAGAACTATAGTCGAGCATTGACTAGAACACATGTTTAGTGTAGCACTCTATCTGATTCAGCTTACAACCATATTCCCCCAAATGTACATCCAACTGGATAGGAAATGTGAAGCATTCATAGTTCATCATATCACTATCATCATATAAGATGACATAAAATTTATTTTTCTCTTTAAATTAAAGACCCTTATACATATTCCTTTCAGGAATCTCATCCAAGGGTACATACTCTAACCCTTTGAAATGATACTTCAATTTCATTTCTAGTATTCATTTTTTCATAATCATCTGATTTCTGCACCACACCAAACACACATTCACTTTGTGTAATGAAAAATAAATTTTTATATATATACTTCTTTTCAAAATGGTGTTCATATTCCTCAAAGCAGTATAGACCAATTATGCTACCATCTATTCTATTTTCTTGGGAAATTGATTCATCGTAATCCAAAGAAATCTTGTTCTCACATTGGTCATGGATGTCCCTATAAATAGATTTATCCAAACCATCCCAAGCATCAAATAATATCTCCATTTCAAGTTCATTGATATGGTTTACTTTACCCCTTGTGTCAACAACCATCTCAAAGCAGGATGCCTCATAAGATGAGCTAAATAGTTCAATCAATAACAAAGTGACCAAATGTTTCCTCAATTTGTGAATGTATTGGCTCTAATATAAAAATATTTTTACTACTTGAATGTTTCTCATTTGCAACCGTACATGTCTCTTCACCCATTTCCCCTTTGATACAATCCTCATTGAATACTACCTTGTCCATTTCTGCTAAGACATTCTCATATTCTATTTTTTTTATATGGATAGTCATAAATAACTAGGGATTGATCTTGTTGGTTTGTAACACAAATCTCATCATTCTTAGCATCATATCTAGGGTCGGGATGCTAAACACACATAGTCTTATCTTTGAACTCATGACCAACCATACTATTAGCACCTTCTAGTTATGATATAACGAATTGCATTCCAAGAATTCTTTACACGTGTTTTGTTCATTTACTGGTAAGGAAAAATCCTTGTAAGAAATGATTTTGTTGCACCCTTTAGGTATGAAGAATGCCTCTAGATTATCTTCAAAAATAGATTCACATTCCTCATAAGAATAATCAGAACTCTCATTTTCATCATCTAGGTTATCAATTTCCAAAGGTACATCAACAAAACTTGCAACTCTACTAATGTCCTCCTAAGATCTCAATTTTTGTAAGTAATCATAGTTGTCCTCAACAATTCTGATCCAATCAATTATCTAATTAAAATCTTGAGGTTTCAATTCTTTGGGTAAGGTACTAAGGCTTGGCTCATAAATGTCACAAAATAAGTCGATACATACTAGATCTTTAGGTCTCAACTTTTGATGAATTTCTAACAAAG
Organism: Sequoiadendron giganteum; assembly: GCA_007115665.2. Taxonomy (NCBI): domain Eukaryota; kingdom Viridiplantae; phylum Streptophyta; class Pinopsida; order Cupressales; family Cupressaceae; genus Sequoiadendron; species Sequoiadendron giganteum. The sequence continues at coordinate 232,182,548 of CM021110.1, read as the reverse complement.
CATCCAAGAACCTTGCTAAAAATTCATATGGTGATTCTCCCTCATGTATTTTCATGCTAGATAGTCTTATAACAAAGAACATCAGATCAACATTGCTTAAAATTTGTTGAGATTCATCATAGATCTATCTATGATCATCATGCTACAATGCTGAGAGACTTTCGAGAGAATCATCACCCTGATCACATCTTTCTTTCTTCTAAATTTCATATGTATGATGTGCTTTAGGACAACAAACACTTGCAGCCATATATCCCTTCACCATTGAATATCTCATATTATTTTCAATATCCATTGCTATTCCATATGCATGCTGCAATGTTAAGGGATTTTTATCTCTTAACAAATAGTCCATATTATTATCAAAGGTACCTAAATACAAAATTAAGCATTTTGCATCATTGGGCCTCATATTTTCTAGAATATTTCTTAATACCTTTGTAAATATCAGGTTGAAGGCTGGAATCAATTCCTCTTCATCCTTTTGGATTCTCCTAAAAACAATTCTTACTCATTGGGATTAATCCTTTCACTAAATTGTTCTATGAAAGCTACCATTAACTCACTCCATGAAGAGATAGAATATACTGTAAAATATGAAAACCAGTCTCTGGCATCTCCTTCAGAGATTGAACAAACAATTTCATGATAAAATCTTCATGATCTATCTCATAATCCCCCATAAAATATGAAAAATCCCCCATATGGTGATATGTTGATTATGATATTTGACCCTTGAAGTTTGGAAAATATTCCCTAACTTTATCAGGAACATGATTTGGGAAACCTTGAATACCATTGAAAGTTAATGGTGTATATTATCCCACATAGAAACTTCTTTGAGAATATGACAAGGGCTGCACATTCTTCATGTTTACATTATTCTCCCCACAAGGATGTACAAGTGGATGATACATTTTCTTACACCCTTTCACAAACTTTAAATATTAACCTTACAGTTGATCACTGCCCTATTTCTTTCTTTTAAAATATTACAATGCACAATATCAAATACATCTTTATTTGCAATTCTCTCTAATGGGAAGATTTTAAGAACAAGCACACTTCTTCATTACAACACAAAATCTTCAAATTACAACTCAGAAGTAAGAAAATATTACCATTATCAATCCCTGTATTTGTGCTTAATTCACTTAATAGGGAATCAACATTCTTTCAAACTATTACATACAATTTCCATAACAAGTTTATGCTTTATGAAAATCCAAATAGGGGAAATACCTGGATGTGTTGTAACTGACTGGAAAAATTTACAGATTTGATACTTTCACCACCTCTTCATCAAGTTCTTTTGATAGAGTCACCACCTCTTCTTCATAGAGGACAGATCCTCAAGAAATATGAGGCTCCTTCAAAGATGAATTTCATTTTGGGTCTCTTTGAACAACACAAGTCACACAAAGATTTCTTATCCTTTCTCAAAAAAATTTTGTTATACCTTAAAAAATGCACACTGGTGAAGAGATCTTGGAGTCACCACCCATGATTAGTGAGATTATGAAAATATTATGGAGTTATGGTTGATCTCCAAAATTATTTTCAGTTTCAAATTAACACAACAAATTCATGAAATGTTTATGTACTTCAACTTGTTGATATCACAACTATAGAACTTGAGGGATAAAATAATAAGAATAACATTTGATTCTTCATCATTTGCAATATTTGGTTATGTACTATCTTGATATCTCAACAACTCTCTAAGGCACAAAAATATTCTTTCATAATTTCTTTAGGTTATCCCTAGTGGAGTCACCATTTTTGTTGGTGACCCGGATGGGAAAATAAGACTCCAAAATTTTGAACCTCTAGTTACAAATAATATTTCAAGATTTTAATGAATTTGATAGGATAGTTTGAAAAAAAAAATCAAAGTTCATCCCTAGCAAAGTCACCATCTCTATTGATTATTTTTTATGGGAACCAAAATTCATCTTACCACTCACCTATGAATATGCCAGGATTCAATGGTTAGCAAGGGTAAGGATTGGCCAACACATGAGTACAGGTTCTAAGACCCTTACTTCTTCACTTCGAGCTCTATGAAACCTGAGAGGGTGATCCCTAAAAGTGTTTACATAATGATAATCCTATGTTGTTTATATCAATCACTGCAACACACATAGATGAATCTCATATAGATGCTCAATTATCAATTATATCAAAGAAGTTGGCTGATTCACACTTAGAGTATGAGAATGGAAAAACCTCATAACTTTGTGACCCTTTTAATAGAATTTGATTTGATGAATGGGTGATGTCTGAGTTAATCAACACAATACAACATAACTACTTAACCTGGTCTAGTGCCTCATCCTTGGAATGGAGTCAACATCAATACTTATATAACATGACAATAATTTTCACACCTGATAATATATGAAGCACTGAAAGGCTGCATTATAGTTGTATACACCTAAAAATGGTCTGGCGAATATAATTAATTAATACTAGTAAATAAATATAAATATTTATTTATATAGTTCATCTTAAATTCTTCAATCTTTATTCTATTATTTTTGTCTTAATTAAATAAATGAATTTCACTTTGTTTTATTTTATTATCATAATTAAATTCATCAACTATTAAATAAATAGAAATATTTATTTAAATAATTCACATTCTAATTCTTATATTCTTCAATTTTAATTAAATATACAACTTCAATAGTTTGTGTTATTTAATTATTAAATCATTCAATCTTAATTAATTAAACAAGGTTAAATAGTTTGTTGTTTAATTATCATATCCCTTCTATATTTATTTAATAAAAAAATTCTATAGTTTGTTTTATTAAATTATTTAACTCATTTTTACTAATTTGAATAAACCAAAATATTCAAATAAAGGCATAAATGAAAATTTCCTCTACTCACTCACCTACCAAATTAGATATAAAATATCCAATTTAATTCAACTAGCATTTCATGGGAAATATTTGGAGACAAATTGGAATCAATCTCTCAATCTCCTTCCTTTGATTCTTCCTATCATCTGGCATGATATTTTCATGGGGAAAAACCATTCCCATGATTAGCTCAAGCTTCTCAATCTCTTACCATTCAATTCTCCAGATCAAATCTAGACCTATGTTGTGTAACCTCTTCACAAAATTGCTACCGTAAATCTATATATACAACCTCACTCTACAAGAAATGTATCTCTCATCTTTGTGAAAACTTACTCTGCAAGAAAAGAAATCAAGCATCTTAGAATTCAAGCAATTTAGCATAAAATCATTTAGCAATAGAAATCATAGCATCTGTAGAATCAATATCATGGTTGCATCATAGATTACTGTAGCTTCCATCCATCAGTTTTCATGTCAGCATAGTTTACAGTAGCATCAATATCATTTAGAAATCACCATATAGAAGTAGCATCATTGCATTTAGCATCATTCCATTATCTAGATTGGCATTTTAATAGTCGCAATGCTTACCAAATTTGAGAGCCCTTTGTGATTTAATAAATCTTTGGAGATAGGAAATAATGAGACAATTTCAAGTTTTTTGTGCTTTAAATTAGTTAATTCCTGTTAAATCTTGATACAATGTTTCATTAAGAAGTTTTTTTAGTTTTTTTACTTATTTACTTATTTCACACTTACAATAATGTTTCAGCATCACACTCTAACCCTTACTTCTTACTAGCATCCTAGCGTTCAATTTGATACAAATTTACAGCCATATTCAATTATCTACATTAATTATTTGAATTAATAAAAAAACATAGAGCCATACATCCATCTGAAATTGATAGAGACAAATAAGATTACCTTGATTATATTATTCATAATTTGTGAAACCAGTACATATAAGAGTAAAATGGTGTTGAACTTGCACAAATACTATTCTATATTTCTAGTATTACTGTAAAGATTACATATGCGTATTGACAGACTTGAAATTAATGTTGAACATCCAGAATACTGAGAGGGGGGGTGAATCAGTATTCCATAAACCGGTAATAAAATCCACTTAACCATTATCACAATATTGACTGAATTAGCAAGAGAGAACATAGAAATAAGACAGATCAATCATGCACATGAACATCAGGATTTTTACGTGGAAGACCCAATGGGGGAAAAAACATGGTGAGGGTTAACTCATAATATATTATATTTGGATATAAAATATTATGAGGCTCACTGCTAGGACTCATTGTCCTTAAAATGCACACAACCTGATTACAAAAGATGGCCCACTGCCAAGATACAATAATGGTGGCTCACTTCCAAAATGATGAATTGATGGAATACACCTTCAATGTGCAGGGTTCAGTTCCGTTGAAGCTCATAATACAAAGTGTCACATTACTCAACAATTGCATATCTTAACCTTTTCCCTTTTCCACAAGCACACACTTTTCGCTTGCATGTATCTTGTATTTATACACATATATCTTATCAATTAGGTCGAAACCATATAATATTTAATAATTTCATCCAATTAGTGCATTTTACCAAGTTGTCTATTAGTCTTCATAATATATTTCATTCGTTGAGTCATCCAAGACTAAACCAAAATTCTCTAAACCAACAAATAATTCTCAAATCAAACACCTTTCGAATCTGAGAGCACATTATTTTCCCATCATACTACCAGTAAAGAGACTATCAGCAAAACCATAGTATAGGAATGTTCACCTTAGTAGAATGTGGAGTCTCCCACATAGTATACCTTCACATAGAACAATAGTAGAATACAGAGTTGAACTATGTCAGAGATAACTTTCTATACATAGAAAAAAAGATGTCTCAAGATCCAAGATATAGCTATTTGAATGAGCCAATAAAACATGGTTAGGAGACTAGAGTCATATTAGATCTTGCGATGAGTTCTAGACTCAAATACCAACATACTAATCTACCAAAAAGGATTATTACTAGTAGAGAACAACTTCCGATAAACCAAGTAAAATTCTCATACTATTATCACCATGTAGTTATTACCATTTTGACATCAATGACAACATAGGAACAAAAAACACAATCATCCATACTTCATGATCATGTTGCAAAGCTTCCAAAAATCTCCCCCTTTGGCATTGATGGCAACATGTATGACAAATTGTTTTTTCAAGAATACCACATTGATTGTTCTAACTACTCCCTCTATCAAAATTGTTCTTCACACAATTTTTTTCCTCCGAATCTTCATATCTCCATCTCTTTATCTCTCCCCCTTTGACATCAATGAAAAAGGAAGGGGTTTGGTGTAAATGTAGATATAAATCAAAAAGTAGTCAAAAAAGGATATGAACACTGAATTAACCTAAAGAAGAACCTCTAAGACTCTCAAGGATAGGCTTCCATGATGCTTTACTTTCTTCCCATGAACCTTTTTCACTAACTAGAGTCTTGTAAAGTAGCTCAAGTTTAGTTAGAGACTCTAAACCATCTATTAAAGTATTGGGATTAATATTAATCTATGATAATTCACTAATATAGCCAAGAGCACAAGAGACAAAAGTATGTCTAAATTTAATCATTTCTCTGAGTGCCACAAACTTCTTGATTAAATTTTTTCTTTGATCTTGTAGAGAGAAAAATTTGTCCTGAAGCTGCACAATGTAGGACCACCTTTGATTATCTCTATCTTCTACTAATCTATATGCATCTTCCTGAGTGCTCAGTCAAGACTCACTCATCCTTATCTCATTTCTCATATTCAATATATTGCCAAACCAATCTAGACAAAAGGAAAGTAGTTCCTATGCATCTTTTTCACAATCTTGTACACTCTTCAATTCCTTCATTACTCGATCATGTGCATTCACACATTTTCCTTTGATATCATTCAAATTTTCTTCATCAAACCTAATTCCAGTAGACTTTCAAAGAATTAATCATGCCACAGAGATTCTCCACAACATAAATAGATAAATCAAAATTAGCATCGGAGGCTCCTGTATTGGTAAGCCCAAATTATGCTAAGCCTTTTTACATATATTCATTCGCTTCTGATCATTCTTGTGCTGCAATGCTAACTCAAAAGTTTGATCAAGGGGATGAACACCCTATAGCCTTCATGAGTACTCCTTTCAAAGATGCAGAATTGAAATATCATAATGTGGAGAAACAAGCCTATGCTTTGGTCTGAGCAGTGAAGAAGTTCATGCATTATATCTTGAGGAATAAAGTTTTTGCTTTAGTGCCTGATCCTATGGTAAAGTTGTTGTTGATGTAGAATGAGTTAGGTGAATGAAGGGAAAAATGGGTGACCATGTTGCAAGAATATGATATGGAGATTCAGCCCATGAAATTGGTAAGAGGATAGGGACTTACGAAGACAATGGCTGAATCAGGTCCTGATCTTACAGCCCAGCATTATTACCTCCAAGAGGTATCCCCAGGAGACTGGTATGATGAAATCATTTTCTATTTGCTGAACTAGTAGTTTCCTGATCACCTTAACACAGTCCAAAGACGAGCCTTGTGCCTGAGGAGTGGAAGCTTTATGATGAAGGGAGCTATTCTTTATAAGAGAAATCACGAGGGTGTTTACTTGAGGTGTTTAGGTAAAGATGAAGTTGCTAGAGTGATGATACAATTTCATGAGAAATATGGCATAGGCCATGGTTCCACATCATCCACTGCATACCAAATTTTGAGGGCAGGTTATTACTGGCCTACTTTGTCCAAAGATGTACACCAACATGTGAGGACTTGCCACATATGTCAGACCACCGCGAGCAAGGAGAAACACACAACTCTTCCACTCCAACCGGTCATTGAGGTAAAACTGTTCGCACAATGGGGTATGGACTTCATAGGTCCAATAAACCCTCCATCCTCTGTAGGCCACAAGTATATTCTTACCATAACTGATTATTTCACTAAATGGACAGAAGCTTTGGCTTGTAAACAATGTACTTCGAATGTGGTAATCAACTTTCTTGAGTCTAGGATTATTAATCATTTTGGTTGCCCGCTATCTTTGGTTTCTGATAATGGTCCAAAATCTGCATCCTTAAGGTTTTCTAATTGGGCATTTGATCATGGGATTTTTATCATATTTTCATCTAATTATTATCCACAGGGTAATGGTCTGGTTGAGTCTTCCAATAAGAACCTACTAATAGTCATCCATAAGTTGCTAGAACAAAATTCTAAAGACTGGCACATCCAGCTTTGATTTGCTTTATGGGATGATTGTACTAGACAAAAGGAATCTATAGGAACCTCTCCTTACCACCTAGTGTATGGCCTAGAACCTATATTTCCTATACAATTGAAAATCCCTACCCTATAGTTCATCAATGAATATTATAATGAGGAAGATAAGTGTGAAGCCCGCTTAGCTGAACTATTACATTTGGAAGAGAAAAGAGATGAAGCCCTAGAGAACTTTGCTAAACATCAGGGCATGGTGAAAAGATGGTTTGATAGAAGAGCTAAGGTGAAGGCCTTTAGAATTTATGACTTAGCTCTTTATTGGGATAAAGCTCATGATCATAAGGGTGAGCATGGTAAATTTTATAAACTTTGGCTCAGTCCCTATTAGATTTCATAAATTCTGGGAGATAATGCTTTTCATTTAAAAACCCTCATTGGTGAGGATATCCCATTGGCTGTTAATGGGTAGCATTTGAAGCATTATTTTCAGCCTTGAATTGCTTGTAGTCCACCCTGCACATAGGTAGACTAGGGCTACTTTGGTTTGCTTTGTTTTTGCTTTGGTTTGGTAGATTAGGTTTGCTTTGGGTTGCTTTGGTTTGCTTTGTTTTTGCTTTGCTTTGGTAGATTAGGTTTGCTTTGGGTTGCTTTGGTTTGCTTTATTTTTTTCATTGTTTTGCTTTCGGGGTTCCTATTTTCTTTGGGCTGTTGTGCCCATGCACCGGGGCTATTCTATTTGGTATTGTTCAAAATATTTCTTTTATAAATGTTAATCAATTTTTCAAAATAGGGTGGTGGAATTCTTTTACCTGATCTTCTTTGTGCTTAGAATTAGAACTGCTTGTTTTGGATACACTTTGGAATATATTTTGGTCTCACATTTCACATTATAATAAATTTCTGAAGCTACATAAGGTTCTTGAGTGATTTGGCCTAGTGAAAAATATTATATTTTGCTTCAGTGCCACTGTGTTCCTCATTCTTGTGTGTGAGTTTCATTACTTACAAAGGTGAACAAGATAGATCTATAAGAAAAAGAGAAAAAAAGAAAATCTTGAATTTACTTTTCTAAGTGCTTTCACCTTATTAGGAGTATCCTAGTATCTCTACCGGGGCTATAGACGGTTGACTGGTAGTAGAGCTATGCTTGGGAGGATCACAGTGATAACCTCACCGGGGCTATGGATGCTTGACTGGCAACGAGGCTCTATCCAGGTTGCTTTTGAAGTTTGAATTCTATGTAGCTTGGTCAAATTTACCCTGGTTCTTCTTACACTTACATGATAAATATCAATGCGTAATTCACACACTTGGACCCTAGTATAGGAAAAGGTCTTCTTACTTGTGGTCTCTAAAAATTTTTTCTCAAGAGTCTTGAGGGAAAGATTGAAACCAAAAATTATGGGTTCTTGATTTCAGTTTATTTTTGAAATGCTCTGGAGCATTTCCCCAGTGGAGTCGCCATTTGTTGTACAGTGTTTTGCACACATGCCCCACTGAAGGTAGGGACTCTCTTTTTGCTCTTTAGTGTTTTGGCCCTTCTTTTTTGGGGGGTTTTGCTTGCTTGGGTTTGTGCTTTGATGACCATTTTTCCAATTGAAGTGGCATCCTTTTTGAGTTATATTGAAAATCTGAAGTTTTAGCTTTATCTCGGGTTTTTTCACTGTTCCGGGAAAATCTGCCTAGGCCGGATTCTCCCGGTTCCCTCTTAATGTCAGAATTGGTCTTCTACATTGCTTTCGGGAAAATTTGCACATCCCAGATTTCCTCAAAAATCCTTGGTGACGTCGAATTCCCAAAGTTCTTTGTGGCCGTGGCTATCTTGTCGAACGCATTAATGGCGTATGTGCGGAGGTTTTTGGGCTTTGATATATTGATTTTTTTCGGAGTAATTGATCATTTGAGTTTGTGCATTTGCTCTCATTTCCACTTGTGTGTTAAGGTTCTTGTGTTTGCTAGATATCTAGATTTTTTGGGGCCATTGGACTGAATGTTTGCATTTGAAGTGCATGGGTTGTATCCGGTTTGCATCAAGTGGCCATTTATCAGTTTTATTCATCACAACCTTTGCGCTTCCATGGTATGTATATACGCCCTGTTCTCTCTTGATTTCAATCACTTTTCTTTGTATTGCTTGGGGAGTCCCTCGTGGGTTTTCTGGTTTCTCTAGATAGGCATCATTGATGGGTGTTTTGGGTTTTCATATGGTGCCCTATTCCATTTTCATTGATTGGGCGTATGCGTCATTGTCTGGTATTGCTTTTTATTGTGGCATGGGCTTGTTGTGGTCTCATGCTTTCCACTTAAGTATATTAGCAAGTTGTTTGTGCTTTCATGGTGGACATTTGGGTTTTCAACCTAGGGCATGGCCCATCCTCTTCAAATCTCTGTGAAGAGTGTCCTTACTTCACATTTTTATTTCTTAGGGTCCTAGGTTTGTTGGTTTCGGAGTTCTGGCATGGATCCGAAGTGCTTTGAATTGATTTGGTAAAAGTACTGAGGATGTAGATAGGTTCAATTTTTTGAGGTCTTCGCGGAATTTTGCTTCCTCCGAATTTCCCCGAATTTTCTATCATTTCTTCCTTTTTTACTTTCTGCCAGATTTCGTTTGACGTCACCAAAATCCGTTCCTTTCGGATTTTCCTAAAATTCACGGTCGGGTTGTTTTACCGATTTCGAGCTTTGATACTATTATATTTGGATTTCACTAAAATCTACTACATCTAGATTTTTTCGAATAGTCTGTCCCCCTTCATTTTCCTTGAGTTAGTTATAACTGTTGTTAATTTCACCAGAATCCTTCTCTGGTGGATTCTTCTGAGTGTTTTGGGGAAATGTTGAATTTGATGGTTATAAGTTGTGGGTTTCTTGGTAATATATTTGATTGATTTGAAGAGCTTATGCTAAGTATTTTCAGTGCTTTTCCTTGATTGAATTGATAATTTAAATGATGATATGGGGTTTTGTATGTTGGGTTCGCTGGAATCCACCTGGTCTGGATTTTCCCAAAAAATCCTTCCCAATGCAGAATCCACAAGAGGGGAAAAATCCTAAACTATTAGGTAATAACTTTATGTACTTATTGGTTCTTATAAGATCTAATTGTATGTTACCTCTATGTGTTTGTAGGCTGGATTAGGACAAAATGTTGCCGGTCAAAGTAAAGGAAAGGCAACCGACCTTGGTGGGGAGGCTTCTGCCATCTCGAATGCAAAAAAGGTGAAGCTAGATACAAGGAGCAGAATCCTTGAGAGCAAGTTGACCTCAATTTGGTCAGGGATCACAGATACGAATGTAGGCATGTGGGACTATGAGGAATTTAAGGCTGAGATGTCAGCACCAAACCCTCCCTTGTTAGCAAAAGGGATGGTACAATCTAGACTGGCCCATGTAGCAGGCTTCCCTCCTACAATACAGTGTCATGAATTGGTATTGGAGTGTGCTAGACATTATGATAGGGGAACATAGAGAATAGTTGGCCCTCAGGGAAGGATCCTTGTTGGTTTTAGTCCTATGGCTATTGCTGCCACCTTTGACATGCCTGATAGATCCCATGTGGTGGGTTTTAGCATGAATGATGCTAGAAAAAATTATGAAGAAAACATGGTCAAGTCACAATAGGTGATTAACTCCTGGTTAGAAAAGCCAAAGTCGCATTTTTCCAAGTTGCCTAAGCAACTATCCAGGCTCAAATTCAAGAAGGAATACTATAATGCTATCACTCTTCTCAGCAGGTTGGTGGGATTAAAGAGTGCCGGTGTATTTGAGACCTGGATGTTCCATGTGATTGCTAGAATGGAGCAAGGATTTGACTATCACTAGGCAGGTGCCATCAGTGCTATGATTCATGAGTAGTTATGTAGTATCTTGCAAACCAAGACTTTTACTATGACTTGCTACCTAGTGTACTCAATGGAAAGACTCCATCTGTATAAGGGATTGAGCACTAGAGGTATCTTTGGGCGGGATGCTATCTACAAAGTGTATCCATAGTTGCACCTAATTGGTGGAAGCTATAGGAAATCAAATGATGCCTTCACAATGTATATCACCAGATTGCTCCAAGGTGCAGAGCATGTAAGAATATCATACAAGGCAAAAGAATTGATAGGAAGGTATGTAGCTTGGTTTATTTAGTTCCCAACCTTCTCATATATCAGGATTGATGGTTTTCAGAGGGCTCCTTATAGACTCCCTAGATATCCCACTGATCATGTTGTGTTGTTGGAAGTCACTAGGAAAATTTGTGACTTTGACAATGTAGTAAAGGGAGAAATGCACAAGACAGGTTTTGGGAATGATTTCCCTTTGAAAATAGGAATGGGTGAATTTTGTGCCTCCATTCAATCTGCTCATGCTTCGAAGGAGGAGATGGGTAATCTTGGGCTCCCTTTTCACTCCAAGAGATTAAGGTTTGATGTTACTAGCGGAGCTTAGAAGAAAGCCAAAAAAGATTATGGCCATAAGCCTCATATTGAGGATTACTGGATTAACCTTGCTGAGGAGTTTGAGGTAAGGAAGAAAAGGTTTTCCAGACTGCTAGTGGACTTGGTAAGACTATATAATGTAAAGGACATCCCAGACCAGATTGAGGAGGATGGAAATGTGATCCAGGGTCATGTATATGAGGCAGTGAAAGACAAACCGGTGGGAGAAGTTGACTGGTTACAGGACGAAAAGATTGACTTAGATCAGGTTATGGCACCAGTGATTAAATATACCAACATGTGGTTGAAACACAAGATGTTGGAGCTAGAGAGCGAAGGTGTTCCATGCACCTATGAGCTGATGGGAGACTTAAAGTCTCATTCTACTTTTGAGGCTTCTATTGAGCCCGAACAAAAGGGTAAGGAGAAAGTGGACTCTCCCTTCAGAATTCAGGTAGGGGAGGCGCAAGCTGAAAAGGTTGTAGAGGTGGTCAAACAAAGGAAGCCTGTTGCCAAGAAGAGGAATCATGCCTCTAAAAAGGAAGTTGAGAAAGGCCAGGAGGGAGAGGAAGTTGAAAGTGCTCCAACAGTGGAAAAGAGAAGCAGAATCATAAGATTGTCACAAAGAGGGGAAGAGGCTCCTAAGGTTGACAAAGAAATTGAACCACCTATGGTAGAGGTGGAAAGTTCAGAGGAAAAGACCCAAGTTTACATGAGGAGATCAAGGACTCCTTCCCCAAAGGACACTACAACAATGGAGAGGATCTTGGTCAGTATTCTTGTTGTTGAACAGGTGAGTGTTTCTATTTCCTAGGATGCTGGTAACCAACCAGAGGAACAAATGAAGGGTGGAAGTCCTAAAGGTTTGTAGGAGGAAGTATTTCAAGAAGCAGACCTCTTTAGAACAGAGGTGGAGATTAGTAAAGTATTGCAGTCCCCCTTGGTGGCATATGCAGACTCTCCTACAAGGGAACAAATGGATAAGTCTCCTCAAAAGGAGGAAGAAATAGCTAGGGCCCCTTCACCAGTGCATGTAGTTGTGGGAGAGCAGGTACAACAGGAAGAGAATCCAACTGTGGAGGTTCCCAAAAGTCCAACTGTTGGAAAGGATGCAACTGTTGATCAGGTGGAAAAGGAACAAGATGAACCAGATACAGTGCCTGCTAGGTCCTCCATTCCGGATTGGCTTGAGAGGGAATTGACAAGTAAAATGATAATAATGGAGGATTCTCCTCCTAAATGGCATGCCCTCATGGATAATGTGGAAAAGGAGAAAAAAAAGAAGAAGGCGAGGGTTGTATCCTGAATTAAGAGGGATAAATCAGGTAATTGGGTGGCCCATATTGCTACCCCTACTCCAAATAAAGATAGGGATGATGTGACTGCTTAGGACTATAATGTGCAGATTATTGATTTAGGACCTGCTACTATTGAGCAGGACATTGAGGAGTATGAGGGTTCCACTGTAGTTATTCTGGGGAGATTGAAGAAGGAAGTGCAAACCAGACATGAGCTAGAAAAGGAGATTGAAAACCTAAGGAAATACATGAAGGATTTAATGAAACCTTTGCAAGCTATCAGCTCTTCCTCTTCTGCTATAGGATTCTTACCCCAGGAGAAAATTTCTGAGTTGGAAAAGATGAAAGGTACTTCACATGCTACGGTTACCTAGTTCCAAGGTGTCCAGGCCAAGGGAGATGAGGCCATTAAGGGCATATTATCCACTAGAGGGGATGCATTAAGATCGGTTGATTGGTTAAAGGCTGCATTGGCATAGGATAATGTGGACACCAACCTCTTGCTGCAAAAGACTACAACAGTCATGGGGTTCACTGAGGAGAAGTTAGTGCAGTGCAAGATTCTTCCTTTTCTGAGAGTTTTCAAACCTTGGGAATGGTATGAAATCTTGCAAATGAGGTAGAAGGCCTTAAAAAAGATCTACAAATAGGCGAAGCAGATTGAGGATAATCTGACTGGCATCCATGAGAGGTGCATTTCATTCTTTGAGGTCATGACTGGAAGAAAGAAGTTTGCTTCGAGGCATCTCAGTTTGGAGCAGCTTAGAGGATGGTGGAGAGATGTGTACTCTCTAGTCAGTGAAGGATCAGTTATTGAACACCAGTTGGATGATGCTACGACATACATTGCAATCATTGACAAATATTTGACCAACAAAACCAATTGGGATGGTATGGTTAGGCAAGCAAGGGAAGACATCATAATTCTTGAGAGAAAGATTAGGGTTTTTCCTGTGCTACCTATTGAGGAGTTGGATAGGGTCTTGTTGGTCGTACATGCTAAAGAAGATAAAACTAAAGACAAAGATGGGGAGTAATTATATAGAGTCACATTGATATTTGTGCTTCCCATTAATTTGTATGTATTGGGTCGACCTTTTGATGCTTTAGCGGTTTTGGATGAAATTGGTGCCAATGGCACATTTCATGAGCTCGAATGTCTTTGGGCCGACCTCTTGTAGGTCATATTTTTTTATTGTAAATTATGGTTTGGGCCAACCTATCTTATAGATTCTCTATCAAAACAGGCATGTTGGCTCATTCAAGATATAGAAAAATAGATAGAGAGATTTAAGATAAAAATAGAAGGATAGGTGGATCAAGTGATATTAGATCAAGTTAGGGTTTATTAGCAAGCAAATATTGTAATACAGAACTGGAATTGTTGCAATCTTGGGTGATTCAATATAAGGAAGATATTGTGTTTTGGTATCTATCTTGTGTATTTCATCTAGCATGGTTATTGTTCTTCCATCTTTTAAATTGCTTACAAGTTCATAGTTAAGTTGTTTGATAAATGCCTAGGGTTTCATGTTGGAATGTTTGTAGCGATCTCTAGTCCATACTTTTCGTAGTTAGTTGATTGTTAGCTGCTTTGCAAAGTTAGCTTGGACTTATATTTGTGCTTAGTTCAATTGTGAAATTTTGTTCATTTCAATTGCTATAAGGTTGATTGAATGAATTCTTATGATTTGAAAATCTTTCAATACCTTAGAAGATTGCACTATTTCTGTGGAATTGCAGATTCATCTGGGTCAAGCAAAAAATAGTTTATGAGAGATCAGTCCATTTTAAAGCATTTTATCCTTTTGTATTTTCAATCTTAGGGTTAGAAGTAGTCTCAACATTATCTCTGAAACCTTTTATCTTTTGTTGTTTCTTTATTATCTGATTTGTATCAAGTTAAAAAGTATCAATCTATTGCTTACATTTGATAAGTCCGAAGTCCATCTCTACTCATAGTAAGGTCCCTTTGTGATTACCAACATTTTCACATTATCTCTTACTTGTTTCACTGCATTGTCAAGACCTGACATTAGAGACCTTGGGGTTATCTCTTTTCCATAGAGATTTACCTTTCAAGAGAGATATAATATCATATTCTATCTAAGTTGTTGTTGTGCAGAAAAACACCATCAACACTCTTCTTCCCTATTTTGGTCACGCTATCGGAGGTAATTTCTTCATTGAGATGCTTAGGGCTTTCCAACAATATTTTAGCATATATATCAATTTCAGCCTCTAACACTTCATAATTCAATTCAGATATCAAACTAACTTTGATTCAACTACTTCCATGTGACAAAAATCTATAGACACAAGAAAATTTATGCTTCCAGAGCATCTTTCCACAAAACTTACTAGAATTCTAGACCTTTTATTCATCCTCATCTGAAATGTTCCAAAGAATGTAGCAAGGGAAAAGTCTTGTGCATCCAAACTACCAAGATTTATTATGAAATTCTTGATTTGATAAGTAGTAGGCTCTAAATTTGACCATTCCAATCTTCCTATTATCGACAACTCTTTCAAAAAGTAAAAGAGTAGACAAGCAACTAGATTGCCATACTAAAAATGATTCTTCTTTCTCTTCTTTATTTCCTTTAAATTCTTCAAAATATGTATGCGAAGTAGTTTACAAAAGTCATATTCCATACCTCTTATTACCATATCAACAACAATTTTCACCGCAATAGTAGAAACAATATAGTCACTGTTAGGGATACAAAATTTATGACCAATGACCATAGCAACATACCTTGTTACTGGATCAACAACCAATCTCAAACCAATTTATTTTCCTTTATAACTCACACCTATAACCTCAATCATTTCTTTCTCATTCATAATATTCAATTTAGGAACCAGTCTAGAGGAACACAAACTAGTTACATCTCTAATAGATTTTCTGGAGATCAGATGTGCTTCATGAATCCAAAAAGAATCATCATGAATTATGCTCAATACCATCCAAATATACTTCTTCTCAAATTCAAAACAAGGCACTTTTCTCCAAACATCCAATTTCTTCTCAACTAATACTCTATAGTGTTGATGGTGAAAATGACACAAACAATGTTAAAATAGAATATTTCTACTCTATTTCTCCTAAAAAAGAAAGACAACATATAGTAGCCTAACTCCCAAGGTCCTGGTAGTTGGTTCTCAACTATCTGGTGTCACTCAATCGGTTCATGCAACTGTAATGTTCAAGGGGCCTGTGCTGGTAACAAAGAATGCAAGCAATAACTCATTTTGCCAAACTATTTTTAGTAAATCAAAGGGGTTTCAAACAAAAGAAAAAGATAGATCAAAGGGTAAACCAGTAAATATGAACAAAATTCATCTAACATCCAAACATATATCTTCAACAATGAATATTTTCCAATGGATTAAGAAAACCAAAGAATGATACAATTTACAGAATAATCTATACCATTGTATGCATCTAAGGTGCTTATTTTAATTCGCCTACCACAACTATTTCAAAGATTCCAAAAAGAACACATATTCATTCATTGCCAAGATCATAGATCAACAGACTTCAATAAATTTTAATTCAATGATAATCTAACAAGATAATCCTTAAATCTGATTTCTTCTAAGGATTTTCATCACAAAAGAAACTCTTATGCTTCAACACAATAATTGGCATACATATAGATTATAACTTATCATCCTTATCAAGTAAAACAACTCAATTCTAACACCATATAACGAAAACCTGTAATTTTATTTAACTCTCAAAAATCAAGTAACAATGTATCTTTCTAATCACCATGCAAAATTCTATCTCCTAATATCAGGTAGGCCAATTCTATCTTCTATTAGCCGACCCTCTACAATATGATACCCATAGGGTATTTATAGATATACAAAATTCAAACTCCACTTCTATTTTAAGTCATCCACCCTTTCAGGGTTTTACAATTATCCTTGGAAACTCAGTTAAACTGGAAGAAAAGAGAATAAAAAGTAAGAAAGTTAGGCACCCCAAAAACTATCAGTGTTGCATGCAACATGCAAAGAGGAAGAAAGCCATGCATGCAAGAGATTTATGCATGTGAAGTCAGTTCTGCAATAAACTCATCATAACTGGAGAATACTTGTTGTAATACATCTAATTTTGGCCCATCAACCCAGCTGTCTTCAAACTTAATTCGCTCCAATTTTGCTACACCAAACTCTCTCATATCCTTCATCTTTGTCAACTCTCTTTTAGTAGCCTTTATCTCTTCCTTGACATCCATCAGTCGATCTATCATCAGATCTTCACCATCATCCCCTTTCTGCATGAGTCCTCTAAACCTTTCACCCCATTTCTCTTTTATCTGGCTCAAAGACAAGCCTTCCTTTGTTAGTATATTAACATCTACTATGATAGCAATGACCACCTCCAACTCCTCAAACTGTTCAGTTAGATTATTATCAGCATCTTGGACCTCATTCCTATGCTTACACAAGAATTTTTTTCTTAATCAGAGTATATGAGAGGTCTTTTCCACAAAATATTTATTATCCTCCTCGAGTATTGACTATTCAAGAAGAGTAGTCAAAGGCAATGGACTAACCTTCTCCAATTTCTGACTATATTCTTTATATTCCTCTTCCTGCTTCTCTAATGCCTCAATATATTGATGCATTTCTCTTATCAACTCTTTTGTCCCTTTGTAAACCTCAAAACCTTTGACCAAAACTTCACCTACTTCTCAATTAATCTTGTCAACCCACCTATCTAACATCTCCGCTTTGCCTCTTACCTACACTAAATCATCTACCTCCTTTTTGCTTAACCAAATTGGAGTCTCAATAGTTGCTACCTGTTGTGATCTCAGAGAAGAGACACTTTTCAAAAAGGAATGCAATTGATCCAACTGAGCCTTAAGCTTATCTTTCTTCTACTTATCCTTTAACATCCTTGAATTGGTTGTTGAAGCTACCACATCAATTAGATTCATCTGTTGATTCTTAGTAGGCCTTCCCAAGTTGACAATACTTAATTGATAATCCATTAACTACATGTATCCTACCTTCTTTTCTATCATTGGTATGGCACACTCAAAAAAAAATTCTCCCTTGTCTGTGAGCCTAGTGGAGTGTAGGATCTTGGCCTTCTTTTTAGGCCTTTCTTGTTCAATCTCCTTCATCATATCCTCCCAATTGAGAGGTTGTGAAGGTGTTACTATTATTTTCTGTAGGTCCAATTTTAACCAAGTAGGAGCACTTGGAGCAGTAGTCATTATAGTGGAAGAAGAAGCAATAGTAGTAGTAGGGGGTGGTTGCACATTTCCCTGAGATTGAGAATCAACCCTTGGTTCCTCTTGTTGTTCTTGCACCACATGCATCTGTACAAGCTTTTCAGCCTCTTCCCTATCTTTTTGTTCTTGCATCTTCTTACCTTCTTCTTCTTTATTCAACCTTTCTTTCTCTAATCAGTCTCTTTCTAGTTTTTCTTTCTCTAATCTTTCCTTTTCTAATCTCTCCTTCTCTATTCTTTCCTTTTCCATTTTTTCCTTATCCAGAGCTTCTCTTTCTAGTTTCTATTTCTCTAACCTTTTTGTTTCTAAAGCTCTAAGCTTTTCTACCTTTTCTTCGTCTTCTCATTGCTTTCTAACCAGCTCTTCATTTTCCTTTTCCTTCCTCAATCGTTCTACTTCTTCTTCCTTTTGGTGAGCTTCCTCAACACGTTTCAACTTGGCCTCCAAGACTTCTTTCTCCCTCTGGTGGCTTGCCTTCTCTTCTTCAAGGTCATGAATCTTTTATATCAATTTCAACTTATCGTTTTCTTCCTTCATATTGAGTTCATGCTCGTGTTGCCTTCGCTGCCTCTCTACTTCATCAACTCTTGACTTAGCTTCATTTTGTTGCTGCTGTAGTATGGTATCAACTTTTGTCTTGGTATCCATTAACTTTTTCTTTCCTATTTATTTAGCTTTTGCATCAACATCCTTTCTAACCTCCTCAAACAATGCCCATTGCTCCTCTTGTGTCATTACCTATTCAACATCCTCCTCTAGAGGCATATTCTCTTGCACATCCTTCTCTGACATAGTCGCATCTCATTCTATTTCAACATCATGAATCTCTACCCCTTTTACCTTCATGGTTTCAACCACACTATGAAGAGCCACCTCTTGAACTTCTTTATTTTGTTGTTTCGCAAGTGGGACTTGAGTGGAAGAATCTCCTATTGTAGGTGTTGAAACAATAGATCCTACTTGGGCATCTCCTTCTTGTGTCCCTAGTTCATCATCTACTGCTTTAAGCTCTATTTCTTCAATATACGAAGGAAGGAACTCTAAAGGCTCCTTGGGAGGTGTCTTTCTTTTGATCCTCTTATACCCTTTCACCTTTTTAGGAGTTGGTCCTTGAGGAGCTTTGGTTCTTAAAACCAACCATTGAACACTTCTATCCAAGACTGCTCTTCCTATTTCTTTAATATCAATAGTTTCCTCACTATCCCAATCATTTGGATCCAGAATTTTAGTTCCAATGTTCAAAGCTTCATAAGATGGATCTAATACAACTCCATCATCCACCAAGGTGTCAGGAATGTCATTCTTAACTCCAAACTCTAACATGAGTGAGACAGGTAATCTCTCATAATTCGTCTTTCTCAAATCATATTCATCCTATCCATCACTCCAAAAATCTTCTAATAAATTGAAATGCTGGTCAAACACAAAAGGAAACAAGGAATTCATATTACCCTTTGGGTCAAAGTGCTTTCGAGCTATGTATAAACCTAACTTTAAGTGAATCAACTCCCCGCAAACCACCTTGGCTCCTACCAAGTGCTGACAACTATACTCACCCAACTTCATGGGGAACTTGTGACATCCTGTCTTATGTTTTAATCCAGACCAAGCATTAACTCCAAGAGCCTGATACAAAAATTCCATCAATACTATCATGTTATTACAACACCTTGGCAAAAAATGTGGATGGCCTTCAAAACCAACTAGCCTAAAATTTGTAAATCTGGGGTATTGAATATACCAACATCCCCATTCAGCAATGAATGCCATGGCTTCTTGACTTAGCCTGTACCTTGCATCTCCATTGAGTTGGTTAATGAATACATATATGAATGCATCATTAACTCTTTTGTATTGAGTCTCAACAACTTGTAGGGACAACTGGTTATAATTCTCCCATTATCCCCACTCTGTTCAAACCCAGGAAGACACCTACTCTTGATGTTGCATATACAATGTAAGAAGTCATAAAGAAAAATGTAGTCCCCTTTATGCTGGTCAACTGATCATGAATGGCATCTGATACTATCATCGACCAATCAAATTGATGGGTACCATTTTAAATTACTTGGATAAAGGGAAGCATCCACTCCTTGAAATGAAAGGAATCTCTCTTCCCAAAGGCCCTAGACAACATCATTATTATATTTGATACCTCTTTATAGAAATCTACCCTTTTTGGTTGGTCTGCAAGCTTGGATAGAGACTTCTTTTATGTTCTCAACCACTTTTTGTTGAAGTGGGACTTATTAGATTCCTTATATTCACTGTATTTCTTCAAAGCTCCTGCTTCCTTTAACTGCACCAAGTTTTTAGGATCCGGGACACTAAATATATTTTGAAATGCTTGAGGAGTGAGATCAATGATCACATTGTTTTGTGAATCCATGCATTGTCGAGTAGCTAGATTGTAAGCACTTGTAGCTGTCAAGATCAACTCTAGGCATTGGATTGACAAAGGAAACAAAGTGATATGGGCCAAGCCAGAATCAACAATTATTTGTGTCCTTCCTGTTACATCTTTCCGTTCCACAAAGGTTTTTGCATATAGCTCCTCAAAATTATATTGACCCAAATTGGTATCGGTGATGTCTAACCAATCAGATTCCACTTTACTCACTATGACAGCCAGACTCTTGTGATTATACCTTAAGGTATAAGGTAACTATTCTTGCTTGATCTTCTTAGGTTTGGTTGCCGCTTTTGATGTTCCTACAAGCTGGTTCCTTTGAGAGGCTTCTCTTGATGTTCTTGACATCCTTTTAGCTTTCTTGCAACAAAACCTCTAGTTAGATCCTCTAGATAAACATCTCAAAATGTGTCTTTAAAATCATACCTTTCAAATATACATCAGAGGTGGAACCAGGCAAACAACATCCTAAATAATCTTCCTTTGAAACATTGTCAAGATTGGAGTCGGAACTGGAATGGTAACTCTACTAACAAGAAGCGGGCTTGGAGTCAAAAGTGGAATAGTGATCGGAACCGGAACAAGAATGGTAATTGCTTCGGTTTCCTCTTAGATTTTCTATTTTCCTCTTCTTTTTCAATTCCTCTTCCACTTCCACCAAAGGTAATATTTTATGAAGAAAAAACTTCTTACTACACGCAGAGTTAGAGACGGGATGGAAAATGGAATTGACACTAAACATTAAAACACATCCAAGACTCTAAATCAATCCCAATCCCACTTCCGGTCATATTGATCATGACATCATCAATAATTTTATCAATTTTAATTTGTAACTCCATGATTAAAGACCAAGGTCATATTAAATGAAATGAGGCTAAAAATATATCATGAAAATACTATGCCCATATGACCGTGGGGGACGACTGTATTTTTAGGGCATCATATTTAAATATTTTAAAACGTGATCATAGAAACACACAAAACCCTAATCTAGAAAATGCAATACAAAACTAGGGCACATATTTAACCCCTCTACTTAACCAAATCTAACACACAAAAGATTCTAAGTAAACACTACCATTTTACTTCAAGCTTAACTTATTGCAAAATAGGATTTAATCTAGATTATTGACGAACCCTAATTAAATAAAAAATCAGCATGATGCGATCACGACAAGAATGTGAAGGCAATCGTGCCCTAACTCACTATAAAATTAGAAACACAAGCCTCTAACAAAATCAAGAATAGGAAACAAACAAAGAAAGGAAAATAAACATGAAAAACTTCAAGAAAGCGAACCTTTCTAGAGATAAAAAATGATCAATCAAACACAAACAAAGAACACAAAAGAAAATAAAAGAAAATCGAGAATAGGTACCCTACCTCAAATGCAAATTTGGCAAACCTTTTGAAGAAATTGCAAACAACAATCTCCTCTTGTTTCAATCAATTCACTTAGATGAACTCCGTAGCTGCTCTACTTCGCTCTTCAATTTCTTAACAATGATAATAATAATAACCCACTTAATCCTTAATCAAGGTAACAAATTTGAAATTCCTACCTACGCATGGTAGCTATCATTAATGCATTAAATGCAGTTAGGTGGAGTCAGAACTAGAGAAGAACCAATACTTTACTACAGTGCGAATTCAATCAAAAGTCAACAACCAAGAAATGGCGGGAATGAAATCGAAGTGAAAACTGATTCGAAAACTTGAGTAATTTCCCAACTTCGTTCCTGTTATGGTTCCGGTTCTGGGTCCGCCAAAAAAGTGCAAAATGAAAACAAACACAAAAAGTGAAACGATCGACCGAAATAATAAAAAACTTAACACAAGGACCTGCTTAAAACCCAAAGTTCAAAAGGCGGAGGCAAAGGCATAATGGATTTTAATTTTGAAATTTTGAATAAATACTGACTTAACATCCGATCCAGCTCCGAGTCCGATAAAGACAAAACAAAAGGCCAAAAAGAAAGACTCTCAGGATCGGAATTGGAACGAGTTTTGAAAGAAGTTTCAGAACCCGATTTGGATCCGGCTCCGCTTCCAATAGACTAAACAAAAGAAAAACAAAGTGTTGTAAGAAAAAGACTCCAAACTTTGTTTGAAAACAACAAAATATAAAAAACAAAGGGGGACCCATTTTGACCAAGGAAAAAGATGGGGTGGTTATGCAAGGCATAACATATAGGCATCATGATTCTCTTTCAATTCATTTTCCCAAATCACATTGAACTAAACTGACGATATTTCTTCAATCTTATTGTAAATAAATGTATAGATATATTCTATAGAAAACACTCTCTAAGGGATGCAAAAGAATGCACCAACAGACTCTTCTGACACATTCCTCAAATATCTCTTCAACCTAGCTTTATTCGCACAATTCACAATCTCTGAATTATCCATCAATAAAAGTAAAATATTGTGCAAACACAAGTACCTCTGAAAATGTCAACAAGAAATGTATAGATATCCTACTTCTAGAGCTCACTTCGAATTCATCTGATACATTCATCAAATTTTGAAAATTTGAATTCCCTTCTAAAATTCCTTTGCACGCTTTTCTAAAAATACATAGACCCTTAATTTCATCCAAACTTATTCCTCTCATTTCAAATGATTTTACAATAAATGTTCCAACTTGCAAGTAGATTTCCTCAAAAACTGTGTATGCCTTCATCCTTTCAAAATCTATAGAACTCATTCTTAACACATGTGACTGATAAAATACCTTAATCTTGTTACTACATTAAATATACTTTTGTCATGATATGACACAAGTACCAATACGGGGGTTTGTTAGATTTTTTTATGATTGCTCCCCCATAGCCACTGCTTTTATTTAGAGATTGATACGAGTATCTATACCGGAGGTTGGAACATATAAGACCAATGATTCCTTTCTCCAAATCATTTCCCTTTCTTTTCTTTCCTTTTTCAAATCAAAGGTTTGATCATTATTCTTTGTCAGATAGATGTTCTTCCTTCTTCCACTGTTACTATCAGGATGTTCTGATTTTCTACATTTACAACAAACATTCTTCTTTCCCTTTTTGTTTTTATCCAATTATTCTAGTAGGCTAGTGATGATTTCTTATCCTTCATTCAATAGATCACATGCAATTTTATCAACTTGTCCTTCAAGGTTTCCATTTCTTCTGAAAAATTTGGCAGGGGAAATTTCTAGAGGAAAGAATTTCTCATGTTCAAATTTTGAGACCTTCCTTAAGCTATTAGGATTCTTCCAAGGAACCAAGCTTTGATACCAATTGTTGAACATCTAGAATACTAAGAAGGGGGGTGAATCAGTATTCTATGAATCGATAATAAAAATCCACTTAACCATTATCACAATATTGACTAAATCAACAAGAGAGAACATAGAAACAAGACAGATCAATCACACACATGAGCACCAAGATTTTTATGTGGAAAAATCAATGAGGGAAAAACCATGGTGAGGGTTAACTCACAATATATTATATTTGAATACAAAATATTATGGGGCTCACTGCCAAGACTCACTGTCCTTAAAAGTCTCACAACTTGAGTACAAAAGATGGCTCATTGCCAAGATACAATAATGGTGGCTCACTACCAAAATGATGAATTGATGGAATACACCTTCAATGTGTAGGGTTCAATTTCACTAAATATTAGAATATAAAGTGTCACATTACTCAACAATTGCATATCTTCACCTTTTCCCTTTTCCACTAGCACAAACTTTTCGCTTGCATTTATCTTGTATTTATACACATATATCTTATCAATTAGGTTGGCACCGTATAATATTTAATCATCTCATCCAAGTAGTTCATTATACCAAGTCAGCTATTAGTATTCATAATATATTACATTCATTGAGTCAGCCAAGACTAAACCACAATTCTCCAAACCAAAAAATAATTCTCAAAGAAAAAACCTTCTAGATCTGAGAGCACGTTAGTATCCCATCATACTACCATTAAAGAGACTATCAACAAAACCACAGTATATGAGTATTTACCTTAGTAGAATGTGAAGTATCCCACATAGTATACCTTTACACAAATAGAGTTGAAATCTATCAAAGATAAATTTTTGTACATAGCAAAAAAGATGTCTCAAGATCCAAGATATAACTGACCGAATGAGCCAATAAAACATGGTTAGGAGACTAGAGTCATATTAGATCTTGTGATGAGTTCCAGACTCAAATACCAATATACTGATCTACCACAAAGGAGTATTACCGACAGAGAACAACTTCTAGTAAACCAAGTAAATTTCTCATACTATTATCACCATGTACTTATTACCATGTTGAAATCAATGACAACATAGGAATAACCAACACAATCATTCATACTTCATGATCATGTTGCAAAGCTTCCAACACTTAATAAATATTACTAGACCATTCAGTAACCCTTTAAATCCTCATTTAACCAAAACTAGGATTAACTCACCACCACCCCCCCCCCTCCCCCACTCATTTCAAGACCTGGAATCCTATTTATAAATACATGGGAGCAACAAGAAACATGACAAAATATAATTACATTTGCATTTTAGAGAAAATTTCACCCTAATTTCAAAGATATTCTCCAGATGGTTGTACCTAATCATTTTAGAACAAGGGGAAGAAAAATATAACAAAATCCATGTAGTTGATTGAAAAAGACCTTTCAAAAGGCATCATTTGTTGATGCAGCATCATCAAAATATTGCATCCACATAGAACAAAGAAGATTCTCCACAAGTATCAAAGGAAAAAACTTGCACACTTCCTAGAAAAAGAATATTTTTCATTGAGGATACAAAGTCCAACACTTCTCCATTACACCAGCCCCAAAAGATTTCCACGTCAGCACTAAAGAAAAAAAGTGACACACATGCTGAAGAGGACAATCCTGATGCAGTGGCAATGGTGTCATAAAACAAAAAACTGGGTTGAGGCACTACTCTGATTTGTCAACATCAGATTATGCTCACCCTCTCTGTGCTCACACTGAAACTAGAGGAGAAACTACTCCTCCCTTGTTAGAATCCTCATATGGTACCAGAGAAAGTAGATAATGGCCATACTCTAGGTTAGTATCTCCCCCATCACCCGAAGGGCTGTCTGAAACCTCAATGGGAGAGTTGTGCCTCCCCATATAATCCTTGTGATGCTTATTAATTTTCTTTTCTTTCTTCTTAGGCTTAACCAACTCCTTCCCCTTAACTTTGATCAATTATTCATAAATAATTCAACTCCTCTGATTGTAGGTGCTCTTAACACCATCCTTCTTGCTTTTCCATGGGCTTTGTTATTGCCCTTTGGTGGTGTATAAGCTCGAGTGCCTCATGATCAGTAACAAAAATTTGTTCTTGAAACTCAAACAAATTCATCCTTATTGACCTCTTAATGGGTTGAACAGAGACACCCAACTTACCCATCTTCTTTGAAGACACAGTAAAAACTAGCAAACCACCAATTATGAAAAGATGCACTAGCCAAAAACCCTTGTAGAATAGAAATCCCTCAAACCCAAAAAAATTCAAGAAGACATAGAGAATGAAACTCTCACACCAAGAAATGAATGACGCAGAATAGAGCTCACATGAAAACCAAGGACAAACACTTCAATACTTTTGTAAATGAAAATTAAAAAACGCACACACTACCTCATTCTGGCTCACACTTCACAATTCTCAAAGGCTACAAATGGTGAGATAAATTGGTAGGCAATCTACATTAAGTACAAAAATTAGGAGCCTGTAGCCATTAATGATCAAGTAGTGCCTCATGCGAGCAAGTTGACAACTTAGCCGAAAAACTTTGAATCTGTCATTGATCTTCAAGTGTTGTGTTTGGATTTTACAACCTGTGCCTCAAGAACAACAATATCACCACATAATTTTTTTTACTTTTAACTTCATTATGCACCTCTAATCTGATAATTATCATGCATCACCACACTAGTTCGTGCTCATTCATTCATATCGGTGAAGTACAAAGAGATGGAAAATGAAAGAACAAATGTTCAAACATCCCATCGCCTGTCGACGATCTGCCCCAACCTTATAGGGTTCAATTAGCATCAAGAGAACTGGCGTGATGGAATCACGACTATTGGATTACTTTCCTTATTTTATATCTTCATCTCACATTGCGCATTATTGATACATTTCACCTTCTGCAAGTTCTAACAATGTGAGAATCCACGTGATAAGATCTCAATCATTGGATCTAAGACCCATCCTTTATCACATTCCCTTTCCATCGTGAATCACTAATTTTTTCTTTATTTTATAGATCACATCAGTGACGGGAGATAAATCGATGGAACAAGATTAAGACATGTGCACTTGCATGAAAATCAAAAGCACAAGATATATCACTCACAAGAGAAATTCATATTAGTGAAAGAGAGCTTGAGCCAATGACCTCATTTCTCATCGCTAATTTGAAACTCAAATCTTAAAATAGATCTGTGATGATCCATAGGAGAAAATACGAAGAGCACCAAGGGCCATAGTGTATCGCTAATTCACATTACAAAATACATGATAAATTAGCGATAAAAGATATGCCAGCGATATCATGGAAACGAAGGACATCATGCATCACTAATATAATAGCGAACATTTAAAACCTATCTACGAGGTGCAAAACAAACGAGACACCACTCATCACTCATCGCTCATTTGAATTTATATTTCTAAATCTATCCACAATGAGTGATAAAAGAGATAGTGAATGGGGCTTAAGTGAAGATATTTTAGCATGTGCCCGCAAGTTGTTTTGAAAAGGGGAACTGCCTAGGATGATGAATAAAAGGCCTTTAGAGGATATTAAAACATATGTTTCAAAGGATGTAAAGGCCAAACAAGTTCAATTTCTTAACCTTATAAAATAAAAGAATCTTAGACCTAGGCACAAGGGTTCGGTTACTCCATGGGCCCTAATGACATAAGATGTTTTAAAATGATCGGGGATGGGCAATAAAGGGTCAATGATAGAACATAATATCAACCAAGGAAAATACTTAGGGTTTCAAAATAGAGAAAGATCCTGACAATAAAATCCCAAAGCAAGAGCCATGAGCAAAACCCTTAGTCCAGTCACAATGAAGTTGCTTGAATTTTATAGAGTTATAAAAATGGAAGCAAAATTTTAGCAGTTCCATCAGGACTTACGTTTATTGAAATCTGAAAAACTTCTTTTCTACACTAAGATTGAGATTTTTGTAATTCCCTCTTCAACATTTTCTAACTTTTTTGAGATCTAAAATATTTGATTTAACTTTTCAACTTTTGTTTTTTTTTTGTTTTCTAATTTAACCTTAAATAAACTTCAAAAGGATTAGGATTTAAAAACCTAATCTAACCTAAGACTAAAAATAAATTGAAATCAATAGATAGATTCCATAAAATTTGATTTTTATTTTCTAGATTAACACAACTACATAAAACAAATGCAATCTTCAATGGTGTTCATAATAATTTGAGATTAAAAATCATTCACTAAACCCATCAATGTCAATGCAATTTTATAAACAACTTATAATTAAACTTAAACATAAAAAATGGTTTAGACTAACCATACACTGAAACTTACAATCAAAAAGATTCAAATGGTATGAACCTAGAACTCCACCAAATATTAACTCCAATAAATCTTTAGATAAACTAAACTAATTTTAAAAGATGAATCTAGAGTAGACACATGAAACCATGCTAACATTCAAAATTGAACACAAGATAGATCCATAAGATGAATTTTTGTATTAATTTTGGCAGTATCTTGGCAACAATTATAAGTTCTCTCTCTTTTACAATAGAAAAGGTACAACCTTTTATAGATTTTCAAATAAAAAATGAAAGGCTCACATTCATTATTGATTAATAGCTCAAACCTATCCAAATTAGGGTGGTTTACATTTGTATTTAATATTGAAGGTGCATTAAATAATTATTAAATATTCCCTTTTATCTCCAATTTAACTTTGCACACCTGTCACATACTTTGGCAAAAATTCTTTTGTGGACCAGCATTAAATCTTGGATTGCATTTACTATTCAGTTGTAATCTCCTCCATACTTTCTCTTGGTATCTTGGGGATACAGAACACCTCCTAGGCCAACACACATTGACACAAATCCATGTGCAAGTCCCTTTTCAATTTATTTAACCTCCTTCCAAGAATAATTTTATGATAGGCCATTCAAAAGCTAAAGATTTTTCTCAAGATCCTGAAAAAATCAAATACCATCATTATTAGTTCACATGTTGAAAATCCAATCCCTAAAACATCAAAGTTAGGATTGAATAATTTATTTTGAGATTTCAACTCTGTCATAAAATTTCAAGATTTTAGCCCTGTCATAGAATTTTAGAGATTTGACCCTATCATGGAATTTAGGAGATTTTTGAATCTCAAGAAATTTTCCATTTCAAGAAATTTTCATTTTTAGAAAAATTTCCATTTCGGGAAATTTTCCATTTCAGGAAATTTTCCTTTTTGAAAATTTTTCCATTGAAATTTTCATTTTTAGGAAATTTTTCCATTTTGAAATTTTCATTTAGAAATTTTTCATTTAGAGAAATTTTCATTTCGAGAAATTTTCCATTTCGGAAATTTTTTCCTTGTTAGGAAATTCAGAATTCTAAAAGAGTTTTGGATTTTCCCAAAAATGAAATTTTAGGAATTTTTGAATTTCATGGATTTTTCATAGTGTTGGATTTTCTCCACAAAAGGTGAATTTCCCTAGGATGAAGAAATCCCCGAGAACTTGAAATTCTCAAAAATCAAGAGAACTTGAACTTTAGACCCTCAAAATGATTTTCAATGACTTCCCACTTGGCCTTTCTTAGTTGAAAATATTTTAATCTTCTCTATTTGATATGATCTTGATAAATAATAAGAAGATGAATCCAAAAATAAAAATTTCAAAGACCTTTCTCCTAAAGAGAAAATGCAAGGAACCACAAAGCAAAAAGAGAAAAACCAACTTTATTCGAGCTTGCCTATTTATAGAAAGACTTGCTAGACAGATTATACCTATACAAAATGAAATGACACATGCCCCTATATGATTTCTCAATAATTTCGTAAGTAACAAGGTGATGGTTACAATCCTAAGTCTTGTAAATGCATCCTTGTATTCAAAAAAGTATTTTCCTACCTCACAATTCTCAAACTTGATAACATAAACAAAAGAATTAACCATTGAGGTAACTCATTAGGCCCATGATCAATCCACATGCATGTTCTATTTCTTAGATTTCCATAATAAAAATGATAAGCATAAGAATTGACAGGAATAAGGAAATATACAACCTGGGGAGTTGCTTGTGTAGGCAATAACATTCAATCATTAATGAAATTTTTGTTGTCTTCTCTTGTATTCAAAACTTCAAGAGGACGTAATTCATGATGTAGCATTCCTCTTGCATCATAGATCTATAAATCATTATTTTATTCATTAGATAGTTTACCATATAAAAGGCTAAATTCCATAGTTTCATGAAACATTTTACTTGGTTGTAAATTTTCTTTCAGCTGAGATGAAAAATATGTAATGTTTTTTGAAGGGCATACAATCTACTGAGGGGGTGAATGAGTAGATCTACTAAATTCAAAATTCTCAACTTTAACATTACTTATCGGATCATGCAACTTAAACCTTTTCTACTATTATATAGTTTTTCAACATGAAGAGTGCATAATCACTTAAGCAATTAATCATAACTGTAAGGTTTACGAAATTCACTTATTAATTACAACCCTTAATTGACAAAATAATTTAATAGAACAAATTATTATAAAAGGTGCGGAAAGAGATGAATAATTAAATTACTTCCATTGCTAAATTCAAACGGAATAACATACATTAATGAATTGTAGTATATCAAAACGAGGTTGTACCTTCATTAGTTTTTAGCCATGTAGGCTTACACATGAATTATCATCTCAACAATATATTTAATTCAATACTGCAATGCAACTAAAGAAATAATAAGATCATAGATGCAGCCACAATAGAACCATAATGCAAGAATTTTCATGAGTGGAGAACCCTCGTAGGGATGAAAAACCACTTGTAAAAATGCCCCACTGGCTTAATGAATTGTTACAGTGATTACAAGATGCCTCACTAGCAATGATCATACTGTCTCATTGACATGATCATTTACAACTTCATTGCATGTTTCTGATTAAAAGAGTCATCAACTATAGAGGGTCACTCTATTGCTCTACATAAATTTTATGTATCAAGATCAACCTAGGACTCATCCTATAGCAATGTAAATAAATTAAGTGCATATAAAACTTCTAAAATGTACTTCATCCCAAGAACATCCAATTCGGCAACAATATGAAAGTTTGTATAAAACCAAAGGTTCAAAATACTAGTTTACTCCAAAATAGATGGTGATAGGAATCTGAGGTCTATCTATTTCACAACACTTTTAAGAGACATTCCTAAGATCTTATGAGTCATGATCATAAGGTTGTAGATTGTACTATCGCAAATAAAACATAATCAATCCCATGCTTGTTAAGATACATAATGGTAAAGTTTGATCTACCTTCTCATTTTCATATTTTGCATTCAAGAACTTAACTCCACATAATTGACTTGATGTAACGGTCAAGGGTTTCTCATAAGATTACCAAGAATGTAATGAGATACTTATCTAGCTAAATCAAAATCCAAGAGGCCTTTAATTCAAGAATTCCCTTATAAGAAAACATTGATTCTCCAAACTCTTACTTAAGTCAAATTCACAACTTCAATTATAGACCTTTATTGTTTCACATATGACAAGTTCAAATGTTTTCAAAACCTTCTTTCTATTTAACTTAATTGGAAAACTACTATCTTCTTGAATCCTAACAAGATCTATCCATAAGACAATATCCAAGAAATAGGTCTATCTATCTTAAAAGTAAATGTTAGTAAATTTCATAAGATTTCCATCATTGTGCATGTTCCTTTTATTAAAATTGATTTTAATAAAAAGGACTATCTATCTTACAAGAAAATGTGCACTAACTACAACAAAGTTTTCAAGAGAAAGACATAATGTCAGCATTTTAAGACAAATAATTTTCTCTTAAAGTTATAGAATCCAAACTCAATTTCTATGTTTAAGATTTGAATTTAGGAATACTAAAAGCTAACACCATTGGCTACCACTCACTTGAATGACAATTATTTATCTAAAGCTCTAGATGAGGTTAGATTTGGAATTTGAAGAGCCATCGTATTCATTTCAGAAAGTATTTTCAAACAAATACGAAGTAGGATGTCCTACTTGCTCTCCAAATGAGAGGGAAAGTGACCTGAAACAATGGTTCCACCAAATAAGAAGGCCTTTATTGAGAAAGTTAATACAAAAGAACCATCCCCTATTTTACAAGTCAAGAGATTATGACCAAAAGACATTACAACTAAACATACAACATTACATCACAAGGTAGTGAAAGAGCCAAAAAAGTCAGTAATGAATTCATCAGTTAGAGAATGATGATGTGCATTCTAGTGTAGTGGAAATGGTAAAACTATATACTCGTAGACATTTTCAAGCAAGTTAATAACCTACTTCGAATAGACGATGCAAGTTGTGAGTTTCAGATCACACTCAAAATGCCAAAGGTAAAGAAAATAAAAAGTGTTTCTAAATTCGATAGCTCCCTGCCACTTAATAATTTGCAGGTTGAAATTGAATAAAAAAATTCCCTATCGGTACTTTTATGTTGGTTTCTATTTTACTTATATTAGGCTTAAAATGTTTGATCGTTGTAAACTGTATGGTCAAATAAACATGGTGAGTGATTATTTCACTCCTTCTAAATAATATACCCAATCCGAATATAGGCATGCAAGATTGCATCTATGCGTAAGGGTAAATAGTGTCATACCATTTTTCTCCAAATGCAACATTCTCAACCTTGTCAGGCAGTATCACGGTTTACCATTGTTGAGTATGTAGGTCTTAAAATCATTGTTTGAGTAAACATATATGTATTCATCAGATAATCAATTTACTATTTTCATATGACCCTTCTTGATATTGATTATGGGTTTTATTCCAACAATTGTGTACTAGGCGCAATAATTTCAATCTTAAAAGGATACAAATGTTTGCAAGTCTTTGACTGAGTAATAGGTAGGGGCACCTAACATGACAACGATAGAGCTTCAAAATTATGAGTTTGGTCCCCCGACATAGTGAAATGCAAAGGGTCAAAGTAGGGAAGAAGTGGCATCACACTATCTATAGTGAGTGAGGTCCAAATTGAAAACCTTCAGGTACACCCTCTTGCCTAGATTATGGAAAAATGGAGGTAGTAGTTGGTTACGGTGCAAACCAGGGTGAAAAAGATTGCATGATACATTTGCAATGTATAGTCGAGGGTTTTTGTCTTCCTCCCGGGATTAAAAAGAGGGATAATATTCTATCATATAAAAACTACAGGATGAACGAGGTGGCTGACTCCGAGACATGGGTTTAGAAATGATAACCAATCATTCAGAAAATATTGCACAAGTTATTAAACTACGATTGAATTAAAGGTTTGAGCGTTGTACTGATGCACTAATATTACAAGAAAAGATCCTATAGTAATGAGAAAATAAGACAATGGATTGTACCTCCAATTCGAAAAAAATCCATTCTTTAGTGTTGGTGGCGGTAGACCAATGTGTGCAGAGATCAGGGTCCAAGCAGGAAGTGCCTTCTGCATAGGGGATTCTCAGACCATGCCCCTGATTTTGTAAGGTAGTGTCTTCACTTCCGACTCTCACCCCACCTCCATCCCTTTTATTGGAGCTATTGTTTTGGACTCTTGCATTTGACTCCAAGTAGAAGTTTCAGTTATGATTTTACAACGAAAACAAGAAAGATCATGATAACAACTATGTTTTCTATTATTGTTTCCCCCCCTTTTATTGATTTTTCCCTCAAATTTTCCAATATAATTGAATTTTAGATAAATTCAAGATTTATTTTCACGCATCATTTTTATCGTCAATAATAATAATGAAATACCATTTAATAATTGTAATTAAAACTATTATTAAATAAAAAAAATATGATTAATTAATTTTGCATCATAATTATCTTTTAAAAAGTGAATATTAATTATAATTTTTCAAATAAAATCAATAAATGATTTAAAGAATTAACTAACATTTAATTAATTTATCCACCATAACAATAATCTTCCTTATTAAATAAATTAAGACGTAGTGGTCATTAAAATAGTATTATTGAATTATAAATTACTTAGTGAAAATAGAGGTCGTCACATCATTCCCCCCTTAAAGAATCATCGTCCCGATGATCAATTTAACTAAAGAAAAATAAAATCATACCTCTTTACTCTGTTTTACCTTAATGTCACAATCAACTCACCTGACAAAGGTATCATCTCTTCAAGCACTCATCTGTCAACAAAAATTCCTGTGGTTGGCATTCATAAACTTGCACACCTCGTTAGCACGTCACGACTTCACCAAATTCACTCTATTTTTCTTAACTAATAAAAGCATGAAAATTGTTTCATTTATTTCAGACAATAGATTCTATATCTTATTCAAATATATATTTTTTATATTCCCAAGATATTGACCGTTAGGAAGAATATAGTTATGTTCATTTTGTCAGCATGCCTACTCGTATGAGATGTCAAAACGATTTCCTTTATGATGAAAAACAAGAATTCCATACTACTTGTTATCATCATTAGCGAATTAAAATACGAACACAAGAAAAGTCTCACAATCTAAACAATTACAACAAGGTCTTCCTCTTGGTCAGAAAAATATAAGATAATAGATCAACATGTTATAAAAGGTCATCAACATGATTAGAAACTTCAAATATAATAATATCACTTACTAAAACAAAAGATTCAAGTTGATTATCATAGCAACCCGAAATACCAGATGTCAGGAAGATCATCAAAATCTCAATACCGATTCAACCAATTACTAAATCTCACCACAAAAGTAAATCTCAAATGCAAAAAGAGTGCATCCAAGAGAAGTGCATTACATGCAGTGACTAAACAAGCTATACTATGATCAATAAAACGATACATATCCATCTTTTGAGTTACATAAAGAAAATAAATATTTAATCAATCTTCAGATGCCATAACCTTGTGGTCTTCCACAAGCTAAAGGTCAAGATCATGGTTAAGTTGCTTTTTCCACCCAGCCATGAAGCACAACACTACCCCAGGGTTCTTCCTAACTCGAAGAACACCTAGTCCTGCATGAGTTGCCTAGAAACAAATAACAAGGGTAGGAGGAAAACTCTCGATGCATGCTTGATGCCTTATTTGAACTCTATACTAGAATGAACATATTTCTTGCATTCAGGATATGGTAGAGAAACATATAAAAGTCCTAGGCATTCTTTATCCATCTATTTCAATGGTACAACTCGCTTTGGCCAAAGCATAAATATAAAATTTGGTTGATCTTGATAAAGAATATCACCTTCTCTGTTAGCCCACATTCAACATCCTGTCTTAGAAGCTAAGCTTAAATCTTATCACACACAACACATTCAACAAGAATAATCAAATTGCATAGAATAAGGATCAAACGATATAACAGTGCATAAGGATAAAATCATGTAACAATGCATAAGGATCAAATGATATAATAGTGCATAACACGCTCAAGTGCACATAGAATGAATAATTATCAAACAAGAATGCATGATCTTCTAGTGCCTAACTCACATCGGGAATGAATACATAATTTACTTGTAGTGCATTACTTGCACAAATATAGAATATACCTTGCATACAATGAGCATTACTCATTCAAGTTTTCATACAATAAAATGGTAAGTGCATCTCTCACACAAGTGCATTGTTCACACAAAAGGTGTAATGCACATATATTATAGTAATGCAGTTATAGTGATCATTGCTCGATCCAGTAAAAAAAGAAGTATCAAAAGTATATCTCCCACACAAATAAGGTATGTACTATTACTCTAGTGCATCTCTCACACAAAGAAAACAACAATAAGAAGCATGCATCACTCACATAAGTTTAGAGAACATTTCTCATTCAAGTATAATTACAAGTATAAATATGGCAAAAAAAATTATACTCTATGAATATAATCATCCCTACAAATGTGTCATTTGCACAAAGCAAGAGAAGTGATTTTTTGCACAAGTATCATTCTCATGTAGTACATATGTATAAGTACTTCCCACTAAAAACAATCAAGCATGTAAGATTCATCACCTCAATCACTTATGCCTTGTCTATTAGACAGATCAAGATATGTATCTAACCAAATTCTATCATGAATCACCAATGCAAATTCTTAATACATCTAAACCTTATGCTTTCACATGATCTCGTTGATTCTACTAGATCCAAATCCTGTAAGAATAGGATGGTGCTCAACAATCAACTTTCCCAAAGCCTAGTGTTGTTACAAACATTCTCATCTTTAAAACATCCTTCTTAGGTTTCCTACCTTCATGAAGGCTCAACCAATAATTTTCCATTATTGTCAACTTTATTTATTTCACAGGTGTTTTTCCTTTTTCCCTCATATCAAAATTTCATCTTTTCTACTTTACTTGTATCTTTCGATTCATTCATCCTTTACGTCATCAGAGTGATCTCTCTTCATAATATATTTATCTTATCAATTCACTTTTATTGTCACATTGTCATTCATGGGTGGTCACCATATACTATCCATCTTGGCTCACTTCAAATAACACCACACATTATCCATCTTGTCTTATTTCAAACAGTCACCATCACTCTTACTAGAAATTTATATGAAACACGACTAAGGAAAAGGGGACTCACACCTCTAGATCTCCTGAATGATTGATTTATATCTAAATTTCCAATTGGTTCCCACTAACCATCTAAGAATCGCCATTTCATCGAAAGAATCTTGACCCATAACTAGGGTTCTCCATTCAATACAATAGGTTCACATACCATAATGCAACCTAAGCATAGAACACTCAAGGCCTGAGCATTGAACCTGAGTGCTCTGATACCAAATGTAAGGTTTAGGAAATTCACTTACTAATTACAACCCTTAATTGACAAAATAATTTAATAGAACAAATTATTATAAAAGGTGCGAAAAAAGATGAATAATTAAATTACTTCCATTGCTAATTTCAAATGGAATAACATACATTAATGAATTTTAATATATCAAAACAAGGTTGTACCTTCATTAGATTTTAGCCATGTAGGCTTACACATGAATTATCATCTCAAAAATACATTTAATTCAAATACTGCAATGCAACTAAAGAAACAATAAGATCATAGATGCAACCACAATAGAACCATAGTGCAAGAATTTTCATGAATGGAAAACCCTTGTAGGGATGAAAAAGCACTCGTAAAAATGCACCACTGGCTTAATGAATTGTTACACTAATTAAAAGATGACTCACTAGCAATGATCATACTATCTCACTGACATGATCATTTACAACTTCATTACATGTTTCTGATTAAAAGAGTCATCAACTACCGAGGGTCACTTTGTTTCTCTACATAACTTTTATGTATCAAGATCAACCTAGGACTCATCCTCTAGTAATGTAGAAAAATTAAGTGCATATAAAACTTCTAAAATGTACTTCATCCCAAGAAAATCCAATTCGGCAACAATATGAAAGTTTGTATAAAACCAAAGATTCAAAATACTAGTTTACTCCAAAATAGATGGTGATAGGAATCTAGGATCTATCTATTTCAAAACACTTTTAAGAGACATTCCTAAGATCTTATAAGTCGTGATCATAAGGTTTTAGATTGTACTATCGCAAATAAAACATAATCAGTCCCACACTTGTTAAGATACATAATGGTAAAGTTTGATCTACCTTCTCATTTTCATATTTTGCATTCAAGAACTTAACTCCACATAATTGACTTGATGTACCGGTCAAGGGTTTCTCATAAGATTACCAACAATGTAATGAGATACTTATCTAGCTAAATCAAAATCCAAGAGGTCTTTAATTCAAGAATTCCCTTCTAAAAAAAAGATTGATTCTCCAAACTCTTACTTAAGTCAAATTCACAACTTCAATTATAGACCTTTATTGTTTCACATATGAAAAGTTCAAATGTTGTCAAAACCTTCTTTATATTTAACTTAATTGGAAAACTACTGTCTTCTTGAATCCTAGCAAGATCTATCCATAAGACAATATCCAAGAAATAGGTTCATCTATCTTAAAAGTAAATGTTAGTAAATTTCATAAGATTACCATCATTGTGCATGTTCCTTTTATTAAAGTTTATTTTAATAAAAAGGACTATCTATCTTACAAGAAAATGTGCACTAATTACAAAAAAGTTTTCAAGAGAAAGACAAAGTGTCAGCATTTTAAAACTAAAATAATTTTCTCTTAAAGTTACAGAATCCAGACTCAATTTCTATGTTTAAGATTTTAATTTATGAATCCTAAAAGCTAACACCATTGGCCACCACTCACTTTAATGACAATTATTTATCTAAAGCTCTAGATGAGGTTAGATTTGGAGTTTGAAGAGCCATCTTGTTCATTTTAGAAAGTATTTTCAAACAAATACGAAGTAGGATGTGCTACTTGTTCTCCAAATGAGAGGGAAAGTAACCTGGAACAATGGTTCCACCAAATAAGAAGGGATTTATTGAGGAATTTAATACAATAGAACCATCACCTATTTTACAAGTCAATGGATTATGACCAAAATACATTACAACTAAACATACAACATTACATCACAAGGCAGTGAAAGAGCCAAAAAATTCAGTAATGAATTCATTAGTTAGAGAATGACGATGTGCATTCTAGTGTAGTGGCAATGGAAAAACTATATACTCATAGACACTTTCAAGATAGTTAATAACCTACTTCGAATGGACGATGCAAGTTATGAGTTTCAGATCATACTCAAAATTCCAAAGGTAAAGATAATAAAAAGTGTTTCTAAATTCGATAGCTCCTTGCCACTTAATAACCGCTAGGCTAAAATTGAATAAAAACATTCCCTATCGGTACTTTTATGTTGGTTTCCATTTTACTTATATTAGGCTTAAAATTTTTGATCGTTGTAACCTATATGATCAAATAAACATGGTGAGTGATTATTTCACTATTTCTAAATAATATACCGAATCTGATTATAGGCATGCAAGATTGCATCTATGCGTAAGGGTATATACTGTCATACCATTTTTCTCCAAATGCGACATTCTCAACCTTGTCAGTTAGTATCACGATTTACCATTGCTAAGTATGTAGGCCTTAAAATCATTATTTGAGTAAACATATATGTATTCATCAGATAATCAATTTACTATTTTCATACGATCCTTCTTGATATTGATTATGGGTTTTATTCCAACAATTGTGTACTGGGCACAATACTTTCAATCTTAAAAGGATACAAACATCTACAGGTCTTTGACTGAGTAATAGGTGGGGACACCTAACATGACAATGATACAACTTCAAAATTATGAGTTTGGTCCCCCGACATACTAAAATGCAAAGGGTCAAAGTAGGGAAGTAGCAGCATCACACTAGTTATAGTGAGTGAGGTCCAAATTGAAAACCTTCAGGTACACCCTCTTGCCTAGATTATGGAAAAATGGAGGTAGTAGTTGGTTACGGTGCAAACCAGGGTGAAAAAGATTGCATGATACATTTTCAATGTATAGTCGAGGGTTTTTGTCTTCCTCCCGAGATTAAAAAGAGGGATAATATTCTATCATATAAAAACTACAAGATGAATGAAGTGGCTTACTCTGAGACATGGGTTTAGAAATGATAACCAATCATTTAGAAAATATTGCACAAGTTATAAAACTACCATTGATTTAAAGGTGTGAGCATCACACTGATGCACTAATATTACAAGGAAAGATCCTATAGTACTGAGCAAAGAAGATAATGGATTGTACCTCCAATTTGAACAAAATCCATTCTTTAGTGTTGGTGGCGGTAGACCAATGTGTGCAGAGATCAGGGTCCAAGCAGGAAGTGCCTTCTGCGTAGGGGATTCACAGACCATGCCCTTGATTTTGTAAGGCAGTGCCTTCACTTCCGGCTCTCACTCCACCTCCATCCATTTTATTGGAGCTACTATTTGGACTCTTGCATTCGACTCCAAGTAGAATTTTCAGTTATGGTTTTACAGAGAAAACAAGAAAGATCATGAAAACAACTATGTTTTCCATTATTGTTTCCCCCCCTTTTATTGATTTCTCCCTCAAATTTTCCAAAATAACCGAATGTTAGATAAATTCAAGATTTATTTTCACACATCATTTTTATCGTCAGTAATAATAATGAAATACCATTTAATAATTATAATTAAAACTAATATTAAATTAAAAAAATATGATTAATTAATTTTGCATCACAATTATCTTTTAAAAAGTAAATATTAGTTCTAATTTTTCAAATAAAATCAATAAATGATTTAAAGCATTAACTAACATTTAATTATTTTAGCCACTATAACAATAATCTTCCTTATTAAATAAATTAAGATGCAACGGTCATTAAAATATTATTATTGAATTATAAATTACTTAGTGAAAATAGAGGTCGTGACAATAACACAACACAAGATAACACTAGATATATGTGGAATCCCAAGATGGGAAAAACACGTTGAGAATAGCTACTTTGATCTACTGCCCAAATCCAACCTCACAATGGAGAAATATAATAAGTGAAACTATAACATGAAGTAAGGCACCAACCTACTAAAGACACCATTCCCCTATTGAATTTGTAGGCACCAACCTACTGGAGACAAAAATCGTCACTAGAAAGAGACACCAATCCCTACCAAAACAATACAACAAGTAGAACACCAGTATTATTGGAATACAAGGATAATGACATATTTGAATATGTCTGATAGGTACCAGAGTCACAACTGACACTCTTCCACACTAAGAATGATCTTATAATACTAGAACTCTCTCTTTTGTTCACACCAAACTTGATCACAACCAATACAACTGATAAATCATAAAACTCACACATTTACATGATACATCTAAACATTTGAAATGTATACATGAAATTACATTAAAACTCTTCCATGTTGGCCAGAGATTTTCATAAAACTAGGATGACATAAGGTGGAACTAAATTCAAATTACATGAAACATGCAATATAATAGTTCAAACACAAATTTATTGCCGCTAAAAGAACTTGATGCAATGTGCCACCACATGAACGTTAAGAAGGTCCTATCCTTACTCCACACACAAGATTTGAATTCCACACAGTACTAACCATTATCACATATGCCTTGAACTTTGGATAGGAATCGATATCCATTTGACACTTCAAACTTCTTGCACATTGAACATATCCTCCATAAACTCAAGAAATTGATAAAGCAAGTGTAGGCATACTCTCCTTCCAAATTGTAGAGTAAAAATGCATTTATGAAGGAAATTCCAACCATATTTAGAAATATCTCTACCCAAAAGATATCCTTGAACAGACTTCTAGACCACCACACTCATACTGA
This sequence comes from Sequoiadendron giganteum, assembly GCA_007115665.2. Taxonomy (NCBI): domain Eukaryota; kingdom Viridiplantae; phylum Streptophyta; class Pinopsida; order Cupressales; family Cupressaceae; genus Sequoiadendron; species Sequoiadendron giganteum. The sequence continues at coordinate 232,141,452 of CM021110.1, read as the reverse complement.
CTGCATACCTAACATGGTATAATAAACACACCAACTATCTGAAGGTATTCACATCTCAATGAAAATTAATGTATCTTACTTGATATAGTATCTGATTGATAATACTTCTTCATGATTATTACTTCTGAATAAATAGCACTTTAATTCAAGGGAATATAATAAAAATTCAAGTACTGCTACAATATATTTCATCTTGACAACCTTCACATTTGATAGCCTTGACACCCTTTAATAACAACTTTCAACAATCTTTGATAGTCCTTTGACATCAATGACAACCTATGCTCAACAATCTCTCCCTTTGTCATTAATGTCAAACAACAAAATGTTGGACACCACCACACTAACTTTCATAATGATTTCTTAGCTATAGCATTTTTTCACCCTATGAAAGATATGACATTTTGAGATCATTCTTTATGAGAAATATAGAATTTTGAGCTCATTCACTCCTAAATTCAAAATTTTGAGCTCATGCTCTCCCCCTTTGACATCAATGGAAACTAGTCAAAACTACCTATGCTGACATCCACTTACTCCCCCTACGAGGAGGCACCATTTTTGGAAAATTTTCCACACTTATCAGTATATTACACCATCTAGAAACTTGTTCCCTGAATAGACTCCCCTCGATTCCATGCTTCACTACCTTTGAATTTATTTTGCAAGAGCACCAACCCTTCTTGCAACAGGGAGACCAAGCTCCTCCTTACCTTATGCTTCCTGTTGATTTAATACATGGGAGTAACAACTCCAAAATTCTTCTGGAGAAACTCAAATATCTCCTTAGGAAGTGGCTTCATGAATATATTTGCAATTTTCTCCTTTGTATCCATATATTCCAATCTTACTTCCTTTTGTTCAACCTTATCCCTCAAGAGATCATACTTGATTGTAATATGTTTTTTTCTTGAGTGCATCACTAGATTCTTTCAAATATTTATTGTAGTAGTGTTATCACAAAGAATAGTGATAGGGTCTTCAAAGTCAACCTTCATCTCTTTCAAAATTTTCTTCTTTCAAGGCACCTAAGTGTAGCATGATGCTGCAACAATATATTCTACTTCTATTATAGATAGAGAAACTAATTCATGTTTCTTACTCAACCAAGACACCACATTGTCACCAAGGAAGAATGCACCACCACTTCTTCTTTTTTGGTCATCAACACATCCCGCCCAATCTAAATTTATGTATGTAGTTAGAGTGAAATTTTCACTCTTTGGATATTACAGTCCAAAATATTCAATGACCTTCAAATACCCAAATATCCTCTTTACTACTTTAACATGAGTCTCTTTAGGTGCTACCTAAAATCTGGAAACCATTCCAACTGTCTACATAATATTTGGTTTGGATGTTGTCACATACAAAAAACTACTAATAATGGACCTATACAAAATTAGATTTTCCAAAGCAGATTCATCATATTTACTTAATTTACACCCAACAACCATAGGTGTTATAATCGATTGAAAATTTTCCATCCTAAACTTACTCAACATTTCCTTTATGTACTTGTGTTGTGAAATGAAAATTCCTTTGTTTGATTTTACAATCTACAATCCAAGAAATAAAGATAATTATCCTAACATATAAATTTCAAATTCATTTTGTAATGCCTTCTAAAAGTTATTGTACATTTCTTCACTACTACCTCCAAAAATGATGTCATCTACATAAACCAAAACTATCAACATTTGTTCTCCTATTTTTATGTATAGCTTGATAACTACACATCCTCTCTAGAATCCTTGTTGTTGCAAGTATCCATCCAAACTTGAATACCAAGCTTTGGGAGCTTGTTTGAGTCCATACAAAGCCTTCTTCAATCTACAAACATAATCTGGATTGTTAGAACATTGAAATCCTTCTGATTGTTCAATATAAAACTCTTCTTCTAGTTGTCCATTCAATAATGTTTATTTCACATTTGTCTAGTACACATTGAAATTCTCGAATGTTGAGAGAGCTAAGAAAATATTGATTGCCTCCAATCTTGCTACCAAAGAAAATATATCTTCAAAATCTATGCCGTCAACCAAAGCATACCCTTTACATATAAGTATTGCCTTGTTTCAGATTACCTCTCCTTTTTCATTGATATTGTTTTTGAACACCCACTTGGTTCCAATCACACTCCTGTCTTTAGGTCTTGGGACAAGTTCCCAAGTTTCATTCTTCATTATTTGATTCAATTCTTCCTCCATAGCTTCTATCCATCTTTGTTCTTTTCTTTCTTCTTTGTATGACTTAGGTTTTATCTTTGATAGTAAAGAAAAGTGTTCATGCTCACATGATCTCCCAAGTTTCTTCTAGGTCTAAACCCCATTGAATTTATCACCTATGATTTGGTCTTAAAAATTATTCCTCTAAACATATTTTGCTAGAGTTTTTGTATCAGCTTCTTCTAAATATTTAATACTACTATCAATTGGTTCTTCATCATCTTCTACTTTTGGAATGCTAGTAGACTAAATAGTCTCATCAACTCTCATATTTTTAATTTCAGCTATCTTTTTAAATGTTTTGCTATAACATTTGTAAGCTTTAATTCTTAAGTATTAACCAAGAAAAATACATTCATCTGATATGGAATCAAACTTACCCAAATTTTCTTCATCTCCCTTGATGTAGCACTTGCTCCCAAATATTTTGAGATTTCTCACTCATGCCAGTCTTCCTTTCTATAACTCATATGGAGTCTTCTTAGTCTTGCATACGATCTGAAATCTCTTTAGAATATATAAAATAGTCTATGTAGCTTCTCTATAGTATATATTGTAGATTTTATTGACATAACATAATTCTTTCCATCTCTTGTATAGTCTGATTCTTTTTTTTTGCAACTCCATTATGTTGTAGATTTCTAGGAGCAGAGAACTACCTTTGGATCCCATGCTCTTCACAAAATCTGTCATACTTATCAGTAGTGAATTCTCCACCTCTATCTGATCTCAACACCTTGATTATCCTTTTGATTTCATTTCCTACCAATGCCTTGAATGCCTTGAACTTTTCAAAATCTTCTAAATTCTCTTTTACAAATGGTATCAAGGTCATCCTAGTATAATAATCAATCAACATTATAGAATACATGTCTCCTTGTGGACTCTTAGTCCTTAATTTTTTGTAAAAATATGTCTCAGCCAAATCTAATGGTTTTGATGTGGAATACTCCTTAGTAGTATATTTACTTCTTATGTACTTACCTTAATGACATGGATTGTAGCTAATTGATTGATTCTTTTTAATCTTTGGCATATCTCAGACCAAATTTCTTGAGCCAATATTCACAATATCACCAAAATTCATATATCCTAACCTTTTGTTCCAAATCTAGCTTCTATCTTTCTACACAGTGAGATAAATCTATCCATTCAATTCACTAAGATGATAAATGAAACTATCTATCTTGCTTCCTTCCACAATTAGCTCATTGATACTTGATTCCCTGATTTCACAACCTTCAACACTAAAAGATAGCTTGTAGCATTTGTCACACATCTAATTGACACTTAATAGATTATTCTTTAAGCCTTCAACATACAAAACATCACATGTCTTTGTTTTACCATCATAAAGACTTAAAGTACCCTTACTAGATATTTTGGCAATTGAATTGTTTCCAAGGGTCACTGAACCACCTTCAAATTTCTTGAAATTCATGAAATTACTCTTATCTCCAGTCATATGGCTAGAGTAACCACTATCAATAATCCACAGGTTTTTCTACCTTTGAGCATGTAGTGCAGTTTGAGCAATCATTGGTTTTTTAGACTTGTTCTCTTCAAGAGCCTGTTGAATGTCTAAGATACTGAGAGGGGGGCATGAATTAGTATCTTCTTAAACTTATTGAACAAACACCATCCAATTACTTCAATGCGTATAACAATAAGGATGAGAAAAAATAATAACAGAACATGAAACCCCGCAACACATAAAAACCATAATTTTATGTGGAAAACCCAATGAGGGAAAAACCACAGTGAGGATTAGCTCACAGTATAATATAGTTCAAAAAACGGATACAAAAGAGGCTCAGTTCTAGATACAAAATCTCACTACTTACAAGTAGGATTACTATGCAAACAAGGACTCATTGTATAGAACGAGAGGCTCACTACCTACAAAAGATTATAAAACAAAAATGGCTTCATAGCTAGAACATGAACTGGTAAGAGTGCACCTAACAAGTATTGATTCAATTCCTTTGATTCTCAATAAATAGACTTAACACACTTCTCTTCAAATTCACACCATACTTCACATTCAAATCATACTTCGCATTATGTACCACACCTTCTATCTCAAAACAATCCAATATAGATATCTGATACATTCACAAGAATTAATTAGGTTGGCCTAATTAGATGCAATCTTTATTCACCAAAAAGAATAACTGTCCGTTCCAAGTTAGAAAAAAACTTCTTCAAAGATAATTCAATCATGTAGCATGCTATATCATGTTGACATGGACCAAGGATAGGTCACTCATATATCAGCAACAAAAATTAATCTATTATACCACCAACTATTTATTAGGTCGGCCATGGATAGACCTAATAACAAAATGCAACACCAGACCAATACCAACTCACCATATGAGCACAAAAGCACATACAATTATGAACTTGCAAGCTTCCAACATCCAAATACCATTTCCCAAAATTGTAATCAATGAAGATCACTAGAGGAGAAATGCAGACCAAAATACCATACCAAGACACTGGAGGAAGTAAACTAGTTCTTCATACTGGTTTAGAGTACCAGATCAAGCTGAAAAATTAATCAACATGGTGACATCAATGACAACACAAATTTTTATCTTCTTCATTCTTCCAACAATCTCCCCCTTTGTCATTGATGGAAACATGTGCCAAAAACCATCACACAGTTATGCATTCCTTTCATTTCATATTCTCCAAATCTCTCCAAATATCTCTAAATCTCTCCCAATCTCTCCCCCTTTGATATCAATGGAAAAGGGAGACCAAAAATTGGATGTAGAAATATGTACATGGTGACATTGGTGACAACACACATTCTTCTCTTCTTCATTCTTCCAACAGAAACTTCTTCCAGACCATTCTTGATTCATGACTTCTACTTTTTTATTCTTTTCTCCCTTTCTAACAAAGGAAGACTCACAAAATTACTTCTACAGTTTTTTCCAATATGTCCAAATTTCTGCATTTCAAACAAATGATACTAAATTTCTACAAAGGTACAAATACATTATCACTAACAAAATTATTTCTCATTACTAGAGCTATTCTATAGTAAACAACCTTATGAACAAAATTATTACAATTCAAACAATAACTAGAGAAAGGAAAATTTGACTTGGTATTGTATCCCTTTCTTCCATATATTCTCCTTTTGTTCTACAATTGAATAAAGCCATCATTAAATCTCATGCTTTCATCACTTGACATGGTTCTTTCAGATCTTGAACTTATGGAGCTTGTCACTTTTGGACTTGCCTTAGTAGTCTTCTCAGACTATTTTGTCACATTCTTCTTCTAATCATCAAAACCTATTTTGTTTTTTATATGTGTAGCTCTCTGACTCTCCAAAATCTGATCTAGGGTATCAATACTTTTACTAAGCTTCATTTTTATATGTTGGTTCACCTTTTCAAGCTATTTTCTTACTACCATAATTTTTGCTTCAAGCTTCTCATAGTATTTGTCTCTTGATAGAAACTTTTCTGTCAAAACCTCTTCAACTCTATTTGCTTCTTCTATTTGGGTATTTAGTTCCAAAATTAACTTTTCTAAATTCTTCAATTCCTTAGATACATTTTCTTTGTCTCTCACTTCTTCAATAATTATGTTATTCCATCTCTTGATTTCTTTTTCAACACACAACAATTCTTCCATAAGATCTGCCTCTATTACATTGTTTTTAAAATCCATTTCAAAATCTCCATCAATAGTCTCAAAATCGATGAACACAACCTTTTCTTTTTCATCTCTGAATACATATTCATCTTCTTCTTTAGTAGAGTAGTCTTCTTCCTTATTAGTATAGAAACTTATATGTGTCCTTTGACCTTTAAAATTTCTTTGAAATGATTTATTTCTATTCTTTTCTCAAAATTGTTAGAATTCTTATGGTGACACTTAGCCATAAAATACCCTACTTCTCTACAATTGGAAGATTTGAAAAGTAATTTTCCTTTGTACTTACTAGAACCTCTTTATAGCTTCTTGAAAAAAAATGTTTCTTCTGGATCTGATCCAAAATTAGAATTTTCATTAACCTACTTCTTAGACAATCTGAAACTAACCTCTTTCCTTATAGAATCTTTGTTTTCAAATATAATTTCAAATATAGTTAAGGTTCCATGCAATTCAATCGACTTTAAATTATTCGAATCCTTAGCTTCCTCAATAGTAGAGATTTTAGGATCAAACCTTTTGGGGAGAGATTTGAGTATCTTCTTCATAAAAATATTATCTTCCAAAATTTCACCAAGACCTTGGATATGATTGACAACTTCATCAACTCTGAGAATGAATGTAGCAATGTTCTCATCTTCTTTCATATTCATCTATAGTATGTGTAATTTCTCTCTAGTATATATTTGGTAGATTCGCTTGACATAACATAGTTCTTTCCATCTCTTGTATAGTCAGACTCTTTCTTTCTACAACTCCATTTTGTTGTAGAGTTTTAGGATCAGAGAACTAACTCTAGATCCCATGCTCTTCACAAAATCTGTCATACTTCTCAATATTGAATTCTCCACCTCTATCTGATCTCAACACCTTGATTATCCTTCTAGTTTTGTTTTCTACCAATACCTTGAATGCCTTAAAATTTTCAAAAGCTTATGAATTCTCATTCAATTTTTTTATCCAACTCATCCTAGTATAATCATCAAGCAAAATTAAATATGTCTCCTTGTAGACTCTTAGTCCTCATTTGTCTATAAAGATATGTATGAGCTAGATCTAATGGTTTTGATGTGGAATACTCCTTAGCAGAATATTTACTTATTTTTTTCTTCCCTTCATGACATGGCTTATAGCTAATTGATTGAGGATTTTTAATATCCTAACCTTTTATGCCAAAGCCAACTTTCATATTTCTTTGGAGTGAGATAAATCTATCCATTCACCTCACTAAGATGATAAATGGAACTGTTTGTGCTACTTCCTTCCATAATCAGTTCATCGATACTTGATTCCCTGATTTCACAACTTTCAACACTAAAAGATAGCTTGTAGCCTTTGTCGCACATCTAACTGACACTTAAAAAATTATTCTTTAAGCCTTCAATATACAAAACATCACGTGTCTTTGTTTTACCACCACCAAGACTTAAAGTACCCTTACTAGAGATTTATGCAATTGAATTGTTTCCAAGGGTCACTAAACTACCTTCAAATTTCTTGAAATTCATGAACTTACTCTTGTCTCAGTCATAGGCTAGAGCAACCACTATCAATAATCCATAGGTTCTTATCCTTTTGATCATGTAGTGTAGTTTAAGCAATCATTGATTTTTTAGACTTCTTCTCTTCATGAACCTACTTTCTGATTCTTTTCTCCCGCCTTCTGACAAAGGAGGACTCACAAAATTACTTTTATAGTTCTTTGAAATATGTCCAAATTTCTACATTTGAAACATGTCCAAATTTCTGCATTTGAAACAAATGATACTAAAGTTGTATGAAGGTAAAAAATTATTTCTCATTATTAGAGCTCTTCTATAGTCAGAAGCCTTATGCCGAAAAATATTACAATTTAAACAATAACTAGAGAAAAGAAAATTTGACCTGGTTATTGTTTGAATTGTAATTCAATCAATTTTAAAGTATTTAAATCCTTAGCATCCTCAATAGTAGAGATTTTAGGATAAAACCTTTTGGGGAGAGCTTTGAGTACCTTATTCACAAAAATATTCTCATCCAAAATTTCACCAAGACCTTGGATATGATTGACAACTTCATCAACTCTAAGCATGAATGTAGCAATGTTCTCATCTTCTTTCATCTTCAAACCTTCGATCTTTGGTAGAAACAAGACTATTGTGAATGTGGTCTCTTCGAATGTGATAAGGTCTTCAAACACAATAGGAATTTTAAAAAACTATCTAAATAATATTATGTTATCTTAAAGAAGTTGTTAATAGATAAAGTCTTGAATTTACTAGATCCTTGACCTCTCATCGATCCCTAGCTTGACTAGTATGATGAGCACACATTTTTCCAATACCATCAATTTCATGGACATGATACTAAAATATGCATGTGCCTGCATCATGAGATTCAAGATCACATCAATGATGGTACCATACATCTCGATGGGAAGAAGAAAAATGCTAACAAGTCTATGCAAAGGCCAACAACGAATTGCAGATTTATAGTGATCCATTCCCATCTCATTCTACAAACATAGTTGTCAAACCTTTAGGTTGCACTGAGTTTTTCCTTTGAAGTACATAATATGGTTTCATTTACATGCATTCCTCCTATTCGGCCTACAAATGGATCACCAAACATAACCTTCACATTGCAGGATCTACATATGAACAAAGAGCCTTTCCCCTTGTACATTCCCACTCATATCAATGGGAACATCATAATTGATTTCTTGGTTGACTGTGTGAGTCATTTGAATGCTATAAGAAATGAGACTTTGTTGAAAACCTTTATGCATAAGGAGGAATATGACAATTCAAATAAAACCATACATATGCATGTCAAAATCTCAATCCCTCATATTGGTTCCATCACTCTCTCAGTCTTGGTAGGGCCCAAGGACGTATATACCTCTTTTGATATCATTTTAGAGATGGATTTTTTTAAAGTGAAACTAGGCATTCTGTGGCTAGTTTTTGTGAATGGAGTCACTTCGATAATTCATAAGTGTCTTATTTTTTCTCATGAGGGTTCTGTGCACGACACCGGTTACAAATCGTTGGTGTTGTGTGGGGGCCTCATTAGATAATTTTTGGCTTTCCTTAGTTGGTTTTCTCCCTCCAAGGATGGACTTGCTATATCACACCTATGTCAAGTATAAGATTAGGGGCATGGTGTTGAAGGTGATCTGCCCTATTTTTCCCTACGCTATTTTAGTAAAAGGTTCTATGATCATGCAACAAGAAGTTGTTTTCACCTCTCAACAAAAGGGGAAGGGGGAGATTAATCACATCCAAGATTCTTCCTCTTCTTCTACTCCATTTGATTTTGTTTCTTTCCCTATAGTTATGCCTTTGGCTCTTGCTCCCATGCCTTGAATGGGGAGCCCGATGGTGCCCACTTGGCAAAAATCCAAGCATCAAGTGTTTGAACTTCCCATCTTGCCCATAGTGACTAGGCCCATTGTTTATAGCAATAGGAAGGGCCCTCATGGATTTTCCCCTACATCTCAATCTTTGTAGCCTCCTACTGCTCCTACCCCTCTTACAGTGAATGGAAAGAGGCCCGCTGCCAAGGCACTGATGTCTGATTCTCCACCAACTGTTGTTTCTACTCCTATGCTTCCTTCTCTTGATCCTATCCAAGAGGATTCCCTTCCAGTGGAAATGGTTATAGAGGACACCTCTATGGAAGAATAGGAGCCTCCTATCCCTTCTCAATCAGTGAATTCTAGTTCCCAAAGCTGATGAGAATGGCTTGCACGTGAACATAAGCACCAAAGAAAGGCTCTTCTACTTGTGTATCTGTGAACCCCTAAACTTGCAAATGCACAAGAGAAAAAACCATGTTAGGTTGTTAGATCAAATGCAATCAAACAAGCATGAGAGATTCCCCATGAAATCCATCTATTTAAACTAAGATTAGGAAAATGAAGAACATAATACAAGAAAAGCGTATGAATACTAATTAAGTAAATAGATTTAAGATCCTATGGGGGAATTGGTGCCAATAAAATATTGCAATTAGCCATTTCCCAATTCCTAAGTTGAAATGTTGAATGGTTGAGAAATGGTCAAATCTCCCAAAGAGATTTGAGCATAACCTTGTTACAAATCTTGAAGATGATGAATGGTTGGATGATAATGGGAAAAATTAGCTCTCAATGTGAAGAGAGTAACTTTGCATACAATTTTGGATGAGAAATGAGGAGAGAATCCTCCAATTTATAACTTTCAATTTGGAAGAGAAAGTAAGATTTGAGCAATGTGGGACTAATTTTCAATCCAATGGTTGAATGCCACATGTCATGATGTGAATGGTTAGTGGTTGTGCATATTTTAGCCAAAGTGCCAATACATGCATTTAGTTTGAATTTGAATTTGTGGAATGACTTGTTGAAGAGGGAAAGGAAATGGAGTTAATGTCACTTGGCTCAAGGCCAAGGACATGTAAGAGGACTTAAATGCGTTGTTGGAAGGACCAAGCCACTTGGCATTTTTGAATTCAAATAAGGGAATATTCCTTTTTGATGCCATGTGAGGGAAAATAGAGAATTGAATAAATCAAAGTAATTGATTTATTGTGCAACTTGCATTCTCTAGAGGATTTTAATGAGAGGGATTAACTTAATCATGGTTTTGAATAATTTAATGAAGAAATAGATGATGTGACAATTTAGACTTAAATTTATGAATTGATTTGAGTCAAGAATTGAGAGGAAAAGATTGTTAAATAAATGATCTGATTTATTTAACTAAGGAGGAATATATTAGATTAAATCAAATAAGGTTTAATTTATTTAAGTTAATAAGAGGACTTTAGAGAATTTAATCAAATAAAATGATTTATTTAATTAAACAGAAATGTAAGGTTAATTAAATTAAATTGATTAATTTAATCATAGGAGGAGGAAGACTTAATTAAATGAATAATGATTCATTAGATTAAGAGACAAGATTATGATGAAATGTTGAGAATATGATTTAGGAAGAAATGTTGTTAGTAATTAGGATCGAGCATGCCAAAATGAAATTGTACATTTTCCATGTCTACATTTTCCCCCTCTTTGAAGCAATGTACTTGTTGCATTGATTCAAAGAATAAACTGTTGCGATCAAAGTTCAAAATTTCTCAATTTTTCAAATGCCCCACTATTGCCCCAATAGAAGGATAATGTTAGATACTGCCCCCTTGAGAGATCAAATGAAAATTTTAATTTTTTGGATGATCTCGTGAAAAAAAAGATGACAAGGTGCCCACCAGGCCAAAAATGCCCCAGAATGCCTAAAAATAGTTAAAGATTACAAAAAAAAAGATGCAACACGACCCTCAGTTGGATGAAAATGGGATCAGGTGACCAAAACCCTAGTTGGAAGGTCAAATTAGGTCAAAAAACCCTAATTTTTAGGCTTAAATAGACCTCAAGGGGTCACTTTCAATACATTTGCAAATCTTAAACCTTTGAACATTTGACACCTTGAGCTCTGAGTCTTGGTCACAATGGCACAACAACAACTTCCTTTGCACATGTCAGAGCGAGTAAGAGTGCATCAGCGACCAGTCATCGCAGGACCCGTGGTATGTACCCCTATCCGACTTTTGATTTTCTCGTTACTCGTGCATTAATTAAGGCTTAGATCAGTCCAGGCGGTGCAGCGCAATATAGTGCCGCAAAAACTGCAAAGTAGGGGCTGCATGGTCCTGTATAGAACCACTTATGTACAAAGCATTGCACGACGTAGTTTAGGTTTTTATGGTTTTGATCACCAAACTTGGTCGCATGCACAAATAGTATTGCGTAGTGTAGTTTGTCCAAATGGGGTGCCAAAGTCTACTACATCACTTTTGAGAACAACGTCGCTTTTGAGAATAGCGTTGCTTTTGTTGTTTCAAAAGTGAAATGTGATATGGATAGCAAATTTTCCTTAGGTAAACTAACGCGGTACCCTTCCTTATGCAAGAGAGTCACAATGTACTTCATTGGAGGGAGCATTGATGGCTAATACTTGAGAGATTACAGGGTATGCACGTATATCTCCAAGAGTAGCTTGGGATGCTTGGTCTGTGACACATTGCATATGTCCCTCCTATTTGGGCACATCTAGGTATGATGCATGCCTTGGCCGAACGGTGGCACAACGATATGCCATCCTTTCATCTTCCTACCGGGGAGGCTACCATTACTCTTGAGGATGTTTGGCACATCCTGCAACTACCCATTCATGGAGCCCGAGTGATCTATGATCTAGAGGAGGGTAGGGATGCTTGCTTTGGTGTTATGGGTGTTTATGAGCTTATCCTTTGTGATGGTCAAATTAATTTGGAGCGGTACCGAGGTAATGCCCCCACTTACAGAATGATTGTAGCCACCATTATTTATGGTCTTGTAGCTCCTGATCGATGTGGCTGATATTTTATTCTAGGTTGGGGATTGGCATGGCAGCAGATGTGCGTTCATTGAGAGTGCTTTGCCTGGACACCAGTATTGCTAGCCTCCTTGTATAGATATTTGCAAAAGTTTTCTTATCTAGATGGTCAGGCTCTTGGGGTTGGAGTGACCCTTCTACACATTTGGGCATGGGAGTGGATCCTAGTGCTTCACCTAGTTGTGACACTAGTGATTATAAATATTGATGATCTCGTGGTGTGGCGGTATGGAGGGGCAGAGATTCACTTTACCCACATGGGTACAAATGGTATAGCCCATTGGTGGTGGGTTTTGGATGAGATGATAGTGTTCATATGGAGGTCATGTATGGGCATAGGTCCATGGTATGTTGATGCTCAGTAGCTTTTCTTTTCTCGCCAGGACAGGTTCATGGAGGGCTAAGAGCATACTATGGTAGAGAGGTACCTTCCTAATAGGGTAGTCAGACAGTTCGGTGAGATACATGATAGACCTAATGATCAGTTCATGACACTCTTCTCTCACACAACTAGAGAGATAGCATGGGGGCCACCTATTCCAACAGACAAGGCAGTGTTCTCATTTAGACAGTTAGAGGCTCATCCATGGCCATATGACCAGGGGCTAGAAGATGCAGGGGTCACTCCAGTGTATAGCGCATGGTTTCAACCTCCATTGAGATTGACAGTTCTTGGAACAGTGCTTCCATGTCAGAGGGCTAGAGGTAGGGCAGTAGGCAGAGATCGGGGAGGTGTACCACCTCCTCAATAGTCACCTCCGAGAGATAGAGCATAGGGTCTAGTAGGATTAGGATGGGTAGCCTCAGGTGGTACCATAGCATCATCCAATGGGACAGACAAATCCTCAAGATGCACTAATTTAGAAGCTATAGGGTCAAGTACAGGTTTTTATAGTAGAGCGAGATGAGGCCCAACAGCAGGTTGTTGCAGTTACATCCAAGAGAGATCAGGCATGATCTGAGAGGGATCAGGAGATTGGTCAGCAGAGACAGCTAGAGAGTGCAACCTCCACATCCCAAGGCTGATCACTTGATATTTGGGAGTACAAAGAGGCTATCAGAGAGGTCGAGTACTATCGGTAGCACTACCAACAGGCAGTGCCATCAGCAGGTAGAGTGCCAGATTTCTCCCAGAAGACAGGGAGATGACTAACAGAGGATCACGGTGACTGATAGGTGGGGGAGGGCAACACCTAGTAGGGCTATCCCTTTTGATCACAAACATTTTAGCACTTTCGATTTATAGGCTGCACTAGTTTTGCCTTATTGTACCATATATTTGATGTATACTTGATCTGATGTGTATCATAATAGTGTATTTTATTTATGATATATATGAGATGATTTGTCTTTTATGATATGTATGGATGCATTCGAATTCGATGTGATGCTATGAGACGTTTCCTATTTCTTATGCTTATGGATGCATTTCTTTTTGTATATTTTCCATGCTTTTTAATGATGATCCTATGGATGTAATGTATGTTAATGATGGTGTAATGATATGAAAATGGTTATGTAATGCTTTCTTAAGATTCTTAGAATAACAAATTTATATTATCCTCCTATGATGCAATCATGCTTTTTATGCTAATGGTTTCATGGATGCAGGATGTATGCATTGGTAATGTTTTGATTACTGTTATGATACCATGTTAGTGTGGAAGGAAGATATAAGAATTTAGAATTAATGAGTTAGTTAGGATGATGATGGTGATTTACATTGCTAGGAGTTGGGATTTTCAAAGGGTCAATTATGTTATGTTTGATAACACACATAGGTACGATGCATCAAGGTATAAAGGACTAGGATGGCGTTTGTACCTAGTGTGGTGGACTTTGACTTGACAAATAGATAGGAGTATTCTTGTTCATATTTGACAAACAAAACCTTATTCAGAATGTAGTTTAGATATTCTAGACATCTCAGGCCAAAACATAAGAAGGAAAGCCTTCTTATGTGGTAAAAAAGACACCTAAAACATCCTTCCTACAAACAAAACAAAGTATGCATGACAAATTTATTTTACAAGAATATCCAACACGCACAACAAATAAAAAAAAATGATCATTGCCCCATTCCTTTCTCTCTAAACCTATTTTGTTTAGGCATCATCGAGAGGTCCTTGGAATGAGCATAAAATAAGATAAGTCATTAAAATATCAAATAAAGTAAACCAAACAAGCTAATTTTCTTCATACCACTAGCCAAGACTAACTACTATAGGGTACCTGATGCTTATGTCCATAACAGGAAAGCTTCATCGTAGGACATGTCGTGATCAAGGTTTTGATGGGACTGATTGGATGATAAGCTACTGATATTCCAATTTGATCAGCTTGCTTGCTTATTGACTTAGACTTTCAAGACTCTGACGATTTGAGTGTTCACTTTTAAACTTGCTAGACTTGCTTCTGATTGCTTCACTAAAGGGTGAAGGTGATGATTGACTTTATAAGGAATGATGACTATCGCGGGTGAAAGCAAAATGAAATGGATGCATCATTTTGGATTTTTAGATATTTTGAGGCTGTTTTTGGTATTTTCAGGATTTACGACGAAAGGAGTAACTTAAATATCTATCCTAGGGGTCTCAGGAGCTGATCCATAGATTATCCTTGCCTACGTTATACACGTAGAGACCACGTAGTTTGACTGATGATGAACTTGACTCAATGAAAAGATAGACGGGAAAACGGATTGCCATTGTGACGAACACCTAAACGATTAACCTAAATTGTCTTGGGGGGTGATCAAAGATCAACCTTGCCTACATTCAAGCTTAGAGACAACATAGTTCAGATGAAAATTGACTTGATTTCTGATGAGATAGATGTGTAAACGGATTGTCATTTTATTGCTTAAAGGAATGACCTAACATGTGGACTGGATGGGCAAATGGATTGCCAATGTGACGAATGCTTAAAGGACTGACCTTACTATCTCAGGGGATGATCAAAGATCAGACTTGCCTACATTCAAGCTCAAAGATGATGTAGTTTGACAAGGTGAAAGACTGATTTGGATGTTTTTTAATTTTTGAATGATTTTGACAATTTGGAGGTGGATATGCATGACGGTATCAGTGCTTTGTTTTGGGATTTTGTTGAAAACCAAGCTTAATGTTGATCAATCAGATTGATGGATTGATAATTTGACTAAGTGTGTTAAGTCAAATAAGATGATAATGCACTTGTAAACTTGAGGAACTTATGTTATCCTAGAGTAAACTCATACACAAGAGGGTGGTTTAACTAAGTGTGTTAAGTCAAACAAGGTAGTTTTGGATTTGATAATTTGGCTAAGTGTGTTAAGCCAAACAAAGATGATAATGAACTTGTAAACCCAAGGAATTTGTGTTATCCTAGAGTAAAATCAAGCACATGATGATAGTTTGACTAAGTGTGTTAAGTCAAACAAGGTGATAATTGATTGGATTCAATTGATCAAAATTGATGAAGCTTGATTTGGAACAAAATTGCTTTGATGATTTGATGTGATGTTGACGTGCACATTAGATGCGACTGATATTGATTATTTAGATTGATGTTCGATGAAAGATAAAGCTTGATAAGGAACGTCACTTTTTCAAAATATGCCATGGGCTAGTGATTTGGATCTTGGCATTTTTTCTCACAAATGCTTGGTCGATTTGATTTCACATTTTGCCAATGTTCGGATCACCAGATAAGTTAGAGGATATATATCAAGATTTATTCTCGAAGCAAGATGTAAATATCTGCTCCAGTGTCTAGTAATGTTTGAATGACCATGGGTGGATTCTTTGATAGACAGATGGACGAATGGATATGGATCATCTTGCGAATAGATAAGGTGTTCAAAAAGCAGATGCACCTTTGGATAGTGGTTCAAGGTTCAAATAGCATTGGGTAGGATGGGATCAATGAAAATGACCCATGTCAAGATGCTTACCACAAGAAAGTGTAAAGTGTGCACCAAACCTTCATTAAGATCTAGATATGGTAGATAAATGGCAATGTGTTGGATAAATGGTTCATGGATGAACGAATGATATGGCTGAAATGTTGACTTTATTATGGATGTGATAAGATGCTTTCTCCTGTAATGGTGCACGTAGATGCTCGATTCTATACATGATGCCTATTTTCCAGGTTTTTAATCATGGTACATGTCCAAAGCACCACCGTAGTGGTTTTCACTACAGGATGATTTTTTCTCTTTACTATTTTCAATCCTTTTTTTTTATTATTATTATTTTATTTTTATTTTTTTTCTAAGAGATTTTAAGCTGATATTGAACCATCGGGTAGTGTTGATGTAGATGCTTCTATCATAATGTTCCATCGGTATCCTTCTTGAAGAAGTTTCTTTGCCAAGATACGTGCACTTGAATGCAACTTTTGAACTTTCTGATTTGCTTTGCTGATACCGGAGTTGACTCTGTCTTTGTGTGCACATCGTGATAGAGTACCTTTTGAATCCTTATGATGAAGGTTCGTTGCAAACACATGGTCAATGTGAGAATTGGATATTATGTGTGGAGGTGTGGATGGAGTGTGCTTAGGGATAAAAGATGGATTGGTTGATAGTTTGGAGCCTTTGACTCTCCAAACTTGGGAAGATGAGGAATAATGGATGAATATGGAAGTGTGCATGGAATTAAGAACAACTGCTTGATACACTTTGTATGTCACTTGAGAAGCTTGCTTTTTCCTTTGTGGACATCTTTGATGGATACTTTTCCCTTTTTAATTTTTCCCCATAGTTTCTTTGACCGATGGAGTTTTATAGGGATAATATTTCTTTGTATTCTTCGGTATCCAAGTGTATTTGATTTGTATTTCATGCGTATTAGCTTCTTTTTCCTTGATAACATTCTTCATGATTCGATTCAAGTCTTTCTTTTGACATTGGTCCCAATTTGTGGATGGGGTGATGGGTGGATGAAGATTCATGACGTGGCGGGTTGTAGTATTGGTATTGGTTTCATCATAAGGATTCTTCATGCTCCCTATGTTGATGTTTTCTTGTGATAAAGTTGCCCCCAATTTTGTGGAAATATCGCTGATATGTTGAGATCCCTTGATTGCTGAATAACCAAGGCCTTAATGTTTAGGATTACCAATAATCTACACTGGTTCTAGGATACGTTGTTCATGCAAACCTAATCCTTTGCCTTGATAATTCATCCATAGAAAAATTTTGTTTGCAATAGGATATGATTTATCTTGCAAGTACGGTGCTAATCCTTTTGTGCTCCATGGTGGATCTTCAAAATTGACTGCTTCTTTATTGATGAGGTATCTTTCCCTAAGAGAGGTAAGTGATCCAACTTTATATGTGATAAGATCCTCCATATGTGGGATGAATGCCTGATTGATATCTTTAGCTTGATCTTGTGAGATATCAGATTGTAATGCTTCTTTAAGAGGAGTTGATGATTCATTTTCCTCATAAAATTTTTCCTCATGATTCATTTCACAAGATGTTTTTGATTCACGACTTTTGTAGAAGCCTTCTTCATGACCCATATCTAATGTCTCTAGGATTTTCTATATCTTGATCATGTGTGCAAATGTTAGGAGTAGGAGACTCTTGTTCCTTGGTAATGATGTCAAGAGTATGAGACTCTTGTTTTGAATGAAGATCATCTACGTGTCCATCCAAAGAAATCATCTCATGGGTAGATGGAGGGGTATGTTCTATATGGATATAATCATTATTTGTGACATCTTGTAGGAGAGTGGCCATCACCTCATTATAGTATCTTGGATATAAAGATTCTTGATCTTGATTAATGTCATAATTTCTTTCAACATGCTTTGGATCAAGTTCTTGACATGGGTCAATTTCAAAGGATGGATTGCTTTCAAAGGGTTCTTGGACATCATCATAAGGCATTGGAAGTGGCTCAATATCCTCTTGATCTTTGAGTGGTCTTGGATCAAATGGTGAGTTGAGAATTTATTCAATATTTGTAACCATGAGGTCAAAGGATGTCAATATGTATTGGAAAGGTCCATTGCTAGACTTTGGTGAAAGATGTTGATCATTCTTTGGAATAAATTCTTGAGATATGTCCTCTAACTCATTAGATGATGTAGAGACATTTTCAACATGATCATTCGTCGAAGGATCTTGATCATCATTTTTAATAATTGTGATGGGAATTTTTTGCAAGCTCTGTTGTGGGAGTAAGGCCTATGTTTTTTGCTAAGCCAACAATGCTTATTGTTGGTCGTGTTGTTGTTGTTACAACAAAACTTGTTGTTGGTCTTGTTGTTGTTGTGCCAACAAAGCTTATTGTTGGTCTAGTTGTTGTTGTGCCAAGAAAGCTTTTTGTTGGGCTCCTTGTTGTGTTACTTGTTGATGGACTTGTTCATGGATTGCTTGCAATAGTGCCCAAAATTGTGCTTGTGCCTATCGAGCTGGGTATTGGGCTTGATCTTGTTGGGCTACTTGAGCTGCTTGTGCTTGCTGAGAAGCTTGTTGGTTTTGGAGCACCTTTTTGTGGGAAGCTTCTTGAGTGGCTTGCAACATGATAGAGAATGAATTTGTCATTTTGTTTTTTGGTGGTGGTGGTGGTGGGTTGGAGATGGTGTTGATTGTTGGGATGAGCAGAACACTCTCATTGATTACCAAGGTTTGAGTGGTGAATGGTGTGATTGCGATTCTTGGTCCTTGAGACACTTGAGAAACGGTAGATGTGTTAACTGTTGGGGTTGCTTGGATGGTTGCCATTTTTTGATATGAATCGATGAGAATTTTTATTGTAGCAATTTTTTTTCACAAGATTTGACCTTGACATTCTTCATATGGTTGACTTCGTTGTTTAGCAAGTAGTTTTGGAATGCATCCTTGTGGTGTTTGTTTGGGATCATGGACAAGCTGATTATGGATAATGCTCTAATTCAGTGTGATGTTTAGATTTGTCATGATAGATTGAAATTGAACATTGTTGCGGTTGGGAATCATATTGCCTTGATCTAGGTAACTTTCATTTTGCATGGTGTTACCTTGAATTGGATCAATATCTGAAGTCATTAACATATTTCTTGGATTTTGAACAACATTGGTTTGATTTTCAAGCATATCTATCCCAAAGTTTACCAAATGTGGATTCGAAATGGACATTTTTGACAAACTTGTAGTTGGCATGTATAGATTTGGTGGGACAGTGTTGTTTGGAATAAGAATCATGCATTAATTATTCGGTTGATAGATTTGTAGGTTTGGACTTGTATTTAAATCTATCATCAGGAAAGGTGTTCCAAAATTCAGATTGGGCATGCTCACATTTGTTGTACCATTGAGGTTTGGAGGAGATGATGATTACATGCATAAATTTGAGTTTCGATACTCAAGTGGTATTGCGGGACTTGGATAGTTTGGTTGAATTGGATTACTCATGATGGATGATTCGAGTTTGAATTCCATGTTCCTATTGTGTTTTGACCTTGTTTGACCTTTGAGGAGTTTAGGACCAATGATGAGATGAAGGATGAAAGGGGTGAATGATATGGGTGTTTGAACTCTTAGGAACTTTGGATCAATGATATAATTTAGGACTTGATTTGATTTGATTTGGATAGCGGATAGTTTGACTAAGTGTGTTAAGCCAAAAAAGGTGATAATGCACTTGTAAACTCTAGGAAGTTGTGTTATCCTAAAGAAAACTTGTACACAATATGATAATTTGGCTAGGTGTGTTAAGCCAAACAAGGTGATTTTTGATGAACTTGTAAAATCTAGGAAGTTGTGTTATCCTAGGGTAAACTCGCACATGAGAGGATAGTTTGGCTAGGTGTGTTAAGCCAAACAATGTGATGATGATTTTTCCTAAAAGTCTAGCATAAGTGATGTTTCCAAGGTTCCAAAAGTTGTTGGTGAAATGAGATTTTGATAAATGTTTGGATGGGGAGAGTGATGATTTTGATCCTAGATGACCCTATGAGGACTTAATTACAACACCTAGGTAATGAAGAACATGCTTTTACCTAGGAGTAATTCAAACCAAAAGATCAATGTTTGCATGAAAACCATAAGACTCAAAAGAGAACAAGCACATGTGTGGTTCAGTTGTTTATTTATCTTGCTTAAATTCAATTATTTTTACCACAAACACTTTCTTGATTATGCTTTTCCAAACTAAATGTCCAATGTCCTAATTTTCTTTCATCCCACAAAATGTATTATGATGAAATCAAGGAAATCAAGGCAAAGGTTTCCTAGGTTGAACCTTAGTGAAAACAAATGATGATAGAATCCAAGCACTTAGAAACCTCTAAGGATATGATCCCTAGGGAAAGAAAGATTGCTTAAATTCATCAAAGGTATTTGTTTCCTAAAAGGGGTTTGAAATTTGAGGGCCTTGTGAATGTTTGTTTTTAAAATTTTTCTAGGACCAAGCAATGCATTCTTCTTTTCCAAGCACTTTTTACAACCCGAGGATGATGAGAATATTTTGTTGGGTTCCCACTTGGATAAATCCATCTATGCATATTTTGTGCGGATGGCTAAATGCTTGACCACACTGGCTCCCCTCCATGACACACACTTCTCGGGTTAGCCAAGCATTAGTACCCATGAATCTCCCATGGCATAATTTCCATCTCTACAAAAAAAACGCATGTATAATGTCGGGCGGCTTCAAAGGACATGACCTTTTGCACCAAAAAAATAGATAAGGTTTTGGCCTTTTTCTAAACACAAAGGGTTTAAATTTAGGCATTCCATTAATGGGAAATTATCCAATGTCGGTGAGAGTCCATTTTTGTCCATCTCGTCAGAATAATCCTCGTGATTCTTGAACTTTCCTCAAGAATCCACACTTATATACCAGTTGGAAGTTGCTTGGCTTTAGCGCGTTCCCAGTTGGGTCATTCCCTTGGGTGATTACTTTTTCCCACAAGGCAGGCCCTCTAAGATAAACAAAAGTGAATAAACTTATCCGTAGTCCGATCAATCTTCGTTTAGAAAAAAAGGGAGAACACTCACAACAAGTCCACTCACACTCGCATGTTTTGTTCAATTGTTAGGTTCCCAAATTGAAACATGGAGGCAATATTTTATGCAACTTAGTGTCACCAAAAAAAGACTTTTGATTCTCAATATCACCGTGAAGTGCGAGAAAAGTGCATACGCCTTTTTCTATATGACACTACTTTTCAAAAAAGATTACAAGACACAAAAAACACATGTTCATTTTTAATCCCTCAAAGCAATAATGAGTTCTTTTTAAGCACCAAAGGAAATGTGAGATTGCCTTGTTCAATTGTTAGTCTTTAAACAAAATCTAGTATGTTGTTCCTAAGGTTCTTTTTATCCCTTTGGAAACTTTTGGAAAGAAGTTTGATTGTTTATTTTAGAACCCCAAAAGAATTTTAGTGTTTCTAAGGAAAAAGATATTAACAAATTTCCTTTAAACAAGAATCTAAAATCCTTAGAGAGTGTTGAACACCTTAGTGTTTAAAAACAATTTTTTGTTTGTATGATGAGTATGAGGTCATGATGAACTTCTCCCCTTTTTTTTGTTTTATTTGCTCCAACCTGCAAAGTGACAGAGAACTAGAGAGAAAAAGGACAACAAACAAGGTCAATAATTAGAAAATCCAAAATTTAAAAAGCACATGTCAATTTTAGACCTCACTATTTTTCCACAGCGTAGTTTGTAAAACTGGTGTAGTTTGGGTAAAAGTGGCATTATATAGCACTATGTGGTTGACTATGGGCGGCGCTCTACAAAAATAGAGAGTGAATAAGAGGCACAATTTTGGAAGTGGCCTTGTTTAAAATTTCAAAAAATTTCAGGCGGGAAAGTAGGAGTAGCGCAATGTTAAAAAATGTGGTGCAATATGGTGTTGTAGTGCTAAGGGTAGTGCAGTATAGTGTCACAAAGATGAAAGCAGTAGAGTTAGAAACTTTAAAATGATAGGCGGGAAGAGAAAGGCGGCACAGTTTGGAAGTTGTGCACGGTTCAATATGGAACTGCGTCTCTAAGTGCGGTACTGTAGGGCATCGTAGTGTTGAAGGTGGTGCAATATGATGCCGCGTGATTGTTTTTCTGTGACCTGCAAGAAAATGTTAGAAAAAACATAAAATTTTTGAAAAACATGATTAATTTCTTGAGTTTGCCCTACTTCTAGCACCAAAATGTGAACCCCTAAACCTGCAAATGCACAAGAGCAACAAACATATTAGGTTGTTAGATCAAATGCAATCAAACAAGCATGAGAGATTCCCCATGAAATCCATCTATTTAAACTAAGATTAGGAAAATGAAGAACATAATACAAGAAAATCATATGAATCCTAATTAACTCAATAGATTTAAGATCCCATGGGGGACTCTGTGCCAATGAAATGTTGCAATTGGCCCTTTCCCAATTCCTAAGTTGCAATGTTGAATGGTTGAGAAATGGTCAAATCTCCCAAAGAGATTTGAGCATAACCTTGTTACAATTCTTGAAGATGATGAATGGTTGGGTGATAATGGGCAAAATTAGCTCTCAATGTGAAGAGAGTAACTTTGCATGCAATTTTGGATGAGAAATGAGGAGAGAAGCCTCCAATTTATAACTTTCAATTTGGAAGAGAAAGTGAGATATGAGCAATGTGGGACTAACTTTCAATCCAATGGTTGAATGTCACATGTCATGATGTTAATGGTTAATGGTTGTGCATATTTTAGTCAAAGTGCTAATAAATGCATTTAGTTTGAATTTGAATTTGTGAAATGACTTGTTGAAGAGGGAAGGGAAATGGAGTTAATGTCACTTGGCTGTAAGAGGACTTAAATGCCTTGTTGGAAGGACCAAGTCCACTTGGCCTTTTTGAATTCAAATAAGGGAATATTCCCTTTTGATGCCATGTGAGGGAAAATAGAGAATTAAATAAATCAAAGTAATTGATTTATTGTGCAACTTGCATTCTCTAGAGGATTTTAATGAGAGGGATTAACTTAATCATGGTTTTGATTAATTTAATGAAGAATTAGATCATGTAACAATTTAGACTTTAATTTATGAATTGATTTAAGTCAAGAATTGAGAGGAAAATATTATTAAATAAACGATTTGATTTATTTAAATAAGGAGGAATATATTAGATTAAATCAAATAAGGTTTAATTTATTTAATTTAATAAGAGGAATTTAGAGAATTTAATCAAATAAAATGATTTATTTAATTAAATAGAAATGTAAGGCTAATTAAATTAAATTGATTAATTTAATCATAAGAGGAGGAAGACTTAATTAAATGAATAATGATTGATTAGATTAAGAGACAAGATTATGATGAAATGCTGAGAATGTGATTTAGGAAGAAATGTTGTTAGTAATCAGGATCAAGCATGCCAAAATGAAATTGTACATTTTCCATGTCTACAGTATCCTCTTCTATCTTCTTCTTCTTTTTCTCCTTTAGTTCATTTTTCTTAGTTCTTCTTCCCACTCCCCCAACCTATTTTGATGACTCTCACCCCAAAAGGGTTTAAGTTTTCATCACTCTTCTACATAGCCCCCTCTTTTGATGTCCCTCCTAGACATCCCTTTGTTTTCTTAGCCCATAGTCATACCGAACATGTTGGTGGTGACTCGTTCTTCTCTCTCCTCTGAATCCACTTCTTCCATGGGGATCCAAAATCATCCATTGAACTGTAAGCCAAATGATGAACTCACTCTAAGTTGTGGTCAAAAGAAGGGCTCACCTTGTTAGGGATCTAGTTCTACTTTGGCTTGCACCATCCTTGTGAAAAATTCGGCCCCAGTGTCCTTGAGTTTTTCACTGCCCCTTTAATGAAGTCAATATGGATCTCAGGTGCCTCCTTTCTCTCCCTCCCAATTAACACATGGAGCTCTAGTTAAGTGCATGTTTAACTTGTTGGATGATGTCCCGAATCTATCAATAATATTTGTTATATCGATGAACTTTACCTCACAGTAATTGAGTGAAGGATATCTTGAGGGGCCTTCTTCCTTATCCCTTGTTGTAGGAGAGCTAGAGGGTGCTCCACTCACTATCCTATCATTATAGGATCATATTCCCTCCCCATATAATGATCTACATTGTGAGAACAATGACCTCCTATTTGATGAGGACTAGGGGTACCTCTTCCTTATCTATAGATTAGATTTGTGTGTGTTGTGTTCCCCTTGTGATTTTCTTTATGTGTTCTTGGAGGACCCTTGCTACCCTTGTAGGTGCTTGGATACAAGAGTGAAAATTTATCATAAAATTCCTCTATATGTTTCATCATTCTTCCATATATTATAATTTTGATTTTTGACAATTGGTGATGATGCAAAGTGTTGGGGGCATTTAGGCCCTCTCCCATGACCCAATTTTTTATTTTTATTTTGTCTTCATGTGCTCTTCTTTAGATCTAATAAATTTGGGGATTGATGATATTTCGTTCATACATCGTGTGTTACCTATATATATATGAACTAATTTGACCCCAAACTCCTAGATCCCTCTGCCTCTTGATTTCTTTATCTATGCTTGTCTCTTGTTTTCTTTGTCTTTGCTTTCTTTTCTTCCTACTTGTTTTATGATGTTGTGGTGCTTATGTGTTGTCCCTCGTGTGTGTGATAATATATCCACATTTACATATCGTTATGTCTTTTCGGCCACAACATCACTACCTTTTTTCTCTCTCCTTAGGATGGCACATGCCCTTTGATTCACACACACCATCCTAAGTGGGGGTAACCCTACTTCTCTGATTTTCAATAAGTGGTGGCTAGCAAATCCCTTGCTAAATTTTTTTCATTTTTCAAAAATGCATCTTTCAACAAAATCCCCCTTAGTAATATTTTTCTTTCAAAGACAAATTCAGAGAAAAATGAATCTTTCCTTCGAGAAGGAGAATTCTTTTTATCAATTTCCTTGATGAATGATATCTTCCAAAATATTCCTTGGTGATAGAAATTTTTGTGAAAAATTTCATGATTTTCGAATGGAGTGTCCCTATGCATGGACCCCTTGCTATCTTGAAGGGTTCTCGAGGGACCCCTTTGAAAACTTCTCCTTCAATTGCTTGATCTGTGTCATGTTTGTCTTTTGATATTTTCTACCTAACATGTTATGTCTGCAGCTTAACATGTTGCTTTGTGGGTTTGAGCACCTACATTTCCAATTTTACAATCAAGCTTGGAGGACCGAGCACCTTGCCAAGATTTCCTTATAGGATCGAGCACCTGTAAGGGCCTATTGCATAAAAATATTTAGGACCGAGCACCTAGGGAGTCCTTTCACATCAGGCCCTATAGGACCAAGAACCTGTGGAACCCCCTTTATAGGACTGAGAACATTTGAAGAACTTTCTCTCTGTAGGACCAAGCACTTGTAGATCCTTTGTTCATCTTTTGCAGGACTAAGCACCTTTGGAGCTGATTTTGAAGGACCGAGCAACTTTAGAGCTTTTTTTCACCTTCTGTAGGACCAAGTACTTGTGGAGCCATCTCTCTCTCTCTTTCTCATCAAGGTTTCCTTGTGGGACCAAGCACTTGTAGAGCTACATCCTGTGCTTCTAGGTGTGCTAGATCAAATATTTCCTTCCTCGATGGTCCAAGTATACTCTCTTCAACCTCCTTCTACTTAACTTCACACTTGCATTGACACATATGCTCGCTAAAGTGGGGGAAATATTTAATGGAGTGAATTTTCACCCCTAGGAAAATTCCCCATTTACATCACCCTACCTTAGAAAATGAAATATGATGATGCAATTCCACAGCCACCACATTTCTCCATCCATTTCGTAGCTTATTTTGGCATCGATGGAGGAATCCCTATCAGGGACGCACATGTGTTGCACAAAAATCTACGTGTTGTGTTGTCCTCATGATAGTATTCTTGCCCCTATAATCTTTAAATGTGTTACACTTATCCATTGGATGTGAAGTGTAACATTCCTTGCTTCCTTGACTATTGAAAAATGGGTATTTTGACTCCCTTTTTCCATTCAGATGATTCAATTCTTCATTCATTCATTCTTCTAGACTCTTAGCTTCATTCTCTTCACTCTCCACTCTATTCTCACACTTTCAAGATTCTACATCACTCTTTTGTGGCTGCAATCTATTGGTTCTTGGCTCCTACACTCTACTTGTGAAAACTTTTTTATTGGAGAACTTTCAAGATCTCTCCTTCCACTACTTTCCTTGAACACTCGTAGCTATTGAAGTGGTATTATCTTTTAATATTAATATTTACATTACTTTATGTATTTGTGTAGCATACTTGTTGTTGACAATTTCTCTTAGCACTATTTCCTTTCTATTTTGACATCATTTTGTTGCAAGAATGAAGAAAGGATTGAAGGTGTTGTCATTGATGTCAACTGGTCAACTACTTGTCCATTAGTTTTTGTTGGTTGTATATGTTGAGGATATTGATAAAATTGTATAAAATAAAGTTTTTAGGTGTGAACCCTAGTTTTGTACTTGCACAAATACAACAAAAAAAACAATGTTAGATCAATATGCAAGATAAAAACAAGGATTCCCCATGAAATCCATTTACAAAGATTAAACTAGGAAAATGAAGAACAAAATATGAAAGACAAGTAAAATCCTAATTAATCATGCAAACTCTTGATCCCATGGGGGATGTTAGAACCAAAAAATTTCCATCAAAAACCCTAAGGTTTTCCCATTTTAATCTAATATTTTCCTATCTTTGCATGAAATAATTCATTTATTTCCCCTTCCAAAGCCCTAATATACTTTATACATTTCACCGTTCCTTTAAATATTTACCTTTTCAATCATAGCGCCTTATCGCGGCCTCCCACAATGGGCTCGCGGTATGGCGGTGGTGGCTAAACTGTAGGTAGGAAATGTTTATCATGCCACCATGCACGGTTAATTCATTGACCGCGGTGGCTAGCGAAATAACCGACAAGCGGCGAGAGTGGCAATTAGTGTTGATACTATGGTACCGTTGGCCATCATCAACCATGTTGGTCGTCATCACGAAGATCATGGTAAACAATGAAGACAATGAACGTAGCAGTCAGAAGGTGGTTACCACGGTACCACCACTGGTCTATGAGGAGATTCCGTTGATCGGAGTAGAGGGTTTGAAGACAATGAAGATGGTGGACACGGTCACTGCGATACCACACATGGTGAATGAGGAGACCATTTTAGCATGGTAAAAGGAGATGGACATGGAAGAAATGATGGAGGTAATCGTCAATGTCAGACACCACTATACTATGGGGAGTGGCCGGATAGAGTGTGGTAGTGCGGTAAGATGAGAAGGCTGAGGAAAAGTCAAAGCACCACAATATTGTGGTTGGTCAAATAGTTGACCACGGTATAGTGGTAAATATGAATAAGGGCTTTGTGGAAAAGTATAAAGAAAGGTGGTGGATGTAATAATAATATATAAAGTGAAATTATAAAGAGCAATAAAGGTAAAAAGGATAAAATTAAAAGAAAAATTATTGTTAAAATATTTCATTTTCCGAGAGGCAACCCAATTAAATATTTTAAATTTTTGTCAGAGAATTGAAACGGGTTTACCAAAATGTGAATAGTTGCAATGCTTGGTGTGTATTGTATAAATACTTTGTAAAATCAGTTGCAAAAGGGAGATAGGAGGAAGTAGGAATTAGATTTTTCCAGACAATGGACTGGGAATGTAAAACAATGATAGACCTTTTTTGAAGTAGAGCAATGGATGATTTATTTTAAATTAGTGAAATTTTTTGTGTTCAGTTGTTGTGATGAAATAATTTACAATTTTTATCTGCTTGTCTCCAACTTGAGGTCTTTTATCATTCAAATCCGTATATCAAGTATATTTCTAATTTGTCAACATATATTCCATTTTGTGTTATTTTTATTTACTGGTGTTTGCAAGTCAGAATTAAAATCCTTCAAATAAGTCATAGTGATTTTAAGATTTCTTTTGGATGGTTAAAGTAGAACTAGATAGAGAAACATTCCAACACATTTTATGCAAGTCATAAACTAATGAAGTTTTGTGCCAATCATATAGTTTCATTTTTCAAAGTGCGTAGCGACTTGAATTAAGCCAGATAAGGAAACACACATAATTTTTGATATTTGATTTCATTGCCCATGTGGATAGAAGGCACTGATCTGCCACAACCTAGAGATTTAGTTCCATATCAAACAACTTATTAAGATCTTTTCATTTGTGTATTAGGAGTAGGAGTAGTTATCATTTTTTCTATTCATTTCCAATTTCCATTGTGAATAGATTGATTGAGTAGGAAATATATTTTAAATATACATTATTCACATAGGTGCACCCACCTAGGTTTAGCAGAGCATGAAGAGCATAAGGTTCAATTATTTCAATTGGCCTTGTACGTTGGCCAAAAATGTTGTGAGAGCTTGACAACCTCTCCTGGTTCAAACCTGCATTTTTGAGACCCAACATTTTGGCGACTCTAGTGGAGACTAACTTGAGAAAAGTCTGGTGGAAGGAAGCCTTTCCATATAGAGTCATTGAAGAGAGATTCATAGTTAAGAATTTTAATGAAAAGTGACTCCGTTGGGTGAATTAAAATAATTTCATTTTCTCACTTTTAAGAAAGTGAGTGGTGACTCTGATAAAGAACTTGATGAAGAATACTTGGAATAGTACAATTTCTAAACAAAATGGGATGTCTTCAAAGTATAAAAGTCCTTGTTTTCCCAACCCACCCACCTCAATACCATACAAACCACAATCCAACTTATATTCATTATCATCAATTTGCACATGATGTGGAACCTGCTATCCGTCTTCAAAAGATAAGCCAAAGTTTTCTAAAAAGGTTTTATGGCATAAAGAGACACAAATGGGAATCTAGACGCTCTCTCTTCAACAAAATGGCGAATATTTGTGTGCAAATACCTATTAATCATAGGCCCAACACATCCATCTTTATTGAGTAGTTCATGAAAGTATGTTGGCCTGATTCAATTCATTGGCTTGTGTCAGTAAAACCAGTCACTTTTGACCAAGTAGATGTGTTAATTGATATCATTGATAAGGAGATGTGGAAATCATATCAGTGGTAGAATTGATCAATCAGTGAAAAAAATATAGACTCTCTTGAAAATACATGTCAGAATCAATAGCTTGAGGAGAAAGAGGATGAATATGTACATACTCAAAGCCAAGACTCCATCACAAAATCAAAATGTGGAATTTCCCCCATGGATTCATTTTTTGATATAAGGAGACATGAAGGAGAATGGAGACACTCTTTGTTCAACAGAATGGTAGATGCCTATATGTGAATACCTATTAGTTCCTCACCTAATAAGTCTAAATCACACTTCATTGAGTAGTTCATGAGGGTATATGAGCCTATCTCCATTCATTGGCTTGAGTCATTGAAGCCAGTTACTCTAGACCAAATGAATAAGTTAATTTGTACCATAGATGAGAAAAGGCATAAAAAGGGTGAAATCGCTGATGAGTATGGAGAAACCAATCAAGTAGCACAGCTAGAAGATTAGACATGGGAAAGTCAAAATAATTCCTATAACAACATGCATGAGGAGGATGAAGATATAGAAGATATCTCCTGCATAACAGATTGTGACAGTGTATGTTATGAGGGATCCATTGAACACTCAAATTGTGAGGATGAATTTATGGATGTTGATCTATAATAGGATGATTTTTGTAGTCCTTATGAAGATCAAGAAGAGGTTGGAGACATGGTAGAAGATATGGAAGTAGAGACCTATTCACTCAGTAATGAGCAAGTTTCAGATTTGTTAACTCTTGAATACCAGAAGTATGCACATAAAGATGATTCCAGAGTTTTGGCTCCAACTTATATCTACTTTGATAGTGAAGATATTATGTGTAACGATTCATATGACCCCATGTGCATCTCTCATAGTGACGAGGAGTTATTTGAAGCTGATCAAATATCTATTTGTATCCAAGATGAGGTATGTGATTTGAATAATTCTTGCCTGCGAGAAAAAGATACTGGTTTGCATGTTGTTAATGATGAGTGTTCAACATTTGTTGATTCAAGTATGTATGAGGATGACTATATGGATAAAAGGTATGTGTTAATGCCAACTGATGATAAAAAAGAAATGGAAAGTGATTTGATTGTTTTAGAAAATATTGATGAGATAGAATTTTTTGATTTCAAAGAAAAACATTCAGATTTTCAAGTCCCAGTGCAATTGTTGGATCATTCAGCAACATATGACAGTGAGCATGCCTATGAATTTTTTGTTGAATGTGGATACACTTTGTATGCTAAGGGTGAAAAATATTTTTCATATGGTAATAAGATGATGAAATGCAGAGTGATGAAATGAATATGAATCAAGTTGAATACAATGATTTACTGAAGGTTTTCAATGGCAGTGCATGTTGCAGGGTAGGTGGAATGGATAGTTTCAAAAGAAAATTGATGAGCTTTAATCAGAACAAAGTGTATGATAGATGAAAGTCCAGGTTCTTCTTTTGGGGTGGCCTAGAGCCATCCCTTATGGTTTGATTTTTTGAACCATAGCAAGTACAAAGGATTAAGGATTGCTAGTGCATGGACAATTCTTAGAAAAACCTCTTTAAACATTCTTTTCCATGCACGATAGTTTAAGAAGGGTCTGGGTTTTCCAGTACATGGACAGTCTTAGGAATTCCATTATTGAATTTTTTTTTTCCTTCCATGTACAGTAGTGTAGGGTTTTCCATTCTCCATCTGTTCATTCCCTCCATCTGCCATTGCCTCCATTTTCATGTCCTTTGCTTGGTTTGCTTCCCAAAGAATTCTGGATTCTTGCAGTGATTTGCAAAATCACTCATCCCCAACAGGAGCCACTGTTAGAACCAAAAAATGTCCATAAAAAATCCTAAGTTTTTCCCATTTTAATCTAATATTTTCCTATTTTTGCATGAAATTATTCATTTACTTCCCCTTCCAAAGCCCTAATATACTTTATACATTTCACTGTTCCTTTAAATATTCACCTTTTACATCATACCACATTACTGTGGCCTCCCACAATGGGCTCACGGTATGGAGGTGGTGGCTTAGGTGTAGGCAGTAAATATTTACCATGCCACCATGCACGGTCAATTCATTGAGTGTGGTGTCATGATGGGTGGAGAAATAATCGGCAAGTGCTGAGGGTGGCAGTTAGTGTTGATACTGCAGTACCGCTAGCTATCATCATGGAGACTACGGTGACCACAGTAAAAATGAAGACACTAAACATAGCAGTCAGAAGGTGGTTACCATGGTACTACCATTGGTCTATGAGGAGACCACGGTGACCGCGATAGAGGGTTTGCAGATAGCGAAGATGGCGGACACGGTCACCATGATACCACATGCGGTGAACGAGGAGACCATGGTAGAATGGTAAAAGGAGATGGACATGGAAGAAGTAGTAGAGGTAACCGTCAGTGTCAGACATCAATGTACCACAGGGAGTAGCTGGATAGACTGTGGTAGTATGGTAAGATGAGAAGGACGGGGAAAATTCAAAGCACCGTAATACTGCGGTCGGTCAAATAGTTGACCACAGTATAGCGGTAAATATGAATAAGGGATTTGCGGAAAAGTATAAAGAAAGGTGGTAGATGTAATAATAATATATAAAGTGAAATTATAAAGAGCGATAAAGGTAAAAAGGATAAAATTAAAAGAAAAATTATTGTAAAAATATTTCATTTTCCGAGAGGCAACCCAATTAAATATTTTAAATTTTTGTCAAAGAATTGAAATGGTTTACCAGAATGTGAATAGTTGCAATGCTTGGTATGTATTGTATAAATACTTTGGAAAATCAGTTGCAAAATGGAGATAGGAGGAAGTAGGAGTTATATTTTTCCAGACAATGGACTGGGAATGTAAAACAATGACAAACCTTTTTTGAAGTAGAGCAATGGATGATTTATTTTAAATTAGTGAAAAATTTTGTGTTCAGTTGTTGTGATGAAATAATTTACAATTTTTATCTGGTTGTCTCCAACTTGAGGTCTTTTATCATTCAAATCTGTATATCAAGTATATTTATGATTTGTCAAAATATATTTCAGTTTGTGTGATTTTTATTTGTTGGTGTCTACAAGTCAGAATTAAAATCCTTCAAGTAAGTCACAGTGATTTTAAGATTTCTTTTTGATGGTTAAAGTAGAACTAGATAGAGAAACATTCCAGCACATTTTATGCAAGTCATAAATTAATGAAGTTTTGTGCCAATCATATAGTTTCATTTTTCAAAGTGCCTAGCAACTTGAATTAAGCCAGATAAGAAAACGCACATAATTTTTGATATTTGACTCCATTGCCCATGTGGATAGAATGCACTGATCTACCAAAACCCAGAGATTTAATTCCATATCAAACAACTTATTAAAATCCTTTCATTTGTGTAGTAGGAGTAGGAGTAGTTATCATTTTGTCTATTCATTTCCAATTGCCATTGTGAATAGATTGATTGAGCAGAAAAATATATTTTAAATCTGCATTATTCACATAGGTGCACCCAACTAGCTTTAGCAGAGCCTGAAGAGCAGAAGGTTCAATTATGTCAATTGGCCTTGTACGTTGGCCAAAAATGTTGTGAGAGCTTGGAAACCTCTCATGGTTCAAACCTACATTTTTGAGACCCAACAGGGGAATTGCTGCCAATTGGTATGTTGAAATTAGCCCTTTCCCAACTCCTTTGTTACAATGTTGATGATTTGATGAGTGATTCACCTTGATGAAGATTCAATCAAGCTCCATGATGAAAAATCTGCATAACCTAGCGAAGAATTTTGATAAAATGGATGAAACTAGATATGCTTGAGGATGAAGTTGAGTATAGTAAGTTTACTCAACTTGTGGATGATAGAATGAGAGGAAGAATCTCTCATTTATAGATTTCCAAATTGGAATAATGAGGGATTTAGATGAATGCAGGATAAAATACCAACCAATGAGAAGAGGCCACTTGTCCACATGTGATTGGAGGAGGAATGAGCACATTTTGGTCAATGTGCATGATAAATGCTATGAGATTCAAATTTGAAATTTGAATGGGACATGTTGGAGGGAGAGAAGAATGGAGTTAATGTCAGTTGGCTTAATGCAAAGGACATGTAAGAGGTCTTAAATGCCTTGTTGGAAGGACCAAGCCCACTTGAATTTGAATTCAAATTTAAGGGAATATTTCCCTTTTATGCCATGTTGAGAGAAAATAAGCAATTAAATAAATCAAAGTAATTGATTTATTGTGCAAGTTGCATTCTCTAGAGGATGTGACATAGATTAGGATTAAATTAACCAAATTTTAGTTAGTTTAATGGGAGATTAGGAGATGTGATAATTTTGACTTTAATTTATGAGTTAATTTAAACCAAGAATTGAGAAGAAAGATTTAATTAAATAAATGATTTAATTTATTTAACTAAAGGGGATAATGTTAGATTAAATTAAATAAGGTTTAATTTATTCAATTTAATAAGAAGACTTTAGAGACTTGATTTAAATAAAATGAATTATTTAAATAAACAAAGATATAAGGTTAATTAAATTAAATTGATTAATTTAATCAACAGAGGAGAAAGAGTTAATTAAATAAATAATGATTAATTTAAATAGGAGATGAAAAGTGTTGATAAACTAAGAGTATGATTCAAGATGAAAATGATGTTAGTAAATCAGGATCAAGCGTGCCGGTACATTTTCCATGTCTACAACAGGTATTCAA
Organism: Sequoiadendron giganteum; assembly: GCA_007115665.2. Lineage (NCBI taxonomy): Eukaryota > Viridiplantae > Streptophyta > Pinopsida > Cupressales > Cupressaceae > Sequoiadendron > Sequoiadendron giganteum. Next base: position 232,107,462 of record CM021110.1, on the reverse strand, counting down.
TTATTGATCTTGTATTTTCCCCTATATTTGTGTAGTTCAGATATGTTAGTTATGGTTTTTGAAGGTCGCTATATCCAAAAAAATTGTTATTAGTTTGTTGAGAAGTTTGAGTTGTGTTCACCAATTGTGAACTATGTTTTTTTGTGTTCTGGTTGAGGTCTGGGAGAAATGTTGCTGGTCTAGATTTCTCTTCGATGAAGTCTTTTTACCTATGAATCTAGAGTTAAGATTTTTTGGTTGCATTGAAGATATTTTTGGTTTCTAGAAGCTTTGAGCTTAATTGTTGTATGTGTTTTATATTGGTTTGGAAGACCTTGTATTAAGCACTATCTTTGAAGTTAATGAAGCATGTTGGATCTATTTTGGGTCCCGGTGAAGCGTGTGTTTGGGTTGCCCTCATTCTACTTCCACCCTAGGATTGTTGGTGCCAACCTAATTTGAATTTGGATGGCCAAATTTGGATCTCCTTTTCAAGGTTGGAGATAGTATAAATACAGGATGAGCTAGTAATGAAAAATGTACAAGAGGAAAGAAGGAAGATAAGTGAAAGAGTAGATGTGATATTGATTCTATTCAAAAAGTGTGTGTGAGTTGTGTATGGAAGATCAATGCAAAGCTTAATGCTAAGTTTCCAAATGTAGTGAGCAGAAGGTGAACTCTATCATTCATGAAATTTGATCAAGTAACTGTGGTGGTATCCTTTGTTGCATTGGGATTATATTCTCTCTATAAAAAATATTATTTTTCTTCTTTGTATCTCTATGGAAATTAGCCCTTCGGGTTGTATCCCTATTGGAAAGTGAGTCCTTATTTTAGGCATTGAGCATTATCTCAAGAAGTGAGCCTTGTTTCAAGAAGTGACCCTTTTTGTAACTAGTTTTGATATTATTTATAGTGTGAGTTAATCCTCACTATGTTTTTTCCCTCATTGGGTTTTCCACGTAAATCTGGTGTTATTGTGGTAATGTGTTGAATTTGAGTTTCTGCATTGGCATTTGATGATTAATCATTTAAGTAGTTTTAAGTATTAGTTGTAGTGATTGAATTAAAGGTGAAAATTTGTGACAATTGATTCACCCCCTCTCTCAGTTTTCCTATTCAACAATTATGTCAGAGCTTAACCGCTTGAGGAAGGTTTAGGATGGTTGGCAAGATGGTCTTTGATTATCTGAGGTTTAATGGAACTAATTATGGTATCCGAAAAGTTTTGATGGAATAATATTTGGAGTATTGTGGATATGATGTGGAGAAAGCTTACAAGAATCCTTACACTCCTCCTATTAATGTTACAAATACACCTGAAGAAATAAAATTACATAAAGTGAACAATAAGGTGAAGTTCATCTTGAAGAATATTCTGGTACATCAAAGATAAAAAATTTCCACAATCCATATAGTTAATTACAAAAGATTTATGGATTCGATTGTGTGTTAATTTTTGCATCAATGTTTTGGATCACACTCTATGATCCATCATTAGGATATAAATGAGAGCACCAAGAGAAGAATTAAAGAAAACTAAGGAAGAACCTAAAGAGAGCTAAGGAAGTCTGGGATGCTTTAGAAAGAGAACATGATGGTGATGAAAGAGTTAAAGAGGTGAAATTGCAAAATTTGGAAACATAGTTTGATCTTATATATATGTCCAAAGATGAAAATGCTAAAGCTTATGTACAGAGATTGGATGAGGTAGTGGCTAGAATACGATCTCTTCACACTACTATAGATGAAATGAGGATTGTAAAGAATATTCTCAAAACTCTTCCTAATGCTTATAGTGAAAAGGTGAGTGTTATTGAGTAGACTATAGATTATAAGACTTGTACTAAGGATCTATTGTTAGGATTTTTGACATATTATGAAATGGAGGAAAATTAGAAACTACTTTTAAAGCTACAAAAGCTAAAGATATAGATGAATAGAACTTTGATGAAATAGAAGCTAACTTTGTGAGAAGAATGAGAAAAGTAACTAGTAAGTGTGAAGGTAAGTTTCCCTTTAAATTATTTAGTTGTGGAGAAATAGGTCATTATGCTCCAAAGTATCTGCAAAGAGCTAAAATGAATAAAAAACGATATGAGAAAGAAAAGAAAGGAAAGAAGATTAATAGAGCTTACTATGTGAAAGAGAATGCTAGTATTTCAGATGAAGACTTAGAATATGAATATCTAGATGACAATGAATTCTTGTTTTTGGTGATTAAGGATGAACCAATTTATACTAATTCAGAAAAATAGGTAAAGGAAAGCCCTCTAGAGAAGGAGAAGGAGAAAAATAAAGGTATAGTTATCTCTGACTTACATGCTAAACAAGAAAATAATTTTTGGGTAGTTTATAGTGGTTGTTCACATCACATGACTAGTGATAAGAGTAATTTTTTTAAGCTTGAGAAATATGATGGAGGCTTGGTTATGTTCAGAGATGGTACTGGTGTTAAAATTTGTGGGATAGGTTTGGTAAGTTTTGATGGCAAGCATCATACTGAAGATGTTTACTATGTTAAGGGATTAAGGCATAATTTGTTGAGTGTTGGTTAGATGTGCAGAAAAGGATATGATCTTGTGTTTAAGGATGATAAATGCGAGATCCAGAAAAGATCTGGAACATTGATTGCTATAGGAAAGAAATCTTAAGGGAATATTTATCAACTTAAGGTTGCTAATGGATGATGCTTTATGACTCAGATAAATGAAAATTGGTTATGGCATAGGATAAAATGTCACATGAATTTTGATAATTTGGAAAGGATTAGTGTTGTTCAGGTCATGAGAGATTTACCAAGAATTAAAAATATTGCTAATGCTATTTACAAGAATTGTCAATTTGGGAAGCAAGAAAGGAATCATTATAGATCAAAGGAACAATCTACTACTGGATTACTAAATTTAGTTCATAAAGATATTTTTTTTCCTATGAGAGTGTGAAGTCTACCTAGTTAAAGGTACTTTATGCTTTTAATTGATGATTATTCTAGATATGCATGGGTTGCATTTCTTAGAGATAAATTAGATGCATTGGATAGATTCAAGGCATTCAAGGCTATGGTTGAAAATGAAGTAAATTTGAGAATACAATGATTGAGATCTGATAGAGGTGGAGAATTCACCTCCCATGAGTTCAATATGTTTTGTGAAGTGCATGGAATAAAGAGACAGTTATCTGCTTTGAGAACTCCTAAAAAAAATGGAGTTGTTGAGAGGAAAAATAGAACAGTTCAAGAGGCTACTAGATCAATGATTACTGAGGCCGGTTTACCAGAAATTTACTGGAAAGAAGCTATTCATAGTGTTGTTTATGTATTCAATTGATTTCAAACAAGAGAAAATAGTACAAAGACTCCCTAAAAGCTATGGCACAAAAAAATTCCTACAGTTAAATATTTCAAAGTATTCAGAAGAAAATGTTATATCAGAAGAGATGAGGAAAATTTGGGTAATTTTGATGCAAGAAATGATGAAGGAATATTCCTTGGGTATTCTACCAAAATAAAGGCATACAAATATTTCAATAAAATATTGAGAAAAATTGTAGAGAGCTAGAATGTGAAGGTTGATGAGACAATAAATAATTCTATTGATATTGATGGATATGTGTCTGATGAACATGATTGCGCAAGAATAGAATAAATTGTGGAAGAATAGGATAAAGATGAGAAAGAGAAGCTGGATAAATAGGATGAAAGAGAATAAAATTCTCTGGTGATGTCCCCTAAGACACCGAAATATGTATAGAGGAGTTATTTAGAAAATTAGATTATTGGAGACAAGACAAAAGGCATGTTAACTAGAAGAGAAGTTGTTGCTGAAGTAAATTTGTGTTTATTCTCTGATATTGAGCCAAAGACAGTAAGTGAAACATGTCAATATGAAAATTGGAAGGAAGCAATGAAAGAAGAACTTTGGAAGTTTGAGAAGAATCAGACTTGGGAATTAGTTCCAAGATTGACAGAAAAAAATATCATTGGATCAAAATGGGTATTCATAAATAAGTTGAATGAGAATGGAGAAGTCATCAAAAACAAATTGAGGCTTGTGTGTAAAGGCTACTCACAAGTACAAGGTATACATTTCTAGGATACTTTTACCCTGGTACTAAGAATGGAATCTATAAGGATGTTCTTGGCATTGGCTACTCATAAATATTTCAAAGTCTATCAGATGGATGTCAAGTTAGCATTTAAAATGGTGAGCTGGAAGAAGAATTTTACATGGAACAACTAGAAGGATTTCAATTGAAAGATCAACTAGATATGGTGTGCATATTGAAGAAATATTTATATGGATTGAAGCAAGCTCCCAGAGCTTGGTATGCAATGTTAGGTAGGTATTTGATTCAGCAAGGATTTAACAAAGGTACGAATGACAGTAATTTGTACTTTAAGATTGATAATGAAAAAATTTTGATTGTAGTTGTATATGTTGATGATATTATTTTTAGAGGAAATGAAAAGATGTGCATGATGTTTTCCAAAGAGATGTAGAAATAATTTGAAATGTCTATTTTTGGGGAGATGAATTTCTTTCTTGGGATGTAAAGATTAATCAAGTAAAGAAAGTAATTTTCATTTCACAGTCTAAGTATGTGAGAGAGATGTTGAAGACATTTGGAATGGATGGTTCCAAATTGGTATGTACTCCTATAGTGTCTAGTTGCAAATTGGGTAAAGATGATGATTCACCTAAGACTGATTAGAGCAAGTATAGATCTATGATTAGCGGATTACTATATTTGACTGCTACTAGACCAGATATTATGCATGTGATTTATCGTGTGGCTAGATTTCAAGAAGATCTGAAGGAAACACATGTTGTTGTAGTTAAATAATATTCAAATATTTGAATGGCAGTCTCGATTATGGATTATGGTATCCTAAAGATACCAACTTTACACTTAGTGTTTATACAGATGCAAATTGGGCTAGATGTGTAGATGATAGAAAGAGTAAAAGTGGTGGTGCATTATTTCTTGGATGCAGATTGGTGGCATGGTTGAGTAAGAAGAAATATTTAGTCTCTTTTTCTATTGTTGAAGTTGAGTATATTTGTGCTACATCTTGTTGTACACAAGTTCTATGGATGAAATAGACATTAAAAGATATCACAGTGCTATATGATGATCCCATTTCTATCTTCTATGATAATAAAAGTGCAATTAAAATTTTGAGGAATCCTATGATGCACTTGAGGATGAAGCATATATCTATTAGATATCATTTCTTGAGAGAGAAGGTCATGGAGAATGAAGTAAAACTTGAGTATGTTCCGACGAGGGATCAGATTGCTGATATTTTCATGAAGGCTCTTAGTAAAGATACTTTTGAGTATCTTTGGGAGAAGTTAGAGGTTATTGTCCCTCCTTTCATAAAATAACATGCATATGGAGATGCATTAGTCTAGTGGACTCATGGTTCTATCTTTTTGGACTGATTTTTTGGTGGCTACCTCTCAGGAGGAGCAATTAGTTTCAAGTGTTGTCATTGTGAGTATTCTATTTTTATGTTAAATGAAGATTCAATGAACACATATTTTTCCTTTTCCATTGATGTAAAAGGTGGAGAGACAACATGTGAAAATGAAGTAAAGCTAATAAGAGAAAGCAAGTATTGAGAAAGATGATCTTTTGAGGGGGAGAAGCAAAAGGAAAAATCTTGAGAAGTATATTCAAAACTGATATGGTGTCTTTGATGGTTTTTCACATCATTTGTTTCCATCAATGAAAAAGGGGGAGATTGCTGCAAGAATGAAGAGAGGATTGAAGGTGTTTTCATTGATTTCAACTGGTCAATTGGTTATCTACTAGTTTCTTTTGGTTGTATATGTTGAGGATATTGAGAAAATTATATAAAAGAAAGTTTATAGGTATTCAGTTGTTGATCTAGTATTTTCCCCTATGTTTGTGTGGTTTAGATATGTTAGTTATGGTTGTTGAAGGTTTTTATATCCATATTTTTGGTTGTTAGTTTGTTGAGAAGTTTGAGTTTTGTTCACCAGTTGTGAATTATGTTTTTCTATGTTATGGTTGAGGTCCGAGAGAAATGTTGTTGGTTTAGATTTCTCTTTGATGAATTATTTTGACTTGCAGATCTAGAGTTAAGATTTTTTGGTTGCATTGAAGATATTTTTGGTTTATGGAAGCTCTGAGCTTATTTGTTCTGCGTGTTTTACACTAGTTTGGTTGACCTTGTGTTAAGCACTATCTTCGAAGTTAATGAAGCATGTTGGATCTATTTTGCATCTTGGTGAAGCATTTGTTTGGGTCACCCTCATTCTACTTCCACCCTAGGATGGTTGGTGTCAGCCTAATTTAAATTTTTAATTTTGGATTGCTAAATTTGATCTCTTTTTCAAGGTTGGAGATAGTATAAATACAAGATGATCTAGTAATGAAAAGTGTATAAGAGGAAAGAAGGAAGACAAGTGAAAGAGTAGATGTGAAATTGAATCTATTCAAAAAGTGTGTGTGAGTTGTGTGTGGAAGATCATTGCAAAGATTAATGCTGAGTTTCCTGATGCAGTGAGAAGAAGGTGAACTCTATCATGCATGCAAGTTGGTTAAATAACTATGGATGAAATAATTTATTGCATTGGGATTGTAGTCTCTCTGTAGAAAGTCTTATTTGTATTCTTTGTATCTCTATGGCAATGAGCCCTCCGAGTTGTAGCCATGTTGGACAGTGAGTCCTTATTTCAGGTAGTAAGCCTTATCTTAGGTAGTGAGCCTTTTTGTAATCAGTTTTTATATTCTCTATAGTGTGAGTTAATACTCACTATGATTTTTACCTCATTGGATTTTCTACATAAATCTAGTGTTATTGTGTTTATGTGTTGAATTTGAGCTTCTGCATTGGCATTTGATGATTATTCATTTAAGCAATTTTAATTATTAGTTTTGGTGATTGAATTAAAGGTGAAAATCTATGGAAATTGATTCACCCCCTCTCAGTTTTCCTATTCAACACATTTTACATACTTTGTTTCTATTTGTCTATTTGTGGAGGTGGGAACACCAAAGCGAGGGACTGGCTGAGGAAGTCCTCTATACACTACCCCAACATTTTTTCATCTTTGTGTGTGCAATTGTTCTCAAGTGAACCTATATGAAGAATCAAGTTGTAAGAAGTTTGGTATTGCTTTCTCACCCTCTATCAATTAAAGCATAGTTTAGATATAGTATTCCTCTTGTTATATTTTAGTTCTATATCTTTCTAGCATCTTTTCATAGCACAAAACCTTAACAGTCAGGAAGTTAGTTGGTTTTCTAGAATTTTAGTATGTTTTTAATACTCTTTATTAGTATGGATACCAACACACATCTGAGATTCCAGTGCACCATGCTAGAGTCCGAAATATACATTGCTATCCTCATAAAGTGAGTTTTCTGGGAAGTGATTTGAACCCTTAAAATCAACTCTTTTGACCCTACGAAGCATTCAATTTAGAAAGACACCAGCACGTTGATTGCTCTTCCTTTTGAGCCTTAACATATTGAAATTTCTAATTCACTTTAAAAAAATCAAGGTAGATCAAGGCAACCTATTTCTTAGGACTCTCCCATGACCTCGAGTCCTAGAGAAGTTGGTCCCCCTCCTCTACATTTTGGTGAACACAATGTGAACCTCTTGAATTTGCTTTTTTTTTCAAGACTTCTCTCTTATTTGAGGTGTGTTAAAGACTTACAGATTAAGAAGATTTATGAGCTTTACAACTCAGTCTATGACCTTCAGAAATGTTGTTACAAGGAACATGTGACACTTAGAGATGGATTTTATGAAGGTCACCATGGATCCCACTTTTGATGAGGTAGTTTCAAGAATGAATGTAAATTTATTTGGAGAAACCATGTGTGATCCTATCCCTCCCATTTCTCATATGGCTTCATCTATGGAGGAAGATGAAGCTCTCATGATTCTTGCAGAGAAACTCCTTTCCCTCGATCGAAGGCTTCTATAATTTGGGAAGTATTTGGGGAAAGAAAATATCATGGCTAAGGCTATTAGGGTGGTTAATGAGATAAGAAATATTTTGGATAAGGACTAGGTAGGTCTATAATTTCTCTATGGCCTTATCAACATTATGGAAACTAATTTCCCATCATACAACCATAGGTCAAGTGTTATCTAAGGACCTAGTCCTGAGACTACTGAGAGATAGATATAAATCTCAATGCCTAGGGTGTCGGTTGATATGGCTGAAATAGGTCCTTCCATCTCTACTCCCCCCATCATCAAACTAAACAAGTTAGCTTTGGGATTTAGGTCTACTACTCCTAATGCTCTCGGTGCTAATCCTAGGGTTAGTGTTAGCTTGGGTGGTGGGGCTCTTGTTGAAAAGGTGGTTGTTGGGTATAATAGTCATGGTGGTTCCATTGGTCTTGTCTCATCATCTGATCTTGTTTTGAATGCCTTGTTGCAAAACTAGTTAGTGGACTTATCCCAAGCCACTTATCAGCCCATCTTTCAACCCTTCTTTCATCACAATCCTTTATTGATATAAATTTTAAATACTCCTATCCTCCAATGGATGGAGATCTCAAAGTTTGAAAAATATGGTGGTAAGGGAGATCCAAAAAAACATGTTTTTACATTCAATTCCATGTGTATAGATTTCTTCCACCATGATACGCTTATGGCTAAGTTTTTTCCCAAGTATCATAAGGACATAATCCTTGAATGGTATTATTCCTTACCTGACAATTTCATACTCTCGTTTGATCAGCTTGTGAATCAATTTCTAAGATACTTCCAAGCAAGCATCGAGCTAAAGATGGCCTTCTCAAATATCATTCATTGTAAGTAGGGAGAACATGAAAAGATAATTGATTTCATAGCTCATTATCAAGCATTGTTTTCATAAGTTTTTTATCCTTTGCTCAAATCAAATCTCTAGAAGGTTTCCATCAGAAATGTATAGAGATCCTGGTAGGATAAATTCTCCTTGATGAAGCATCCTTCTTTAACACATCTATCTTCCACATTATGAGAGTATTAATAGATAGTTGATCAATTTGGGTGATCCTCCTTGTGCTTCTATTCTAATGGTAGGTATATATTATTGATCTTGTTGGATGTTGTGGTTGTGTTTTTGATATGTGGTTGTCATTGATGTCAACACTATTAGCATTGATGTCTTGAAAGGTTGTATATGTCGAGGATATTGAGAAAATTATAATAAATATGTTGAAGGTTTCCTATGAAGCTATGAAGTTTAGTGTGGTGGAAAGTTCAGTATGTTGGTATTCAGAAGTTTCACTTTAAATGTTTTGTTGCTGAGCCTATCTAGTTTATTCTTTGAAATTTTCAATGGTGCGCATCAAGATTCAAGCAAGTTGTGAGTCTTTGTGTTTCTACAAGAAGAGAATATAATTATGGTAATTTTAGTTTTTGTGTATACTCTTGTGATGTTCATTTATGTATCTAGATCATTCTCTATCCTTGTTGCACGTCTGTGTTGATCGGTGTGATTGTGATCGAATATTTTTCCTTTGTTTGTTTGGGTTTTCATGTTCTTAGCTGACATGGTGGTTGTAGCATGTTGTGGATCCTTGTGGATTAATTTTTGAATGTTTGGTGCATTCAAGGATGTTTTTTTATGTCTTCATTATGTTGTGACCAACTTTGGTTGGTGTGCAATGAGATTTGTTCATGAATTGGGTCGACAGTTTGTATTCATTTATTCTTTTATTTTTGGCTGAAAAAGTTCATTATGTAACTCCATGTAGTGGATATATAAGAGTGATTGTTTCTTCATTTTGAGGTGTATGTGAAGTGTGTGAGTGATATGTGTGAATAGATATTAGATCATTTGATTGCAGAGCAGTGTGAAGAATTTTGACGAAAGTGTGAAGAAGTGTTTTTGTGCCTAATTGAAACTGTCATCAAGATTTTGAAGAATCGACTTTCTCAGTTCATCTCTTCAAATGGATTTAATCTGAAAATTTTATGTAAGACAGTGTGTCTTCTTTGAGCAATGAGCTCTAGGTAGTGTGCTTGAATGCATGTGCATTCCTTATTCTTTTTCCTTATACTTTTAATAGGGTATAACTTAAGGATGAACCTCCACTATGGTTTTCCCCTAATAGGGTTTCCATGAAAAAATATTGGTGTCATGATTTCACTGTTATTAATCAGATCTGAGATTAAAGGCTAATAAGGTTAAATAAGTTTTAAATTCTCTAACAACTTATTCACCCCCCCCCCTCTCAATTGTCTATCCTTATTTTTCCAACAATTGGTATTAGAGGAGGTTCCTCAGAAGAAGTTTAATAGCTTGAGGTGATTTGAGATGGAATCATACAAGAAGGATTGTCCTAGATTCAATGGAATGGACTACTCTTTATGGAAGGTTATAATGGAGTGTAATTTGAAGTTCATTGGTGAACCCTTCTAGAAGATTACAAAGAACAAATATGTTATTCCTCATAATGGTCCCTCTACTCCTGATGTGATCAAAGAAGCTAAAACAAATATCAGAGCTATAGAAGCATTATTGAGTGCTCTGACAGATTCAGAGATGACAAATGTGATGGGTCTGAAAACAACATATGAGATCTAGAAGAAGTTGGAAAAATTGTATGAAGGAGATGCACAAGTGAAATTTTCTAAGCTTCAAAGTCTGAAAGGCAAGTGGGAAAACTTTAAAATGAGTGAAGATGAAAACATTATTTCTTTCATGCAAATAGTGAATGAACTAGTGATGGGTATTAGATGTATCGATGGAATCTTAGATGAAGAAGAGATTGTAGCTAAAGTGCTCAGATCATTGCCTACTTCTTAAAAAAATGAAATCTCATGCCATTGAACAGCTTAGGAGAGTAACAAATGTGACAAGAGATATGTTAATTGGTAAGCTTGTTTCCTTTGAATTGAGTGAATTTGGTGAATCTACCCCTAAGATAGAATCTAAATTTAAGGCTACTGTATCCAGAAGAAACCAATAGAGATATGATCCAGGAGAAATTTCTAGAAAGACATTCAAGTATGAAGCTAAGATGAAACAAAATGAAGATGAAGAAAGAGAGTTAGAAGAGTTGGAAGCATTGATTGTGAAAAGAGAAGCCAAAGGTCAAGGTAACTATAAAGGAAATTTTCCTATTAAATGTTTCTCTTGTAGTAAGATAGGTCATTTTGCATCAAGGTGTCTTGAAAGAGTTCCTAGGTTCAAACTTGACAAGCCTAGATTTCAAAAGAAATGTTATTATGTTGAAGAAGGTGTTATTGATGATGAATTTGATAAAGAAAATGGAAATGAAGATGGATGGGTATTCATTTCTATCAAGGAAAATGGTCTTGTTTCCACTGAATCTGCTAATGATAAGAATGTTGAGAAAGCTCTTGCAACCAAAATTGAAGAAAAGGATGAGTGGGTGATTGACAATAGATGATCACATCATATGACTGGTGAAAAAAGAAATCTTATAAGCTTCAAGAAATATGACGGTGGAGTTGTAAGATTTGGAGACGACAATGTTGGTGTGATTTGTGGTAGAGGCACTATTTCTCTTGGTGGTAAATATAATATTGATGATTTCCTTTATGTAGAAGGATTAAATCATAATATGTTGAGTGTTGGATAGATGGTAGACAAGGGATACAATCTTTAGGTCAAAGATGGAAAATGCAAGATACTAGAAAGTTCTTGAAATGTAATTGCTTTAGGTACAAAGACAAGAGGTAAAAAATTTCACCTGAGTGCTGCTAGTGAAATTTGTTTAATTTCTCAATTTGATGTAAGTTGGCTATGGCATAGGAGGATATGTCATGTGAATTTTGATAAAATTTTCAAAGTAAGCTCCACTCAAGCAGTTAGAGATCTTCCTCAGCTAGTGAAGCCTACTACCACCATATGCAAGGAATTTCAAATGGGAAAGAAGACTAGAATTTCTTTTAGAAGAAAAAAACATCATTCTAATGGAGTGCTAGAGCTGGTGCATACAAATCTATGTGTTCCCTTCAGAATTAGAAGTCTACAAGGAGAAATGTACTTTATGTTGCTTATTGATGATTACTCTAGGATGATATGGGTTGCTTTCTTGAGAGAAAAACATGAAGCATTAAAGAAGTTCAAAAGTTTCAAATCTATGCACAAGAATGAGACAGGTTTGAATTTTAAATGATTAAGGTCAGATAGAGGTTCTCTTTGCCTTCTCAATGGCAGCAATCAGGTTCTCACATAACGTGAAACCAACCAAAACACAACTACAAAACCATAATACCAAAACCAATTTCTTTCTCAGCCTAGACCTTTTGCTGAGCTCTGATACCGATCTGATGCAGAGTTAGGAGGATTCAACAACATATCTCACAATCCTTAAAAATTAATCCAAATCAATATTTTTATAACACATTCTATTATTCATTCTATGTCACATTGGAAACATAACCATGGTAACCCAAAAGAAGTTATTTCATTTTTCCCAAAACTGCAAACCCTAGACAGGGTTCAAACCTGCCCTCACTAAAATGATCATAACTTATTCAAATCTTAATGAAATTTTATGAGACTTGAAGAAAATGAAAGTAGATTCATATAGGAACAACATAAAATTTGTTTTAGACACAAAATATATATTTTAAAATCTGTACCATCACATTCTTTCAGACTGTAAATTCTGTACAATATTGTTAAAATAGGCAGTCTCACCAAAATAATCATATCTTCCACAAAACTCAATAAAATTGAATGAGAAATTTTTTTTTGGAAACTAGAAACAAATATATTTCCATCCATATATGATACTCCATTATTTGAGTGCATACCAGGCCATACAAATCACAACTTCAACCTGGAAACAATGTAGAAATCATAAAATGCACACCAAACTTGAGGTTGCCATTTATCAAACTTCACAAATAATGTCTCCAACCTCCCCATTCGAGTTTTGGAGGGTGTAATTATACATTTACAACTAAAACCAACTATTTTAAACCACCTTTTAGTTAGTTTGTTGACAAAACACCTTAATGACACTTTTGACAAGTTGCTTGACAACTTTCTTGAGCAACTTTTACAATTTTTACAATATGGAACAACTTTAAAGATTATTTGACAAATGACTTCAAATATTACTTCCTAAGACTCAAAAACATATAAAATGGTTTTATAAACCTTATTATAAAACCAAATACACAAAATAGATCAACTATTTACAAATGGCCTCATGGAGGCAAGAAATCAAATAGGTGCTCCTGCACCATGATTTCACCTCTCGGGAGTTCAATTCTTGAAGAGCATGGAATCAAAAGATAATTATCTGCTTCCCGAAATCCTCAACAAAATAGAGTTGTTGAGAGAAAGAACAAAAAAATTCTAGATGCTGCTAGAAATATGATGTTGGAAGGTAATATACCTCATATATGTTGGAGAGAAGTTGTAAGCACTATTGCATAAACTATCAACTGGGAAAATGTCAATGGTAATTTTGGGAAGACTCCTTTTGAGTTTTGGTTTGGTTATAAGCCTATTGTTAAATATTTCAAAAGCTTTGGAAGTAGATGTTATATCAAGAGAGATGAGGATATAGGCAAGTTTAATGCTAGGAGTGATGAAGGAATCTTTTTGGTTTACTTTACTAAGAGAAAGGCCTACCGGTGCTACAATAGAAGATTAAGAAAAATGGTTGAAAGTGAAAATGTCAGAGTTGATCAGGACACTGCTAGATCATCTAGATACTATGGATATGATTCAGATGACCAACATGATAGTACTGATAATGGAAAGAATGCTCAGACACATAATCAAGTTCAAATTGTTTTGGTAAATCAAGAGAGTCTAGAAGGAGAAGCTAGTGGAAGTACAAAAGAAAGAACAAAAGAACCAAAAGTTCAAGAGAATCCCAAAGTTTTGAGGTATGTAAAGTGAAATCATTTTGAAGATCAGATTATAGGAGATAAGAAAAAAGGTGTGCATAATAGAAGAAGAATTATAGAAGAGTATTGTCTGATTTCCAAGACTGAGCCCAACAATGTCAATGAAGTATGTAAAGATGAATATTGGATGGAAGCAATGAAGGAAGAATTGATGTAGATAGAGAAAAATGATACATGGATTCTTGTTCCCAGACCTCAGGATAAAAATGTGATTGGAACCAAATGGGTCTTTTGGAATAATTTGAATGAACAAGGTGAAGTGGTCAGGAATAAAGAAATACTGGTATGTAAAGGGTACTCACAGATGGAAGGTATTGATTTTGAAGAAACCTTTGCCCCTATTGCTAGAATTGAAGCTATAAGATTGTTTCTTGCTTATGTTGCTTTTAAGAACTAAAAAGTCTATCAAATGGATGTAAAGTCATCATTTCTAAATGGTGAGCTAGAAGAAGAAGTATATGTTGAGCAACCAGATGGATTTCAACTAACTCATAAGGAAGATATGGTTTAGTGACTGAAGAAAACACTGCATGGACTCAAGCAAGCCCTAAGAGCTTGGTATGATAGACTAGATAAATACTTGTTGAAGCTTGGATTCAACAAAGTTACTGCTGACAGTAATGTGTATTTTAAGATGTATCAAGATAAAGAGTTGATTATTGAATTCTTTGTTGATGACATCATTTTTTAAGGTGATGATGACTTATGTGTGAAGTTTGCTGATGAAATGAAAAGTGAATTTGAGATTTCAATGATTGGAGAGATGAAATTATTTTTGGGATTGAAAATTACTCAGTTAGATAATGGAATCTTTATATCTCAGTCAAAATATGTAAGAGTTATTGAATTATTTTGGCATGGAAGAATCAAAGCCAGTTGGTACACCCATGGTAACCAGATGTAAGTTAACACATAATTATGATTCTCCCAAGGACAATAAAATAAGATACAGGTCAATGATCAGTGGATTACTTTATTTGTCTCAGACCAGACCAAATATCATGAATGTTATATGTATGGTTGCTAGATATCAAGTTGATCTGAAGGAATCTCATGTGACTGTTGTGAAGAGAATTTTTAGATACTTGAAAGGGATAGATGATTTTGGTCTTTGGTATCCTAAAGATGATGATCTTACTTTGAGTTCCTTTATTGATGTAGATTGGGTAGGAGATGTGGATGACAGGAAAATTACTAGTGGTGGTTCCTTCTTCTTGGAGAAGAAGTTGGTGTCTTGGTTAAGTTAAAAGAAGAATTCCATTTCATTATCTATTGCTGAAGAAAAATATATTGTTTTTGCAAACAATTGTACTCAAGTAATAAGGATGAAGCAGATGTTGAGAGATATTAGAATTGAGTATGATGAGCCTATTGGTATATTTTGTGATAATTCAAGTGTCATAAATATTTCTAAGAATATGGTGCTGCATTCAAAGACAAAACATATATCTATCAAATATCACTTTTTGAGAGACAAGGTGAGTGACAAAGAAGTCATACTAGAGTATGTGCCTACTAAGATATAGATTGCAAACATCTTTACTAAGCCATTTCCTCAGGATACTTTTGAGTATCTCAAAGGGAAGTTAGGGGTGATTTCCCCTCCTAATCAGAACTAAGATGCATAGCCTTTGCATTAGTCTATGCATTCATAGTCATATCTTGATCTAGATTGATGTTGTGGTGGTTGCTACGAAGGGGGAGTATTCAAACAATTTTGATATGTGGTTTAGAGCTTGTGTACCTTTTCCATTGATGTCAAAGGGGGATAAGATTAATGTGAAATTTTTTGTAAGAACTAAGGGGGAGAAGAGTAATGTGAAAAATTATGGAAGAGCCAAAAGTAAAGAGGGAGAAGAACAATATGAGAAGAATGTGTAAAGATTTAGTTGTGTTGATGGTATTTTTCACATCATGTGTTGCCATCAATTCCAAAGTGGGATATTTTTGGGTGATGTGGTTGTGTTATTGATATGTGGTTGTCATTGATGTCTTGAAAGGTTGTATATGTTGAGGATATTGAATAAATTATAATAAATATATTGAAGGCTGCCTATGAAGCTGTGAAGTTCAGTGTGGTGGAAAGTTTTGTATGTTGGTATTCAGAGGTTGCACTTTAAAGGGTTTGTTTATGAGCCTGTCTAGTTTATTCTCTAGAATTTTTAGTGGTGCACATCAAGATTCGAGAAAGTTGTGAGTCTCTGTGTTCCTACAGTTATTCTACTATTGTAGATGGATTTCTTGGAAGAAGAGAATGTAATTTTGGTAATTTGAGATACTGTGTATGCTCCTATGATGTTTTTTGATGTTTCTAGATTGTGCTCTATCCTTGCTGCACATTCACGTTGATCGATGTGATCATGATCAAATATTTTTCCTTTGTGTGTTCGAGTTTTCATGTTCTTGGCCGACATGGTGGTTGTAATGTGTTGTGGATCCTCGTGGATTAATTTTGGAATGTTTGGTGCCTTTGTGGATGTTTTTTTAGGTCTTCATTATGTTTTGTCTGGTTCGGTTGGTGCACATTAATATTTGTTCATGAATTGGGCCGACAGTTTGTATTCATTTATTCTTTTATTTTTGGCTAACAAATTTGTTAATGTAATTCCATGTATCAAATATATAAGAGTGATTGTTTCTTAATTTTGAGGTGTATGTGAAGTGTGTGAGTGCTATGTGCAAATAGAGATCAAATCATTTGATTGCAAAGTAGAGTGTGAAGAAGTTTGAGCAAAGTGCGAAGAAGTGTTTTTGTGGCTAACTAGAATTGTCATCAAGCTTTTGAAGAAGCTACTTTATCAATTCAATCTCTTTAGATGTATTTAATCTGAAATTTTTATGTAAGACAGTGTGTCTTCTTTGAGTAGTGAGCTCTAGGCAGTGTGCCTGAATGCATGTGCATTCCTTATTATTATTTCTTATACTTCCAGTAGGGTATAACTTGTGGATTAACCTCCATCATGGTTTTTCCCCTAATACAATTTCCATGGAAAAATCTTGGTGTCATGTGTTTTATATTCATGCTTTCACTGTTATTTATCAGATATGAGATTAAAGTTTAATAACATTAAATAATTTTAAAATTTTGTGACAACTGATTCACCCCCCTCTCAAATTTCTATCCTTGTTTTGCCAACAGATCTCTAGAAAAAATAAGACCATTGTGAATGTGGTCTCTTCGACTGATGACAAAGCCTTGAAACACAATAAACGCTTTACAAAACTACCCAAATCATATTCTTTTATCTTAAAGAATTTTTTAAAGATAATTATTGACTTTTCCAAATGCTCAACCTCTCACTAAGGCCTACCTCAACTAGTATAATGAGCACAATTTTTTTCAATAACATCGAGTTCATGGAAATGATACTGAAAGATGCATGCACTTACATCATGAGATTTAGGATCACATCAATAATGGTACCATCCCTCTCAGTGAGAAGAAGAAAAATGATAAAAAGTATGTTGCAAAGGCCAACTGTGAATTGTAGATTTACATTGATCCATTCCCATCTCATTCTATAAACTTAGTTGTCAAACCTTGAGGTTCCACTAAGTTTGTTCCTTTAGTGTACATAAATATGGTTTTATTTACGTGCATTCCTCCCACTCAGCCTACAAATGCATCACCAAACATAACCTTCACATTACAGGATCTACCTATGAACAAAGAGCCTTGCCCCTTATACATTCTCACTCACATCAATGGGAACATCGTAACTAGTGTCCTAGTTGACCCCACAAGTCATGTGAATGATATAATGGAGGAGAATCTGTTGATAAAATATTTGCATGAGGAATATGAAATTTCAAAGACCACCATATGTATGCATGACAGACTCTCAGTCCCTCCTATTAGTTCCATTACCCTCTTAGTCTTGGTAGGTCCTAGGTCCATAGATAGCTCTTTTGATATTATTCTAGAGACAAACTTGTTCAAGGTGAAACTATACATTCCACGACTAGTTTACATGAATGGATTTGCTTCAGTAATTTATAAGTTTCTTAATTTTTCTCATGAGGGCTTTGTGCACATTGTATATGAAACCAGTTACAAACCACTGGTGTCACATGGGGGCTACTCATTAGATCACTTTTGGCCCACCCCTATCAATTCACTCCATGCAAGGATGAACTTACTCTATTTCACTTATGTCAAGTATAAGACTAGCGGCACAGTGCCAAATGTGATCTACCCTATCTCTCCCTACGCCATTTTAGTCAAAGGTTCTATGATTGCACAGTAGCAAGCTACCTCCTCCTCTCAAAAAAAGGGGAAGGAGAAGCTTGATCATGTCTAAGAGCCTTCCTCTTCTCCTACTCCATCCACTTCCATTTCTCACTCTATTGTGATGCCTTCAGCTCCTTCTCCCATGCCTTGCATGGGGAGCCTGATGGTACATACTCGGTGAAAAGCTAAGCGTCAAGTGTTTGAACTTCCCATCTTTCCCATAGTGTCTAGGACCATTGTTTATGGAAAGGGGAAGGTCCCTCATGGAGTTCCCCATGCATCTTAGAATCCATGGCCTCCTACCACTCTTTCCCTTCAAGTGGTGAATGGGAAGAGGCCCGCTACTAAGGCACCAGTGTCTCCTTCTCCACCTGTTGTTGTTTCTACTTCTACATTTCCTACTCCTACTCCTATCTAGGAGGATACCCTTCCATCAGAAATAGTTGTGGACACTCCTATGGAAGAACAAGAGCCTCTTGTCCCTTCTTAGGTAGCGAATTCTAGTTCCTTGAGCCAAAAAAATTGGCTTATGCATGAGCTTAAGCACCAAAGAAAGGCTTTGGCTGCTTAACAAGCTCCCTTAAAAAAGGTGTAAGGGGAGCTAGCAGCCCCTATCTTTGTGTCTCCTACTATATATTCTTCTTCTACTTTTTCTCCTTCAGTTCCTGTCACCTCAATTCTTCTTCCTACTCCCCTAGTGTGTGTTCATGACCCTGAACCCAAAAGGGTTCAATTATTCATCACTCTTCTATGGAACCCCCTCTTCTAATGTCCCTCTCATACATACCTTCATTTTCTTGACCCATAGACATGTCGAACACATTGGTGGTGTCTATCATGAATGTATTCTCCCTCCTCCACATCCACTTCTTCTGTGGGGATCAAACATCCTCCACTGAAGTGTAAGCCAAAGGATGACCTCACTCTAAGTGTTGGTTGGAAGAAGGGATTTCCTTCTTCAGGAGCTAGTTCTTCTTTGGCTTGTGTTTTCCTTGTGATGGAGGCAACCTCGACATCTCATGAGTTTTTCATTTCCCCCTTCATCGAGGTCGGTTGTAGATCTCGAGTTCCTCCTTCCTCTCTCATCGAGTTAACACATGGCACTTTGGTTAAGTGCATGTTTAACTCAATGGATGATGTCCTAGCTCTGTCAACAATATTTACAAGATCGATGACCTTTACCTTATATGATATGAGTGAAGGAGACCTTGAGGGTATTTCTTCCTTAGCCTTTGTTGTAGGAGAGTTGAAGGGTGCTCCCCTCGCTATCTCACCCTTGTAGGCTTGTACACCCCTCCCCATATAATGATTAAAATTGGTAGAATGACAACCTCCTCATTGATGAGTACTAGGGGTACCTCTTCTTTATCTGTAGATTAGATTTTTGTTTGTTTTGTGTTCCCCTATGCTTGTATTTATGTGTTCCTAGAGAACCCTTGCTACCCTTGTAGGTGCTTGATATAGGAGTGAAAATTTGTCATAAAATTCCTTTATATGTTTCATCTTTCTTCTATATGTTGTGATTCTGATTTTTGACAATTGGGGACAATGCAAAGCGTTGGAGGCATTAGGCCCTCTCCCATGTTGACCCAATTTTTTATTTTTATTTTTTCTTCATGTGCTCTTCTTCAGATCTAACAACTTTGGGGATTGATGATCTTTCATTCATACATTGCGTGTTACTATATATATAAGAACTGATCTAAAACCAAACTCCTAGATCCCCTTGTATCTTGATATCTTAATATCTACTTATCTCTTGTTTTATTTATATTTGATTTCCTTTCTTTCTACTTGTTTTGTGATGTTGTGGTGCTTATGTGTTGTCCCTTGCGTGTGTAACAACATTTCTACTTTTACATCTTGTTATATCTCTTGGGCCACATCATTGCCCTTTCTTTCTCTCCTTAGGATACAATGTGCCCCTTGGATTCACACACACCATTTTAAGGAGGGTTACCCTACCCTACTCCTCCAATTTTCAATAAGGTGAATTCTATGGTCAGCAAATCCCTTACTAAAACATTTTCATTTTTCAAAAATGCATCCTTCAACAAGGGGCCCCATAGTAAGATTATTCTTTCAAAGAAAAATTCATAGAAAAAAGAATCTTTCCTTTGAGAAGGAGCATTCTTTTTATCAGATTCTTTCATGAAAGAGATCTTTCAAGATGATTCCTTGGTCACGTAATCATTTGTGAAAAATTTAATGATTTTCAAATGAAGTGTCCCTCTACGTGGGACCCTTGCTATCTTCAAGGGTTCCTGAGAGACCCCTTTGAAAACATCTCCTTCAATTGCTTGCTTTGTGACATGTTTGGCTATTTGAGCTTTTCTACCTAACATGTTTTGTCTATAGCTTAACATGTTGCTTTGTAGGACCAAGAAACTATGAAGCTACTTTTATAATCAAGCTTGGAGGATCAAGCACCTTATCAATATTTCCTTACAAGACTGAGCACCTGTAAGGTAATTTTGCATCAAAATTCTTAGGATTGAGAACCTAGGGAGTCCTTTCACATCAGGCCTCATAGGACCAAGAACCTGTGAAGTACTTTCTCTCTATAGGATTGATCACTACAAAGCCTTTTTTTATCTTCTATGAGACCAAGCACCCATGGAGCCAATTCTATAGGACTAAGCACCTACAAAGCCTTTGTTCACCTTTTGCAAGACTAAGTACCTATGGATCCATCTCTCTCTCTCTCTCTTTCATTTCAAGGTTTCCCTATGGGATTGAGCACCTTTAGATCTACATCCTATGCATCTAGGTGTTCCAGATCAAATATTTTCTTCCTCATCAGTCTAGTTATTCTCTCTTCAACCTCTTTCTACTTCACCTCACATTCACACTGACACATATGCTTGCTAAAGTGGGGAAAAATGTAAGGGAGTAAATTTTCTTCCCTCGAAAAATTCCCCACTTACATCAGCCCTACCATAGAAAAAAAATCTGATGATGCAATTCCACATCCGCCACCTTTCTCCATTTATTTGGTAGCTCATTTTTGTGTCACTAGAGGAATCCCTATTGGGGACGTGCACATGCCATGTGGATGTCCACACATTGTGCTACTATCTTGACAAGATTCCTACCCTTGGAATTCACAAGGGCATTATGCTTCTCCATTAGACATAAAGTGTAATGTTCCATGCTTCCTTGACCACCAAAAATAGGTCTTTGCCTCTCTTTTTCCATTCAAATGCTTCAATTCTTCATTCATTCATGCTTTTGGACTCTTAGCTTCATTCTATTCACTCTCAGCTCCATTCTCATACTTTCAATCTTCTACATCACTGTTTTGTGGCTATAAGCTACTAGCTCTTGGCTCCTACACTTTGTTTGTTGCAACAACATTATTGTTGGAGGACTTTCGAGCTCTCTCCTTCCACTACTTTCTTTGAGCACTCATAGCTATTGAGGTGGTATTTTTTTTTACTATTTCTCTTTGCATTACTTGGTGTATTTTTGTAGCATAATTTTTTTTGGTGATTTCTCTTAGCACTATTTCCTTTTTGTTTCTACATCATTTCACATACATTGTTGCTATCTATTTGTTCATGGAGGTGGGAACCCTAAAGTGGGGGACTAACTGAGGCAATCCTCTATACACAACCCCGACATTTTTCCATATTTGTGTGTGTAGGCATTTTCAAGTGAATCTATTTGAAGAATCAATTTGTAAGAAGTTTGATATTGCTTTATCACCCTCTTTGTCAATTCAAGAATAATTTAGATATAGTATTCCTCTTGTCATATTTCAGTTCTATATCTTACTGGCATTCTTTCATAGAATAAAACCTTAACATTTAGGAAGTTAGTTGGTTTTTTGTTGTTTCAATCTATTTCTAAGATGCTTTGTATGTACAGATGCCAACACACATCTAATATGTTAGCTCATCATTCTAGAGTATGTAATATGCAATTGCATCCTTAAATGATGAGCTATCTGGGTAGAAAATTGAACCCTCTAAATTAGCTCTTCTGACCCTAGAAAGCATTTGGTTTAGTAGAAGGACAATAACACCCAGATTTCTCTTCCTTATCAACCTTAACATCATGACCTTTCTATTGGAAAAACGAGGATAGACAATTGAGAGGAGAGGGGTGAATCAATTGTTACCAAAATCAAACTTATACAACATTAATCAACCTTAAATCTCATATCTGATAAATAGCAGTGCAAACATAAATTAATAACACATCAGAGACACATGAACACCAAGATTTTATACATGGAAACCCTATTAGGGGAAAAAGCATGATGGATGTTAGTCCACAAGATTATACCCTATTAGAAGTATAATGAAGAATAAAAGTGAATGCACTTGCATTCAGGAACACTGCCTAGAGCACACTGCTCAAAGGGAAGGCTCACTGACTTACATAAAATAATTAGATTAAATCCATCTAATGAAGTTGAACTGAGAAAATAACTTCTACAAAATCCGGATTACAGTTCCAGTTAGGCACACAAAAACTTTTACAAGCCCTTCCACACTCTTTTTTGAATGATTTGACCTTTATTCACACATTTACATCACTTGTACACACTGAGCATTGCCTCTAAATGAGGAAAAAAACACTTATATATATCCACTATACGGATTTACATCCACTATTCAGTCGGCCACAAATAAATAATAAATTACAATTGTCGACCTCAATACATGAATAAATTTCAATGTACACCAAAACAATTTAGTCACAACATAGTGAGGACCCAAAAAAACACCTTCAAACATGCTAAACAATAAAATATTTATCCTCATGGATCTACAACATGCTAACATCATCATGTCGTCCAAGAACATGAAAACTCATGCACACATCGGAAAAATCTTCGATCACGAACACTCCAATCAATGAGAACATAAAAAAAGGATAGAGTACAATCTAGAATCATCCATGAACATCATAGGTACATGTGAAACACATGAGATTACCATATTTTCATCCGCTTCATCCAAGAAAACCATCTACAAAAACTAAATAATTGTAGGAACACAGATCTTCATAACTTCCTTAAATCTTCATGTGAACCTCTAAAAATTCCAGACAACATACTAGAAATATTCATAAATAAACCCTTTGAAGTGCACCTTCAGATCTTCAACGTATAGGACTTTCCAACATTCTAACCTTCTCAGCTTTACTGGCTACTAGTAATATTATTCTTACAAATTTCTCAATATCCTCGACATATACAACCTTAAGCATCATCAATGCTAGTAGTGTTGACATCAATAACAAGAACATATTAAAAAATACAACCACAACATCCAAAATTCTCCCCCTTTAGCATTGATGGCAACACATGATGTGAAAATAATACCATCAACCCAACTAACTCTCTCCAACAATCTTCCCCTGAGATTGTGCACTCTTCATTTCTCTTCTCTTCCACATTTTTCACATTATTTCTCCAACCCTTTAACATCAATGGAAAAGGTACACATGCTTTAATCACAAATTTGAATCACCTTAATACTCCCCCTGAGTAGAAGCCACCACAACATCAATTTGGAATAGGATATGGCTATGAATTCATGGGTTGATGCAAAGACCTGCATCTTAGTTCTGATCAGGAGGGGAAATCACCCCTAACTTGTCTCTGAGGTACTCAAAATTATCCTTAGGCAATGACTTGGTAAAGATATCTGCAATTTTCTCTTTGGTAGGTATGTAATCCAATCTAACTTCTTTTTCATTCACTTTATCTCTCAAAAAGTGACATTTGATGGATATATGCTTTGTCTTTGAATGTAGCACTGGATTCTTGGAAATATTAATGGCACTTGAATTGTCAAAAAATATGGAAATGGGTTCCTTATACTCAATTATGACATCTCTCAACATTTTCTTCATCCATAATACTTGGGTACAACTATTTGCAGCAGCAATATATTTTGCCTGAACAATAGACAATGAAACTAGGTTCTACTTTTTGCTTAGCCAAGATACCAACTTCTTTCCTAAGAAGAATGCACCACTTTTGGTACTCATCCTATCATCTACATCTCTCGCCCAATCAAAATCAGTGAAAGAACTCAGAATAAGATCATCATCCCTAGGATACCAAAGACCAAGATCAACTATCCCTTTCAGGTATTTGCATTTTTTTTCACAACAATTACATGAGATTCTTTAGGATCATATTGAAATCTAGCAACCATGCATACAAAATTTATTATATATAGCCTAGTCTAAGTCAAATAGAGAAATCCACCAATCATTGACCTATATCTTGTCTGATTTTCTTTAGGATAATCATCATTATGTGTAAGTTTTCATCTAGTTATCATAGGTGTACCAACTGGATTTGAATCTTCCATGCCAAACTTTTTCAGTAACTCTTTCACATACTTAGACTGAGATATGAAAATTCCATCATCTAACTCAATGATTTGCAATCCTAAAAAGAATTTCAACTCTCCTATCATTGAAATTTCAAACTCACTTTTCATTTCATCAAAAAAATTCATACACAAATCATCATCACCTTCAAAAATAATATCATCAACAAAGACTTCAATGATCAATTCTTTATTCTGATCCAACTTGAAATACATATTACTATCAACAATACCTTTATTGAATCCAAGCTTCAACAAGTATTTATCCAATCTAGCATACCAAGCTCTAGGAGCTTTCTTCAATCGACATACCATATTTTATTTTTCAGTCAATTGAAATCCATTTGATTGTTCATCATAACCTTCTTCTTCTAGCTCACCGTTCAGAAATGCTGACTTTACATCCATCTGATAGAATTTATAATTCTTGAAATTAACATAAGAAAGAAATAATCTTATAGCTTCAATTCTAGAAATAGGGGCAATTTTTTCTTCAAAATCAATACCTTCTATCTGTGAATACCCTTTGCAAACCAATCTTGCTTTATTTCTAACCACTTCACCTTGCTCATTCATCTTATTCTGGAACACCTACTTGGTTCCAATCACATTTTTGTTCTAAGGTCTAGGAACAAGATCCCATGTATCATTCTTCTCTATCTACATTAGTTCTTCTTTAATGGCTTCCATTGAATGTGCATCCTTGCATGCTTCACTGATATTGATAGGCTCAGCTTTGGAAATTAGACAATATTCTTCCAGAATTCTTCTTCTAGTTTGCACACCTTTTCTCTTATCTCCTATGGTCTGAATGTCAGAATGATTTCACCTCACATACTTGGGAGTTTTAGGATTTTCTCTAACTTCTTGTTCTTGTGTTCTTTCTTTTGCACTTCTGCTAGTCTCTGCCTCTTGATTCCCTTGGTTCACTAAAACAACTTGAAGTTGATTATGTGTCTGAACATCATTGTTAGTGTTATCAACTAAATCATATCCACTATATCTAGATGGTCTAATAATATTTTCATCAAATTTAACATTTGTTCTTTCAACCTTTTTCTTTAATCTCTTATTAAAGCACTAGTAAGCTTTACTTTTAGTAGAGTAGCCCAAAAATATTCCTTCATCACTTATACATCAAAATTTCTTATATCATCATCTCTCTTGATGTAACATTTGCTTCAAATTTTTTTGAAATACTTGACAGTAGGATTATAACCAAACCATAGCTCAAAAGGTGTCTTACCATAATTACTATTGACATACACCCTGTTAATGGTATACATAACAGTACTTAGAGCTTCTCTCCAATAGAAATGAGGAACATTTTCTTCGAACATCATGGTTCTAGTAGTGTCTAGAATGATTTTGTTCTTTCTTTCAACAACTCCATTTGTTGAGGGGTCCGGGGAGTAGATAACTATCTTTGGATTCCATGCTCTTCACATAAAGAATTGAATTCCCAAGAAGTGAATTCACCACCTCTGTCTAATCTTAGACATTTGATCTTCTGACCTATATCATTCTCTGTCATAGCTTTGAAACTTTTGAAATTTTCTAAAGCTTCATGTTTTTCTCTTAAAAAATAACCCATATCATTCTAGAATAATCATCAATGAGAAACATAAAATACCTTTCACCTTGTAGACTTCTGATTCTGGATGGACTGCATAGATCACTATGTATCAAATCCAACACTGCATTAGAGCTATAATGTTTTCTCTAGAAATAATTTCTTGTCTGCTTTCCCATTTGACATTCCTTGCATAGAGTGTCAATAGGATTCACTAACTTAGGAATATCTCTGGCTACTTGCGTAGTGCTTATCTTGACAATGTTATCGAATTTCACATGACACAACCTCCTATGCCATAACCATCTGACATCAATCTGAGAAATTAAACAACTTTCACTAGCAACACTTAAATGAAAGATATTACCTTTTGTCTTTGTACCTAAAGCAATCATATTTCCAGAACTTCCCCTTATTCTACACTTACCATCCTTGAATTGAAGATTGTAACCCTTGTCTACCATTTTTCCAACACTTAACAAGTTATGATTTAAGCCTTCTACATAAATAACATCATCAATATTATGCTTACCACAAAACTAAATAGTGCCTTTTCCATGAATCACACTAGAAGTGTTGTCTCCAAATCTTACAACACCACCATCATAGTCTTCCAACCTTACAAACTTGCTTTTTTTACCAGTCATATGATGTGAGCATCCGTTGTCAATTAACCACTCATCCTTTTATTCAATTTTTTCTGCAAGAGCTTTTGCAACATTCACATTACTAGTAGATTCAGTGGACACCTAACCATTTTATTTGATAGTAATAAATACCCATTCATCTTCATTTCCGATTTCTTTATCAGATTCTTCTTTAGTTACACCTTCTTCAACATAATAACATTTCCTTTGAAATCTAGTCTTCTCAGGCTTGTACTTAGAAACTCTTTCAGGACATCTAGATGCAAAATGTCCTATTTTATTGCAAGAAAAACATTTGATAGGAAAGTTTCCTTTGTACTTACCATGACCTATGGCTTCTCTTTTCACAATCAATGCTTCTAGTTCTCCCAATTCTCTTTCTTCATCTTCAATATTTTTCATCTCATCTTCATATTTGAATATCTTTTTGGAACTCTCACTCAGATTGTATCTTTGTTGGATTTTTACGGATACTATAGCTTTGAATGCAAATTCAGTCTTAGGATCATATTCACCAAATTCACTTAATTCAAATGCAACAAGTTTTACAATCATCATGTCTCTTGTAATATTTGTCACTATCCTGAGTTCATCAATAGCACGAGCTCTTGTTTTTTAGTAGGGAGGCATAGATCTAAGTATCTTAGCCACAACTTCTTCATCATCCAAGGTTCCACTAGCACATCTAATGTTCATCACCAGTTCATTTATATTTTGAAAAAAAGATGATATTATCATCTGCATTCATCTTCAAGTCTTCCCATTTTCCTTTTAGACTTTGTAGCTTAGCACTCTTTACTAGCGCATCTCCTTCATACAATGTTTCCAAATTTTTCTAGATTTGGTATGCAGTCTTCAATCTTAACACATTTGTCATATCTGAATCTGTCAAAGAACTCAATAATGCTTCAATAGCCCTGGTATTAGCTTCTACTTAATTGATCTCATCTTTAGAGGACAAACCATTATGAGGAATAGTATATACACTTTGTGTCATCTTCATAAAGGTTATCCAATGCACTCCAAATGGCACTCCATTCTGACTTTCCATAAAGAGTAGTTTGTACCATCGAATCTAGGACTATCCTTCTTGTGTGATGCCATCTCAGATCACCTCAACTTTTTAGGCTTCTTCAGAGGAACTAGCTTTGATACCAATTGTTGGCCAACACAAGGATAGACAACTCATAGGGGGGTGAATCATTTGTTACCAAAATCAAACTTATACAACATTAATCAACCTTAAATCTCAGATATGATAAATAACAGTGCAAGCATAAATTAATAACATGTCAGAGACACATGAACACCAATATTTTATACGTGGAAACCCTGTTAGGGAAAAAACCATGTTGGATGTTAGTCCACAAGATTATACCCTGTTAGAAGTATAATGAAGAATAAAAGGGAATGTACTTGCATTCAGGTGCACTACCTAGAGCACACTACTGAAAGGGAAGACTCACTGCCTTACTGAAGTTGAAATGAGAAAATAGCTTCTATAAAATCTTGATTATAGTTCCAGTTAGGCACACAAAAACTTCTACAAGCCCTTCCACACACTGCTCAATCTCCTCCACATTCTTCTCTAAATGATCTAACCTTTATTTTCACATGCACATCACTTGTACACACTGAGCATTGCCTCCAAATAAGGGGAAAAAAACTTATATATATCCGCTATATGGATTTACATCCACTATTCAGTCGGCCACAAATGAAGAATAAATTACAACTTTCAGCCTCAATACATGAATAAATTTCAATGGACACCAACACAAGTCAGTCACAACATAGTGAGGACCCAAACAAACACCTTCAAACATGCCAAATAATAAAATATTAATCATCATGGATCCACAACATGCTAACATCATCATGTTGGCTAAGAACATGAAAAATTGATCACACATCAAAAAAATCTTCGATCACGAACACTCCAATCAATTTGAACATACAGCAAGGATAGAGCGTGATCTAGACTCATCCATGAACATCACAAGTACATGCACAACACATGAAATTACCATAATTTCATCCACTTCATCCAAGAACACCATCTACAAAAACTGAATAACTGTAGGAACACATATATTCATAACTTCCACAAATCTTCATGCGAACCTCTAAAACTTTCGAACAACATACTAGAAATCTTCATAAACAAACCCTTTGAAGTGCACCTTCAGATCTTCAACATACAAGACTTTCCAACATTCTGACCTTCTCAGCTTCACTGGCTACCAGTAATATTATTTTTACAAATTTCTCAATATCCTCGACATATATAGCCTTAAGAATCATCAATGCTAGTAGTGTTGACATCAATGAAAACCACGTATCAACGATGCAACCACAACATCTAATACTTTCCAATTCACTTAGAAAAACTTGAGGTAGATTAGGGCAGCCTATTGCTTGGGACTCTCCCATGACTTGGAGTCCTAGAGAAGCTAGTCCCCTTCCTCTACATGTACACGACAACATTATTTTGATAATATTCTATATTGTAAAAACATTACATGTATGAATCTGTACTACCTAAATTATTTGAATATAATGAAGAAAAATCATTATCTAATGGGGTAGAAAAGATCCATGATATAGCTCATGGTTCGCATGATACGTTATTCATGATAATATCTTATAAGGCCCTCTCTTGGTGGATTTATTTTCCTTGAAACTCATGCATTGAGGTTTGACAATATTCATTAGAAAAGTTCCAAGAATCTTCATGTTTTCAAACTCTCTAACACTCATCCATTACTTATATTACATCACATTCATTCTTGTTGCATGCTACAGTGGGATCCACTTCCCTATATAAAAGATTTCAAAATCTTCAACTACTGGATATTTGAATAATATATTTTCATTGCTACTAAATATGGAAACATTGGGTTGCCTGATACCATCATAACTCTGTAACTGATCACTAGATTTAGGAAATTCAGAAGACTACCTCATTACTAATCTAGAATATTCTAATGTGTATGCATCATTAAGCTAAACTTTAAGCATACACAAATTATTCTAAGAAGGAGATGACTCTTGATTATTTATTAGTGGCTCAATTATCTGGTCTTCATCACCCTTGACTAGCAATGTACCCATTGAAAAATTATCTTGATGTGACTAAGCATTTGGTATGGTTAAGCTACAATAGTCTTATTCAATCACCTCTTACTAGGTTGCATTGGTTTCCTGTGGATCATCCTTAACAAAATGACTTCCCGATCCATGTCTTTCCACCTCTTGTGAATTTTCTATAATGAATTTAGATGACCTTGTAATAGACTATTCAAATAATTTCATACCCTCTTTGACTTCTTTGATTGCAACTTGACATAATAGACATGTAAATTCTAAATGGACAACATTGTGTACTCTACACCAATATGGCAACAATAGGTCCTCCAAACATATCTCATTCCCAAGATTAATTTGATCTTGTGGGAACTTTGTATTAAATTATTTATACCCTTCCAATGCTATACTATCATCATCTACAAGAAAAAATTAATTTGATATCAAGCATAGTTCAAGCTTAGGTACATCAAAAAATAAATTTTTACCTTCCACAACCATATCCAACCTTATAAAAAATGTCACAATTCATTTCATTGTGCTTAGTGGTGTCATGTATTCGACACTGGTCTGAAAAAGAAAAATAAGACACACTCCTAGGTACAACCATTTATTCAAAACCTCTTGAAACTATAGAATATGAATTCTAATACTCTCTACACAAAAAGAGACAACAAATTGATGTTTGCCCATTTGCATATTTTTAGCTTTTTTATTTTTACACCACTTTTTTTTATATTCTTGCCATATAGAGATATTTATCATATCTTATATTTACAACTTGAAAGATCATTCAACTTTCATCTCGTTGTTTTCCCTCCTTCTAGCACTAATTCTATTGATGGGTGTTTTTGCACTCACCAATATGGAATAAAATACACTAGGTATCCTATCCTCTCTTGAAAGGAAATATTATTTGATCACTCAAACAATCTAACCCCAAGGCTCTAGTAGTCAAGTCTTGACTGTGACATGGATAAATCGGTGAAATGAATATGATGTTTTTGGTAATCACGAGGGGACTTATGGTTATTGAAAACTAAAAAATGTTTCTACACTAAGACTAGGATTTTTGCAATTCCCTCTTCAACATTTTCTAACTTTTCTGAGATTTAAATATCTTATTTAAGTTTTCAACTTCTGATTTTGTCCCCAATTTTAACCTCTAATGAAATTCAAAATCATTAAGGTTTAGAAAACTAATTTAACCTAAGACTGAAAATAAATTGGAACCAATAGACAAGTTCCATAAAATCTATTTTTTCTTTACCAGATTAACACAACTATACAATACAAATGCAATCTTCAATGGTCTTCATAAGATTTTCAGATTATAAATCATTAATTACACCCATCAATATCAATGCAATTTAATAAACAACTTATAATTGAACTTAAACATAAAAATGGTTCAGACTAACCATATACTAAAACTTACAATCAACAAGAGTCAAATGGTATGAACCTTGAAATCCATCAAATATTAACTCAAACAAATCTTCAAATAAATTAAACTGATTTTAAAAGATGAATCTAGAGAAGACACATGCAACCATGCTAACATTCAAAATTAAACACAAGATAAATCCATAAGATGAATTTTTGTATTAATTTTGGTAGTATCTTGAAAACAATTACAAGTTCTCTCTCTTTTATAATGCAAAAGGCACAACCTTTTATAGATTCTCAAATAAAAGATGAAAGGCTCAAATTCATTGTTGATTAATGGCTTAGATCTATCTAAATTAGGGTGGTTTGCATTTGTATTTAATATTGAAGGCACATTAAATGCTTACAAAATATTCCCTTTCATCTTTAATTTAAAACTTTGTTACACTCTTGATCTTGGCATATGTCCTTATTTGGAAATTCAAAATAAATCCTTATTATTGATACCTAAAACACTTTGCATAGCTGACACATACTTTGGCACAAATTCTTATGTGGACCAACATTAAATCTTGGACTGCATTTAATATTTAGTTGTAATCGCCTGGAAACTTTCTCTTGGCATCTTGGAGATACACAACACCTCCCGAGCTAGCAAACATTGACACAAATCCATATGCATGTCCCCTTTTGATTTACTTAATCTCCTTCCAAGAATAATTTTATGATAGCTCCTTCAAAAGCTAAATCTTTGTTTCAAGATCCTAAAAATCAAAATCCATCATTATTAGCTCACATGTTGAAAATACAATCCCTAAAACATCAAAATTAAGCTTGAATAAACTTTTTTCAAGATTTCAAATTTGTCATAGAATTTAAAGATTTTAGCCCTATCATCGAATTTTAGAGATTTGACCCTATCATAGAATTTAAGAGATTTTGGGCTATCAATAATTTAGGAGATTTTTGAATGTTGGGAAATTTTCCATTTCAATAAATTTTCATTTTTGGAGAAATTTCCATTTCAAGAATTTTTCCATTTCAAGAAATTTTCCATTTCAAGAAATTTTCCATTTTAGTAAATTTTCTCCATTTCAAGAAATTTTTCATTTGGGAAAATTTATTTTTCGAAATTTTCCATTTTAGGAAAATTTTCATTTGGGAAATTTTTCATTTCGGGAAACTTTTTTTGTTAGGAAATTCAAAATTTTGAAAGAGTTTTTGATTTTCCTGAAAATGGAATTTTGGGGATTTTTGAATTTCATAGAGTTTTGATAGTTTTGGATTTTCTCCATGAGAGGTGAATTTTCCCGGGATGAAGATATCCTTGAGAACTTGAAATTTAGACCCTTAAAAATGATTTTCAATAACTTCCCACTTGGCCTTTCTTAGTTGAAAATATTTTAGTCTTCCCTATTTGATATGATCTTGATAAATAATGGGAAGATGAATCCAAAAAGAAATTTTTTGAGGACCTTTCTCCTAAAGAGAAAAGGTAGGGAAACACAAAGCAAAAAGAGAAAAAGGGGGGTCCCCATTTGGATGGGGCATGTGTGTAAGGCACGACAAATGGTGACTCCACTAGGAATATTCTCCAGAGCATTTAAATGACAAATATGAATCACAAACCCATAATCTCTAGTTCTAGCCCCCTAAACTAGGTCAAATAAATAAGAAGACGTGATCAAAGAATCATAATCATTGGTTGATCTAACTTTCCATAGGCTAAAAACCAAGTGTGGGTAAATGCATTTATTTCCCTCCATCAACGACCATAAGAACCTATGCTTTGTCGTGTTAAGCTACATGAATAATTCTAGTTCAAAAGCAACCTAGACATTGTCTCGTTGTCAACCAAGTATTTATAGCCTCAATGAGGTTGTCATTATGATTCTCCTGAACATAGCTCTACTATCAATTGTGCATCTATATCCCTAGTAGAGATATTTGAATCCTCCTAAAAATTGAATTTCTTTGTTTTCTTTTTTCTTGCTTTTGATTTTCCCTTTTTTTCATTTTCAACTTGCAAGCAGTGAAGCTTGCTTGCAAGGATGAGAATCACAGTGGCATTGAAGTAGAAACTTAAGATTTTCCACTTAACATGAATTCACAAAGAAACCCATACTAACCTCAAGATTCTTAAAGTATGTGTGAAATGTAAGATTTCAAGACATCTCAAGTTAGATCAAACCATTGACCCATTTTCCTAAATTAAATATCCAAATCATCTAACACTAACAAGAGGATTTCACCGACTATTCATAGAGATATGATTAAAGACTCTCAAAGAAATACTCAAAATAATCTAGATAATTAAATTATTGTTGTGCTTACAAAACATCCCCAAGAGAAAACAATAAAACCCTCGATTATACAGTAAAAGCAAGAAAAGCCAAACCTAAGCTAAAAAACCATCAAAAAGAAAACAAGAAACAAAATTGACTTTATTCAAGATTGGTTATATACAAAATGAATCGCTAGACAGATTATACCGAAGAAAAAAAAATAACACATGCCCCTCTACGATTTCTCAATGTATGCATAAGTAACAAGGCGATGGTTACAATCCTAAGTTTTGTAAATGTATTTGTGTATTTAGAAAAATAGGTTCCTATCTTACTGTAAGTGTGAAATATGTAAGAGTAAAACAACTAAAAACACTTCTTAATATGACATTAAATCAAAGAATTCAATCACGAATTAAGCTATTAAAACCATAAATTCATTTGAAAGCATCATATTGCTCTCTATCTCCAGAGATTTATTAAACCACTATGGCTCTCAGATCGTGTAAGCAAATGTGACTGTTAAAATGATAATTTGAAGAATGAGAAGGATGCTAAATACATGAAACTAATCCTATATGATGATTACTAAACTTGACATGAATTCAAATAAAATAAATCTGCAACAAACTAAATACAGCCATGACTATGAGATAAAGCTATGATGCTATTGCTTGAATGCTTGAATGATTTCCTCCAGAGTAAGATTGCACAAACTTGATAATATGGATCCTTTCTTTGTTGAATGAAGTTGTACTTATAGATTTCCTGGTAGAAACTTTGCACAGGGGCAGCAAAGTAGAGGCTTGGATTCAATCTGGAGGATTGAATGGTGAGAGATGGAGGAGATTGAGAAGATTTTGGGAATTGTCTCTACCCATGAAAACACCAAGCAAGAGAATAGGAAGGATTGATGGAAGAGGATTGAGAGATGAATTTGGGAAATGTCTCCAATTTGTCTCCAAATCTTCTCGTGAAGTTTGAATCAATTAATTTTGACATATTTTTGACATAAATTAGACATAGGATATCTAATTTGGTTTTGAGGAAATATAGAGGAATATTCTTTATGCCTTTATTTAAATATTTTTGATTTATTTAAATTAGCCAAAGAGGGATAAATAATTTAACACAACAAACTATAGAATTTGTTTATTAAATTAAAATAGAAGAATATGGTAATTAATCAATAAAGTGTTTAATCTTTATTTAATTAATTTAAGATTTGATGTGATAGAATAAAATAGGAAAATGATAATTAAATCAAACAAAGTATTTAATTTTGTTTATTTAATTAAGATGAGATAATAGAAGAATTAGAAGAATTTAAATGTGAATGTGAATGTGAACTATATAAATAAATATTTATATTTATTCAATAGTAGAGGAATTTAGGATAATTAATCAAATAATTCGTATTTAATTAATTGGATTCTCCAGACCAATTTTAGGTGTATATACTTACAATTCTCAAACTCTATAACATAATAAAAAAATAACCACTAAGGAAATTCATTAGGCCCATGATCAATCCACATGCATGTTCTATTTATAATCAAAATGATAAGCATAGAAATTTATAGGAGCACAGAAAGATACAACCTGGGGATTTTCTTGCGTAGGCAGTAATATTCAATCATTAGTGACTTGTTTGTTGTCTTCTCTTACATTCTCACCTTTAGTAGGACGTAATTCATGATGTAGCATTCCTCTTGCATCATAAATCTACAAATCATAATTGTATTCATTAGGTAGTATACCATGTAAAAGACTAAATTTCATAGTTTCATGAAACATTTTACCTGGTTGTAAATATACTTTAGGCTAAGAGGAAAATTTGTAGGTTTTTCTTCAAGAAAATATTCATAATCAACAACCTTAATTGATTCCCTTCAAGGAAGATCCATAGCTATTGAATACCCAAGATACTGAGAGGGGGGGGGGAATTATATCTTCTTAAACTTATTGAACACACACCATCCAAATAATTTAATACATATAACATTAAAAATGAGTAATAGCATTAGAAAAACATAAAAAGCACACAACACATGAATATGAGGATTTTTACGTGGAAAACCCAAAATGGGAAAAACCATAGTGAGGATTAGCTCACAACATAATATAACTGGTTAGAAGATGTTACAAAGGGTGGCTCACTGCCAAGACTCACTCTCCAAAATGTGAGGCTCATTTCCTACAAAGATACAATGTAGAAATGGCTTATAGCTAGAAAATGAACTGATGAAGTTATACCTAACCAATGTTGATTTGGTTCCTTTGATGCTCAGTAAACTTGCATACCAGTAAACATACATTCTCCTTGAATCACCTTTGCATACTTGTCTATTATTTTCAATCTCAAAACTATCCACTATATATATCTAACTCATCCACAAGCATCAATTAGGTTAGCCTAATTAGATGTTGTAGACATGTAAAATTGACTTGTCACCTATCACACAACATCGAATAGCATCGAACAACATTAAACAACATCGAACAACACTCAACAACATCGAATGACATCAAATAGCCTCAAACAAATGTCAAACGATACGGAACATCATCTCACATCACTTCAAAATGACTTAGAGTCATCCCATAACACTTTGGTATGACTCACAATCATCCCATAACACTTTAGAATGACTCAAAATAATCTTGTAACACTTCAAAATGACTCAGAATCATCACATAACACTTCAGAATGACTTGGAATCATCCTGTAACACTTTGGAATGACCTAGAATCATCACGTAACACTTCAAAATGACTCAGAATCATCCCATAACACTTCAGAATGACTCAGAATCATCTGTAACATCACATAATAACTCAGAATCATCACATAACATCTCAGATAATCTCAAAATCACCATGAAACAGTTCAAAATCATCTCAGAATGCTCATAATCATACCACAACATTCCCACATCACACCACATCGCATCACATCAAAATGACATCAAAAACCCTAATCCCTCTATTAATTAAATAACACAACATTATTTAATTAATTCACTTTTTCATCATTTCAAACAAAATTAATATATTTCATTTATTTAATAAAGTCCTAGAAACCCCAATTCCTCTGTTAATTGAATAATACAACATTATTTATTTAATTCACGTTTCATCATTTTGAGAAATTAAATAAATCTCATTTATTTAATAAAGTCCTAATCCCACCTTATTTCATCCTGATTAATTAAATAATGCCAATTATTCAATTATGTCGCTAAATCACCTTATTCCACTAAGTGGATTAAATTATTAACTAATAGTTTAATTACAACACTTTCCCTCCAAAAAATTGAATTAAATCAAACTATTCAAATCAATTATCAAAAATAAAATCAAACTAATGCAACTTTATTTGCAAAATTCAAACTTGATTTGCACATTCAAATTCCAAAAAAGGAATTTATTAATTAAATCAATTAATTTATATTCCTCACCCACTTTTTGATTGAGAAAATTACAATTGTTGACTAAGCAATCTAATTTGTTAAATAATAAATGTATTTTGTTAACTAATCCATCTATTCAATTAACTAAAACATCACATTCCTAACTAAGCCATCAAAAAGTTGACTGATCAATCGATTAAGTCAACTGATCAATCAAAGTCTTGACCAACCAATCTATTTTCCAATCACACAAATTGTGCAATCAAATTTGCACAATTATCTCATGTCTAAATCCTCTCAACACACCTCGACCATTGATTTGGATATTCTTCAAAACAATCTCGATCGTCCATTTCAAATATCATTTTCTATATAAAAAACCCTTTTCCTCACAAATAAGGATCGGGGAATTCATATACATTTAGCAAGGAAGTGTTGTCAAGATCATCCTTGAGTGAGAGATTCATCCATCATCTTCGATCAACCAAACACAACAAACATTCATCCATACTTTGCACACAAACTTTGGAGGCTTCGCTATGATAAGAACAATCCAACATTAAGTGAATACACTCGACTACGAGATGGTGAAACTATA
Source organism: Sequoiadendron giganteum (assembly GCA_007115665.2). Taxonomy (NCBI): domain Eukaryota; kingdom Viridiplantae; phylum Streptophyta; class Pinopsida; order Cupressales; family Cupressaceae; genus Sequoiadendron; species Sequoiadendron giganteum. The sequence goes on along the minus strand of CM021110.1, from coordinate 232,070,019 downwards.
TTTTTCTTTCAGTTCATTTGGTAATTAGTATATTTCTTATCATGTTTGCATTCGTATAGTTCAATTTAGTATGTGTAGGTTTCTAGATTTTAGATTTTGATCATTTTGGTTGTAGACTGGATTTCTTCATTCAGATTGCTCTAATGTCCCTTTTGGATCATTGATCTAATGTCCTCATTCCCCCTCACATAGATGCAACCCTCATTCACCAAAAATATTAACTATTGGCTTCAAGTTTGTACAAAACTTATGTAAAAATAATTCAAGCATGTGGCACACTACAATATGTTGGCATGGACCTAAAATAGTTTGCACATACATCTGTAATAAAAAATTAATTCAATATGCCATCAATTGTTTATTAGGTCATCTAGAGATAGACCTAATAAAAAAATACAACAAAAAAATGATGCCAACTCGCCATACGAGCACATGTACACATGAAATTCAAAATTTATAGTCTTCTAGCAACCAAGAACCATCTCCCAAAACTGTAATGAAAGATATTCATTAACAAAGGATCACAAACCAAAATACCGAAGGATATTTATGCATACCAGTTCAGAATACTAGATCAAGCTTGAGCATATGGTAACACATATAACATGATGACATAAAGGAAAATACAAAGGCTACATAATGGGATGTTCTTCATTCTTCCAAAAATCTCCCCCTTTGTTATCGATGGCAACATGTGCCAAAAAAATTGCAACAGACTCTTCCCTTTTCTCTTCATATCATTCTCTCCCCCTTTGACATCAAGGACAAAGGAAGGTCCAAAATTATCAATATACATATATACACAAGGGTGTATACTCGAAAAGGTATTACCCAAAGGAAGGTGAGATTTGAAGCTCCTTGAGAATACCTTGCCATGTAGAATTACCATTCTCCCAACTCTTCTTAGAAAATATCAACAATATATTCAAAGATTCTAACTCTATTAGGCTCTCTTTAACATCATCCAGTGTGCAAGGATTCAGGTTGATCTTGTCTAGTTTTTCTGCATTAGCCAAATCATTTTCCACTAGAGTGTACTCCATTCTCACACTGTCACCTAGCAGACCAAATTTTCTGATGATATCTTCCTTTTGCTTTTGTAGCATAAATAATCTCTCTTTGTGAGCAGAGATATCATTCCAAGTTGACCTGTATCTTACTTTATATGAATTGTATGTACTGGAAAACAACTATCAACTGGTAGTCAATGGATTCCATGGTATCTTTGATACTCCGTGTGGCAGCCGACCACCTTTTATAGTAAGAAAATACTATATTTGCTTCGGACTCACAAGCCTGCACAACTCCCACATTATTTTCCATGTTGGTGTGTGCTAGAGCACACTTATCATGAAGTACCAAAAGCATTTTGTCTGCTATTTTCAGCTCAATTTCCTGTCTGGTCTTCTCACCAAGTCCAAAGGCATATTCCTTAAAGGAATCCAATAGAAGTTTCAAAATTTCTACCAAAGTGAGAGATGTATTTATTGATGTACCAAGAGTGGCCTCTTGCAAATTTTTGAGGACATCATCAATGAGTTGTGTCCCCTTTTGGTGTGTTTCCAAGATTTATTTTCTTCCAGATGCATGCAATGCATCTCCTATCACCAATTTATGGATGGGAGAAATTTTGTCCAAATCCACACTAGATTGAACCATGAGGAGTTGTAAAAATTCCAAAGGAATTACCAGTTGGAATAGTATTTTCTTGGATAACAAGCCTTTTAATAAATCATCACTAGAGGAGGATTATCTGCAGGACCTTTGTGATTCCACAACCTGCCTTACTTCTTCTTCATTCTTTCTGGAAGATTCCCCATTTCTTTCTTCTTCCTCTACTCTTTCCTCTTCCTTTACTTTTTCTTTTTCCTCTAATTTTTCTTCTTCTTCTTTTTCATATTTGTCTCTTTCTTATTCATTCCTTTCACCTTCAACTTTATCGTATCCTTCAGTTTGTCCCAGAGGGACACCATCAAGCTTCTCTACTTCAACATTTTCTTCATTTGTTCCTCTATTTCTGGAGGATCATTTGCAAGACCTATTTCTGGAAGGATACCTGAATTACCTGTTTCTAGAGGAATTTATTCATTTACCTCTGTAGAATTCTATTCTCCTGATTTTGGTGTAGAACCAGATGGGAGTGCACCAAACATACCATATTTCTCAGTCATACCCCTGATGGATTTTTTAGTTTCTTTCTTTATTCTCTTTACTTGCTTTTTATCTTTTTTCATCAAAGTATTTACCCTTTTCTTCATCCGGAACATCTTTGATCGTACCTTCTTCAAGGTTTCCAAATCATTTGTGGTCAAAGAGGATCTAATTTCCTCAAATACCTCCTTTCTTATTTTCTCTTCCAATTTGACAGCCTTAGATCTCCTTTTCATCAAGGCCTCTCATAATTTATTAGGTACATTGGACTTAACATAGTCCCAGTTAACTTCCAAAGTAATAACATATTGAATAATAGCCAACATCAATTTTTTCTTCTCCTCTACCTACTTGAGTATAAATTTGTGTAGTAGGTTGCAACATATCTTCAAAATGTACTAGGCTAGTAACCAATGCCTATAATTTGAGAGGGGAACTAGGTCTTACTGATGAGGCTTTTTGTTCTTCCTGGTTTGGAGATGCCTCTTTTGACTTATTTTCCTTCTTCGAGTCCATTTTCGTGTGCACATGAACACCAAAATCCTATTATGCTTCCTCTTTGGAGGATGACACATAATAATATATTTTTCTTCCAACACTTGCTTCCTCTTAAGCACCTTCAATAGAGGGGATGTTCCCTCTCTTCTTCCTTACTAGTTTGGCTACAAGGTCTTCCTCCTCTTCTTCTTTCTCTCTAATGATGTTGAGGTTTTTCTCCCTTGTTTATTTTTATTTCCTACCTCTTTTGAATGGTGCCATCAGAGGAGTCACTTTCCTTTTTCCAGATCTTGTAGTAGGTCCAGAAGGAGTCGGGCCTTTGCCTTTACCAAGAGCACTAGGCTCTACCTTTACCAATGCATGAGAAGAAGCTGGTTTTGAAGGAGCAGTCCTACCATATCTCCTTAGTCCTGATGATTCTCCAATCATCCTCTCTCCCAAGGCTCTTCCCTCTATAATCTGTTCATTGGTGAAGCCAACATTCTTAAGAATTTTATCTACATTCTTCCTTATCACAAGATTCCTATGCTTCATGTGAATTTCCATAGATTTCTCTACATATGTGCCAACTCTTCCTTCATTAGAATCTTTTGGGATTTTCAAAAAGACTTGCACATAGCCTTCTGCTTTATCCTCTGTAATTTCATAACCTAATGGTTGAATCTAGACAGTCTGGGGTTCAACTGCTTCAATCATGCACTCATTAGAGGATAAATGAAATATGATGTCATCTTTTTATTTCTCAACATTTTTTCTTGGAATCCTTTCTCTTTCATTCATGTTGCTTTTGAATATAGAAAATAATGTTGTCAGAGCATTATCTTGATTCTTCAGATCACCCAAGTTATGCATATAATCAAAAATTTGATGTGCAATAGGTCTTGATGTATCCCATATTACCACATCATCTATTCCAAGAAGTTTTCTAAGAAACTAGAACAATAAACAAACTATCAGGGAACCATACTTAAATGCATATTTCTTCTCCTTTGATATCCTCAGATTCCCAAACAATTGTTTCTAGAGAAGTTCACACAGATCATATTTTGCTCCATTTTCTACCGTGTCATATCCAGTGTATATAGTTGTAGCAAACACCGAGTTTTCCCTATTTGTGAAGTATATATTATGACTGATAATTATAGCTTCATACTTCACAATAGGATTGGTAATAGGTTTTGTTGCAAGGGCTCTTCTATCAAATTTTGCTTCGGTGAGCTCCATCACCACTTCATTTTTCATAGACTTCAACACTGGTATGGGTCTAGTATCACAAAGTCTAGTAACTTCCTTGATTACTTCTTTAGTTATCAGGTGAGGTCTATCAGTCCACAAAAAAATTATCATACATTCTACTAAGAGAAGGTTTAACATACTTGTCATCAAGAGTGGAATTGAAGTTGGAAAAATAATTCCATCGGTCCAACTTCTTCACAACAATATTTTCATACTCTAGTTTTACCAAGAAATCATCCCCGATGAACTCATTGTGCCAAATATCTATCATTTTTTGTGATTGTATTCCTCATTTTTAACACAAATGTCTATTCTAGTGTCTTTAGTGGGCATGAAACCATGAGGAATCGATGAGAAGGCGCCTAGAGGGTCCTCTTTGAATACCTTCATGGAATACTTCCTATAGGAAGGTCTAGGTCTTTATGACGCTTTTACGACTATAGGGGTTACCATATTTTCACATAGTGAGCTCTAATGATTCTCAGAAAGAAGACTCACACAAACCCACAATAACACAGAAGAGTAAAATACCTTTTTCCTTCATGAGAACTAGAACTAGGGTTTTTCTTGACTCACTCTTTAAATCGCCTCAAGGTTGCTCCAAATCTCTCTCTAATTTTTTCAATTACACAAATAATCAAAAACACCTTACAAATTCACTTTATAGATCAACGCACTGCTCTAATTTGCATTAAATGCGGCCGATTTCAAAAAGCTAATAAAAACCCTTCTTCATTGCATTGAAAAACCCTAATTTCTTCCGCAAATGGTCATGCCTAAAAAATTTCTTCTGGTTTCTTTTGCATAAGCCTTGTTTTTTCATTCTTTACAACATATCCTCATGCCAACATCACCCAATATCTAGGGGGGTCAAATATTTTTTGTTAATTCTCCCCCTAAGACCATGTTGGGTCTAATTGTTAGAGGGATTGTCTACACCAAATGAGGCTATAGAATCACTTGATGTCATTGAATCTTCTTTCCTCTTCCATATCTTGTTCATTTCTTGGTAAACCTCATTCTTGTAAATTTTCTTCAGTAGTCCATTCTTCTTTACCGGATCTGATTGCTTTCCTCCTTTACTCCTGCATGCTTTTCAAATGTGTCCGGCCTTGTTGCAATTGTAGCTATAGACATCCAAATTTGATCACTTCCATATGATCAAAATAGTCCACTCTATTCATCTATTTCATTAATAGTGATTAAATAATTTATTTAATCATTATTTCATTTTGTTTCTAAGGTTCCTAAAGTATGTAATTAAATAAATTAAATACTTTACCCTATCCCTTTTCTTCTCTAAATTAAATAAATATGAAAAATTATTTAGTTTAGTCTTTTAACCCATTTGGATTAAAATCAATTTTTAATTCCCCTTTTTCTCTCTCCTTGTCATATTCTCCATAACCCTCTTTTAATCCAGATTAAATTAATTAATCTATGATTAGGATGTGCACCACTTAATCTTGATTAAGTGTCACATCCTCCATAATCTCCCACTTGCCTTTAATCTCTCATTAATTATCCTAATCTTATGTTTGCACAACCTTAATCAGAATCATTTGCCACATTTAGCTTACCTTTTCTGGTCAACCTTCCCACTTACCATTTTTAGCCTAGACTCTCTTCCCCATGTGAATTTTTAATTCACTTTTGTCTTTCCAAGGTCTTCCTCATCCCCCATGCAAGATTCTAGAAGGCTTGACTTGTCACTTTACATGTGCCAAGGACTTCTAGAACCTTGGACTTGTCACATCACCCACATGTGACAAATCTCCAGCTTTTTGAAGACCTTTTACCCAATAAACTCTCCAATGAATGTAAATTTTTAATTTGCATTTATTCTTCCAACCACTTCCCCTTTTCCCATGAAGATTTTTGAGGAATTCTAAAATCTCTCAAAAGTCTCTTTCATCCTCATTTGGGGACAAGAAGTTCCTTTTTGAGGAAATATTCTCATCTCCCAAGGTACCTCAAAGGTACTTGTCCTTTATCCACCTCATGTACTTCTCTTCCACCTCTTGTCCTTCTCCTCCACCTCATTTCCACATCACTCCACCCTAAGACATCTCACATTCCACATGTCAAGATGTGAGGGCTTGTGAGTCCTCAACTCACCATAGCCCTTCATCTTTATCTTGTTGGATCAATCTCAACAGTTGAATTATCTAGAGAATTTCAATTAGCCTATAAATACCCCCTCATTTCTCCCATTTTGGGGATCAACTCTTTTGCAACCAAACTCTTGCAAATTTACCATTTGAGATCTCATCCATCATAACACTCAGCATTCTCATCCATCTTGCATCTTGCATCCGTTTAACTCCATTGCCATCCAAGGAGCACACAAGACATCCAAAGATCAAGGGCCAACCAAGGAAGCAACAACATGAAAGTATAACAAAAATTCAATTTTTTTTTATCTTACTTCCATGTTATCCATTTTCTTAGGCTAATCATTGAGGTGCCCTTTTATTTTATTATTTCCTCTCATTGTATTATTAATTTTTATCTAGCATCTCACATTAAGACTTGACGTTTTATTAGGATCACATTTTTGGCACGCCCAGTGGGACCCACAAAAGGGTTTCTTTATTTTACGTTTGTTGTTGTTTAGCTTGTTTGTAGGTTCAGGTCGCAGAGGGGTGGATTTTCCCTCCCAGGTGCTATAGAGGGGCTGATACGCCCTCACGATCTGACATTTCTGAGAGTTTTTACTGCAGAAGTGCGGATACGCCCCTGCAATCGAATATTTTGCTAACTGTTTTTCTGCAGAAGTACACATACGCTCCTGTAGAAGTGTGAATACGCCCTCGTAATCCAACATTTCACTAATTGTTTTTTTGCAGAAGTGTGGATACGCCCCTACAATCCAACATTTTTCCTAACTATTTTCTGCAAAAGTTCGGATACGCCCTCATGATCTGACGTTTTTGCTAACTGTTTGCTGCAGAGGGGTGGATTTGCCCACCCGATTCAACATTTTTCACTATAGAGGGGCGAAGTTCCCTTAACACCACATTCGGGAAGGTAAAAAAGTGCATTTTAGCTTCGTTTTTGTCTCTCTCTTCTGTTGTTTTGTGCTCTAATCCTCTAACCCTATTTGTTGGTGGTTGAAGTCAGATTTCTTGCTGATATCTTGAGTGTTTTGCTGAAAATCACAAAGAAAAAGAGATAAAACAACTAACGTTTGTTTGCAGGGCCCTTGTTTTATTCTTTGGAAGTCTTTCCTTACTACTTTATCTATTTACTTAGTATAAGTAGGGAAAAGTAACATTTGTTTCTTGTTGTCTATTTTATTTCTTTTACCCTAAGGGGGCATTAGTTTTTTTTTACCTTCCTCCTTTGCACTTTGTGGGAATTTGAAGGGGGTAGTGGGAAACGATTAGTGTCTTCTTCTTAGCGGGACCTGCTTTGAGATTTCATCACCCCAAAGAACAATCCCAACCACGCGTACCAGTGGGGTATATAATGGGAGGAGAGCCAAAACTGTACCCCAATCCAGTTGTGTCGTAATTGGTGAAGCATTGAAGCTAGGGTGATACCTAGATAGACGTGAAGAGTTGGTCTGAGCCTTTCAGTATCTCGCTGGGGTTCCCGACTCATGATTGTGATAGACTAGTGTTCACAGTTTATGCCTCATGTACCAAGAATATATCGATGACTCCCTAGAAAATTTGTTCATCCTAGAGTAAGCCCTTTGCTAGTCATACCCCTTAACACTAATCATAGGATTGTGCTTGTTCAAAGTGTCTTTCTGTGAAGAACTAGTAAATTTTGATAAGTCAAACCATCATTGAATCATTTTAAGTCCTTGCCAAAATCCCTCATCCAAACCAAGTTGCTATTTTCCACTATAGAGGTTCGAACTTGCCCCCCTATTTCAACATTTTTCACTACAGAGGGGTGAACTTGCCCCCCTATTTCAGCATTTTCCACTACAGAAGGGCGGATTTGCCTCCCTGTTTCAGCATTTTTTTTTGCAGAAGTGCAGATATGCCCCTACGATCTAACGTTTCTGGCAGTTTTACTACAAAAGTGCAGATATGCCTCACTGAATGGATAGTTTCATCCATTTGACCATTCCAAACCCCCGTTTGAACACCCAAAGTCTCTGTTTGACCATTTGATCATCTTAAACACTCATCTAACCAATCCAAACATCCATTTGACCATTCCAAACCTCCATTTAACATTTCTAACATTTCCATTTACCACATTCACATTGATCATTCCACCATTTGGGATACCCATCTTATCGTGAGACCTAAACATCTCCAACAACACATCTTCCATTTGCATTCATCATCATCTCTCAACAAAAAATCCCTTAAACCTTGTTTTAGGAGGTTTTTTCCCGAATTGACCAAGGCGTTAAGTTGATCATTATCCTACATAATCAATCCTTTTCTTCAACCTAATCAATCCACTTCTATCTTGAGGTGGGTTTGTGTTGTAAGACAATGTCATTGGCCCAAATCAATCCCCTTCCATCTCAAGGCGGATTTGGTGTCGTGATCATTGATTTAGTTAGCTCAAATTGATCAACCAACGTCATAAGTCACTTAGGATGATTTCCAAATCAGGTTTTAGGATCCCCTCCAATCAAATCCAATCCTCATCCAAATCATCCAATTGATACATCATCAATTGATCCAATCAAATCCAATCATCATCCAAATCATCAATTGATCCAATCAAATCCAATCCTCATCCAAATCATCAAAATGATACATCATCATTTGATCCAATCAAACCCAATCCTCATCCAAATCATCAAATTGATACATCATCAATTGATCCAATCAAATCCAATCCTCATCCAAATCAGCAAATTGATACATCATCATTTGATCCAATCAAACCCAATCCTCATCCAAATCATCAAATTGATACATCATCAATTGATCCAATCAAATCCAATCATCATCCAAATCATCAATTGATCCAATCAAATCCAATCCTCATCCAAATCATCAAATTGATACATCATCATTTGATCCAATCAAACTCAATCCTCATCCGAATCATCAAATTGATACATCATAAATTGATCCAATCAAATCCAATCATCATCCAAATCATCAATTGATCCAATCAAATCCAATCATCATCCAAATCATCAATTTATCCAATCAAATCCAATCATCACCCAAATCATCAATTGATCCTATCAAATCCAATCCTCATCCAAATCATCAAATTGATACATCATTATTGGATCCAATCAAACCCAATTCTCATCCAAATCATCAAATTGATCCAATCATCATCCAAATCATCAATTGATCCAATCAAATCCAATCCTCATCCAAATCATCAAATTGATACATCATCATTTGATCCAATCAAACCCAATCCTCATCCAAATCATCAAATTGATACATCATCATTTGATCCAATCAAATCCAATCATCAGCCAAATCATCATTTGATCCAATCAAATCCAGATCATCATTTGATCCAATCAAATCCAATCATCAAATTGATACATCATCATTTGATCCAATCAAATATAATCCCCATCCAATCATCAAATTGATACATCATCATTTGATCCAAACAAATCCAATCATCATCCAAATCATCAAATTGATACATCATCATTTGATCCAAACAAATCCAATCAAATCATAAAATTGATACATCATCAATTGATCCCTCATCCAATCTAAATCAATCAATCCAAATCATTACCTAGATCATCCCTTAGAGATTGCATCTTGAAATCGCGTAGTTGTTTTGCGCGTTCATGCCCGTTCAAACCCGTTCACAAACAAAAAAGCAAATGGCAGAACAACAAACTCAAGGTTCCCAACCAAATATCCCTCAAGATCCCTCAAGATCCTAATAACATTCCACATGATCCTCATAATGGCGTTTCATCTCAATCAAACACTAACATCCAGAATATCACACTACCTAGTGACGAAAACATGGTCAATCAACCTAAAGTCACCATCAATGAATATCTCAGTAATTCTGCCAATGTCCAAATGATGGATTATCTCCTAAATGAATGTGGAGATAAGATCCTCACCACCATACTCATGAAGGGATTCAAACCACCATCTAGTTTCAATACATCACAATATGCCCTTGCCCCATTTGTTGACCCACAAACCTCATAAAATATTCCAGAAAATTCCTATGTTCTTGAAGGTGCACCCACTAAAAATTGGTACCACCCCGAACTCGGAAATGCTGTCATCCATCAAGTCCAAGAATATCCTCATCTTCCAACCACAACATCTACTATTCCACCACCTGATCCTAATGATCCCCATACCTATGGCATGTCATCATACATCCCATCTGCTCCACCGCTTCCTCCCCCATATTCTAATATTGGGGGCACACCTCCACTTACCAATGTGCTACCTTTTGCATTTCAACAACCTCCAAATAATCCACACCAATCCACCACACTACCAGCACTGCCACATGTTTCTACTATTATAGCTTCATCTCAACACTTTCATCCACAACATCCGCAACACACTTCCATTCTCACACAACCATCACATCAAGTGGTGCAACATACATCTCAACAACAATAACACATATCACCTCACCCATCTCAACAACAACAACAACACATCCCATCTCACCCATCTCAACAACAACATATCTTATCTCACCCACCTCATCAACAACAAGAACGAACTCCACAACAACATGTGCACATCCCTACACAAACACACCATAACTTGCTTACTAAGTACCTCTATTATCCCTCTAGCACATACACTATTCCATCCCATATGAATTCTCATCAGAATGTACAAAACCAAACACATACCCAACCACCACCTTACACCAATCTTTCACAACCTCAACATCATCCCCACCAACAAACATCAAATCCATACCCATATGCCATGCAACAATGCACCATTGCACAACAATATCAATCCTATCCGCCCTACTTGCAACAACAACAAACTCACCAATAGGGGGCACCTTATGCTTCTCATTACCAACAATCATCATCACATCCATAAAGAGGCCTTACCTCTACACATTACCAAAATGCTATGCAGCAATAGGACCCCTCTCTTATTTCCTACTATCAACAACAAGTGGCTCCCACTCAACACAACCAATCATCCAACTATCAATCGTCTTACAATCAACCAACACATTCATATCCGACTCAACCCGTTTATGATCCAACAATGGTAGGGCCATCCTCATCATACCCACAACATTATCCATACACTCAATCTACTTTGACTCCCATGACTCCTGTCAATAAGGACTTGGAAGAAGTAAAAGCAGCATTAAAGGAATTACAAGCTGGAGTGGGTAAACAATCATTCAAGTTTGAGGACATATTTCCTTATCCATTTGATCCCTCCATCTCCTTGATTCTTTTTCCCAAACATTTTGAGATACCCAAATTCAATAAATACAAAGAAACCAAGGATCCTAGAGCTCATCTTCAAGAATTTTATGCTCATTTCCAAGAGGTCATGCATAATGATAATTATCTTATCTAAATTTTCCCTAAAATTCTACAAGGGGTTGCCCTCAACTAGTTTATGGGTCTAAAAAAGGGATCTATCAAAACCTTCGTAGATTTATCTGAATAGTTTGTCTCTCACTTCTCTTTTAATCTAGAGAAAGATATTGACACACTTGATCTCCTCAAAGAAAAACAATGTGACGGAGAGACCTTTGCAAGCTACTTGCAAAGATGGCATGCCTTGGCTAGCAGGATGAAATCCCCACCAACAGAAAAAGACATGGTCACGATATTTATCAAAAAATCCCACCTAGATATGGCTCATAATTTCCAACTCCATTGTATCACCACCTTTGCGGGACTTGTGGACAAAGGCCCCATCTTAGAATGAGCCCTTGTCACAAAAGGACAAGTCAAACATTTCAATTATGATAGAGAGAAATCCTTTGGAGATAAACCTCGATATTGGAATAGAAATAAAAATGTTGTCAATGATGGTGTCACTGACACCAAACATGTTCAAGTGGCCACCACCATGAAAAGATATCCTCTCCAGTAACAACTATCAATTTAGAACACCATATTCGTCACCCAAGGGGCACCACGACGACAAGCCAACCAAAATAACCAAGGGGGAAACAAATGATAGTTCACTCAGTTGGGAGAACCCCTTAGCATGGTGTTTAATAAGCTTCTTCAATCTAATTACCCCATCACATATCCTATCACCAAACCTCTCGATATGTCTAAACCCAAGCCTGCTTGGTTTAAAGACAATGAATACTATGAATTTCATAAGATTAAGGGACATACCTTAGATAAATGTCAAGGCCTAATAACCTACATTCAAGGTCTCATCGATCGAGGTGAAATCCATGTAGATGCTAATGCAACATCTTCATCCAATGCTCAATTACAAATATATCAAAACACCTTTCCTAACCATAATCAAGGTCCTAATATGTCCAACTCAAATCCTAGACCTAGCAATAATAACAAGCAAGGTAACAGTACCAATAACATTAGCTACAAAAGTGTACCATACAATTATCAAGCTGTGGTTTCATATGTAGAACAAGTGGAGCCACGTGTATCCATGATACATGTTAAAGGAAAAGATCCACAATGTGTTGTTACCACTCGAAAAACCTGCATCACAGTCCCAACAACACCTCCATCTACCCAACGACCATCCACCAATTCCCAATATAACATCCTAGACCATCTAGGTAAGACTACAGCCCAAATATCCATTTTGGATCTACTTAAGTCATCTCCTCTACATCAAGATATCTTAACTAAGGCTTTGCAAAGCACAAAAGTGCTTGATAATATTGACCCTACCCAATTTCAAGCATTGGTAGGAAATATCTCATCAACCTATCAGTTAGCCTTTAGCCAAAAGGACATGCCACATCTTGATTCAACCCACAACCACCCCCTCCATCTCGAGGTCGATGTCAATTATCAAAAAGTAAAAAGGGCACTGGTAGATAATGGTTCAGCCCTAAATCTTTGCACATTAAAATTCATACAATAGGTTGGATACACCCAAGTTGATCTAAGAAATCAAGTGATCACCATCAAGGCCTATGATAATGCAGAGCGAGATTTTGAAGGTATTATTTGCCTCCCTATTCAAGTGGGCCCCATTTTACAATACACTATGTGTCATGTTCTAGACCTTGAAATCCCATACAACATCCTTGTTGGCCATCCATGGATTCATTCTATGCAAGACGTCCCATCCACCTATCACCAATGCCTAAAGTTCCCATTTCAAGGAATGGAAGTCACCATACAGGCTGACTCTCAGCATTTCAAATATTGTCGTGCCTTGGAAGCTTCTTTTCCACATTCACATTATTTCCCATGAGTCGAAATGGGGGCATCCCCAACATTCGATCCTATCCCATCCATTAATACACTAAACACTTCATTCCCACCATCATCCACACCTGCTTCCACTGTCACCAAGGTCCAGATCATAGATAATGGATGTGGTGAATACAAAATGCATACCACACTCAATGTGGTAATCATGCCACCTTTGCCCCGCACATATGGACAACCAATTCTACCGCTACCAAAAGTAGAAGAAAAGACACTTACACTCACTTCCAAGAACATGGGGTCAACAACATTCAATGATTTGAGATCCCTCTAGGATCAAATGCACGAAGATATCAGTCAATGGGTTTACCGAGAGGAACCTAAGCCACCATGTCCCCTTATTGAATAATTTCATGAAGTCTATCCACGTGCCTCCAAGTTCATTGAAAAGTGTCATTACCAAGGCGGAGGCCTTAGTGTAGAAGAACAAGGAAAATGCTTTCCCATTGAAGCAACTACCATTCGACCAAGGAATTTGGGCTTGGGTTATGATACTAAACAGAAGGGTCCTACAACATCCGCTAGCACTTCTAACAATGTTAATGTTGACAATGGTTCCCTCAAAGACATACTGGAGGAAGAGTCCGTCATACACGTGTACGATGATTTGAATCACATCAACCTCCCCGCCATGTTTGAATTCTTATCTGTTTGTACCATAACTTTATCCCTTAAACATCCTGAGCTTATCGATCATGACCTACAAGGTAGCACACTTGTCAGCACATTTCCCTTAGAGGATACCTATGTACATCTAATGGGATTGGAGGAAGATGAACACCCTAATCGCAAAAACAAAAAGAAACAAAAGAAAAATGGGTCATCAAGTGAAAACCTCACCGAGGCACTTTTTGACTACAAAAAAGTGAAAACAAAGGATGTATCTAATAGTGAAAACCTTAATACGACACTGGAATATGGGGACATTCATCTTCCCCTTGTAGGAACACAACTATCTAAGAAATCTTCAATTCTCATTGAAGAAACACAAGAGGTGAATTTGGGGACAGAAGAAATTCCAAGGATCACCTATGTGGCCAAATATTTATTTGAAGAAGAATATACCACCATTGTCTGAATTCTCCATGAAGGGGTTATCAAATTTGCATGGGCTTACTCTGATATGCCTGGCTTGGATCCTAATCTTGTTGTACACCATTTGGATGTTCGTCCAAAGGCCAAACCTGTCAAGCAGAAGCTCCAAAAGATGCATCTGCAAGTGGCACTATTAGTTAAGAAAGAATTGGAAAAATTACTGGATGTTGGTTTCATTAGACCCATTGATTATTGTGATTGGATTTCCAATATAGTACCTATGGCTAAACCTAACGGAGACATCAGAATTTGTACAAATTTTCAGGATCTTAATAAAGCTTGTCCAAAGGATGACTTCCCCTTGCCTAACATTGACATGTTGGTCGACATCATTGCAGGACACAAGATGCTATCCCTCATGGATGGTTTCTCTGGCTATAATCAGATCTGGATTGCCCCTGAAGATCAACACAAAACTGCTTTTACAACACCTTGGGGTACTTGTTGTTACAATGTCATGCCCTTTGGTCTCAAAAATGCAAGGGCAACATATCAACAGGAAATGATGGTAATATTCCATGACCTCATCCACATCATCATGGAAGATTATGTTGATGACCTACTAGAAAAATATGGAACCAGAGAAGAGCACCCTGCCATTCTAAAAAGGATCTTTGAGCGCTTAGAACAGTACAAGCTTCGACTCAATCCAAAAAAATGTGTGTTTGGTGTCACATTAGGGAAATTGTTGGGCTTCATAGTTTCTCAAAGAGGCATCAAGGTTCACCCAGCTAAGGTGAAAGCTATCATGGATATGCCCCCACCAAGAAACTTGAAACAATTAAGGAGCTTCCAAGGGAAACTACAATCCATCCACCGGTTTATAGCCCAACTTTCAGATAAATGTCAGTCATTCACCCACCTTCTCAAGAAAGACACCAGCTTC
The DNA here is from genome assembly GCA_007115665.2 of Sequoiadendron giganteum. NCBI lineage: Eukaryota > Viridiplantae > Streptophyta > Pinopsida > Cupressales > Cupressaceae > Sequoiadendron > Sequoiadendron giganteum. The sequence goes on along the minus strand of CM021110.1, from coordinate 232,054,792 downwards.
AAGTGGAATCAATAGTGTCAGTTGGGTTTTGACATGATCAAAGGATACTTGGTCCACCCACCGATCTTGATGCCACCTATCCCTAGAAAATCCCTCTTGTTGTACATATCTGCCACGTTAGTTGCATTGGGGGCATTATTGGCACAACATGATGAATCTTCAAAGGAATGGGCAATCTATTACATTAGTCGCACACTAGTCGGGTATGAACTCAATTATTCACCAATGGAAAAGGCATGTCTTTTTGTAGTCTTCAGCACACAAAAGCTATGCCACTATATGCTTAGCCATCCTATAAAATTGATATCCAAAGTTGACCCCCTCAAGTACCTGCTATCCAAGACAGCCTTGACTGGTCGAATGGCTAAATGGATCATGCTCCTCAGTGAGTTTGATATAGAATATGTGGATAGAAGGGCCATTAAAGGACAATTAATAGTCGATCAATTGGTAGATGCCCCATTAGTGGATGCTTATCCCATAGAAACTAAATTTCTAGATGAAGGAGTATTTGCAGTCTCAGAAGCCACCACCTGGACACTATACATTGATGGATCACACACTCAATGGATCGAAGGCAGGAATCTTGCTTATCACCCCCCAAGGAGATTACATACTAAAATCATTCAGACTAGATTTTTCCTGCACCAACAACATCTCTGAATATGAATCCCTCCTTACAAGCCTCAGATTTGTAGTCCAATGGCACATCACTCATCTGCAAGTTTTTGGTGACTCCCAGTTGGTCATAAAACAGGTCAACGATGAGTTTCTAACAGAAGATGAAAATTTTTTGCCTTACAAATGAATGGTGGATGACTTCAAGAAATATTTCACTACCATCCAATTTGAGTAGATCCTGAGACTCCAGAATAAGGCAGGGGATGCTATGGCTACCATTGGTTCTCTCCTCGAAATGCCAAAAGATTGCCAAAATTGTCAGTTCCTAGTCGAGCAACTCCTAATCCTAGCATACGATATCCTTGAGACTGACATGGTGTGTGTTATTGTAGGTCCCGAATCCCCTTGGTACCATGAAATTTACACCTACATTCATGACAAAACCCTCCCACCTGGCCTCATGAGAAACCAACATAAATCATTTATCCAACACACAGCCTGCTACACCATCATCGGTGATACACTTTATCGACGTGGGTATGATGGAACTCTCCTCCATTGTTTAAACAAAACTGAAGCCCACATGACATTGATAAAATTGCATAGCGATATTTGTGGGGCCCATTCTAATGGTATGGCCCTAGCCAAATAGATTCTTAGAGTAGGATATTATTGGCCCACAATGGAACAGGATGCTTGTGAGTATGTCAAAAAGTGTCTTCTGTGTCGACATGCAGATCTGATTCACACTCTAGCACAAGAGCTCCAGCCTATCACGACACCTTTGTCATTTTCACAATGGGGTTTTGACTTGATTGGCAAGATCTACCCTCCATCTTCTGATGGCCACACCTTTATCATCATAGCCATTGAATAGTTCACCAAGTGGGTGGAAGCCATTCCACTCACTCAAATCACTGGTGTTCAGATCTCTAAGTTCATCCTCTACCATATCCTCTACAGGTATGGTATCCCCTCCACCATCATCACCGACAATGGAAAACCATTCAAAAATAAGTGTATGAAACTCCTTTGTGACACATATCATATCCAACATCATTGGTCCACTCCCTATTACCCCCAAGGTAATGGACAGGAAGAAGCAACAAACAAAACATTGATCAAAATCATTAAGAAAATGGTCAACAACACTTGTCATGATTGGCACCTCCATATCCATCCTACTCTTTGGGCCTACCTTACATCCATCTGCACCCCTACCGGAGCTACTCCATATTCTCTTATCTATGGCACTGAAGCCATCTTGCTAATTGAAGTTGAAATCCCTTCACTCTGCATCTCCCTCAAGAATCTCATCACTGACGAAGACACTCGAGTGGCACGCTTGGCACAATTGGAATTGTTGGATGAAAAATGAGTCAAGGCTTATAACCATCTACAAGATTATCAACACTGACTCAAAAGGAGCTACAATAAGAAATTCCTCCCTCGCCAATTCAATGTTGGTGATTTGGTCCTAAAAGAGAATCAGCGAAATCAACAAGATCAAGAGAAAAAGGGTAAGTTTGAAGCAAACTGGTTGGGCCCTTATGTCATCACCACGAAATATGGTTCTGATGCCTATAGACTCTCCAACCTTGAAGGATAGCCCTTGGAGGAACCCATCAACATCATGCACCTGAAGAAGTTCTACAAGGTCAAAAAAAGTCCAAAATAGTAAAGAGAAATAATTCGTCCTATGGTGAAAACCACCCCTGCGTGGTGCCTTGGATACATATGATTGGTGAAAACCTAGCAATAGGCACCTCTCATATAGGGCTTAATCATTATCTACCTCGCATCCTGGTTACTTTATGGCTTATCTGCCGATTCCTCAATCCCCATATCCTCCTATCCACTTGCATCACCTCGTCGCTTGGTATATTCTATTTGAGCATTGGATGACCATCATTTGCTATCTAAAATCCTAAGCTTATTATCCTAATATGAGCTTATGTCACCTCATTGTTGTGTTTGTCTTCATCTAGGCTCACTCTTCATGTTTGTCTCCATCTAGGTCTCATTATGAATTGCGTTGCCCATGCGCTTGCATGTAGGCAAGGTTGATCTTTTGATCTACCCTCGGGGCTTCTCCTTTTCTTATTTTGTAGTCAGTTCATTTGAACATTGTCCTCTATCATCTTTTATCATCACCCTCTTTCTGCTTTTATCATCGTCTCCTCTGGAACTACAACGCCTCTACTCTTGCACGTAGGAAAGGCTAATCTTTGGATAAGCCCCCAAGGCATGTTGTCTTTCATCATCTATCCTCATGATCCACTTTCCGATCTTGTCCATCCTTAGTCTTTTGTCATGTCTGAACTATGTTGCCCCTGCGCTTGCACGTAGGCAAGGTTGATCTTTTGATCTACCCCTGGGGCTTGTGTTTGTCTTGGTCATCCATCAGTCCACTTTCCACTCTTTTATCATGGTCTTTTCATGAACTACGAGGGCTCTGCACTTTCACGTAGGCAAGGTTGATTTTTTTATCAACCCTTGAGCCCCTAGGTCTTTAGGTTGTGTCTCATCCTCTTGTTGTCTTGTTGCCAAGTATGTCCCTATGATCGTTGATTCTTCACAAATAAGATCTTATCGTATCAAGAAATTTTCCCAATGATAATCATCCTATGTCATCTAGATCACTTTAGCTTTGTATCCATCATTGGTCTTAACAAGATGCATCCTTCCTAATAGACCACACCAACCCCATCCATCCTTGGGATCTTATGGCAAAGGATGCTTGTAATTGATTACAATCTTTTGGTACTTTTGGACTTTGTTTATCATTTGAGCTCCCTATAATCACTAGTCAATATCACCATGATCCTTCATATTGTGGTGTGTTTTGCCTAGTTAACATAGGGACATCTCTTTACTATTGTTGCTATCTACTTGGATGCCCCACATAGTACCCACCAGGATTCCTTTCAGATCCTGCATTATGTGGGGGCATGCCTTTGTGCTTGTGGTTATTCCAATACCTAGCCCAACCAAAGTCATCGCGACTTTGGGGTATTGGGATATCCTTCTTGTTTTTCGTGTTTTTTTTTATGCATTAGACATTAATCCGTCTTGGTTTACATACCCTAATGCCCAATGTCTTATGCTATAGCAAAAATTAGTGCTCTAAAGGATGGAAAATTGCATTCATGTTGCATTTCATCTCATTGCATATTCCCCCTTCATCCTATCTTGCTGCTACATCTATGACTCATGATTTTGGTTGTGCAAACTCTCATTCCCTCTTACTAACATTTCTTCTTGGGATCCTTACGGTCTTTAACATGTACTGCACTCCACACACCCTATGCATATCACCTACCCATTGATACTTATGTCTACAATCATTAAGTTCATTTACCCATATTGCATCAATTCATTAAGTTCATTTATCCATTTACATCCATTCATTTATCCATTTACATTAAGTTCATTTACCCAATTACATCCATTCATTTATCCATTTACATCCATTCATTTATCCATTTACATTAAGTTCATTTACCCATTTACATCCATTCATTCATCCATATTGCATCAATTCATTAAGTTCATTTATCCATTTACATCCATTCATTTATCCATATTGCATCAATTCATTAAGTTCATTTATCCATTTACATCCATTCATTTATCCATTTATATTAAGTTCATTTATCCATTTACATCCGTTCATTTATCCGTATTGCATTAATTCATGTTGGTTCATTCATTTCATTATGATCATTCATCCATACATTTCCATATCCACCTATGCATCATTAATAGGCCCATATTACTTACATCATTAATACAATTGCATTACCATTCATAAATCATTAACATTATCCATAATCACACATGCATAAGTAAATCATTCACATCATAACACAACATCCATATCAACACAAAAACATCATATAAATATGCATAACATACATCAGCTATCATCAGAACATCAATAAAACACCATATGCATACCATACATCACCAAAAAGTGTGGCATAATATCAATGGGGACCATCACATATCATCATCACAATAATACAATGTCCATATCCAAAATATAGTCACCACATAATCACCTCCATATCATGTTCAAAATAAGGTGCATCATCTAAAAATATGCACTACACCACCATCTAGTACTTGTCAAAAGCACCTGTATCCTGTCACCTATCCTCTGCCTATCCTGAGCTGCCCACACCTGACCTCTAAGAAGACTCAGGTACTGGTCCCCTATGTGTCGGAGTCCCCTGAGATTCAAGCCCTAGGGTCCCAAACTAAGAAGGAGTCGATTGGAAATCATTGTACCCCTTGGTCCATGTCCCTAAAGACTAGGATGGTGTCGACATTTGTGGTATCTGCCTAACATACTGTGCTATACGCTGCAACGGATCTAACACTGCCTACTTATACGCACCCCTCCAGTACACCACCTTGTTCATATACTCGTCTCTATTCCTAGTCTGGAACCGAATGGAATTCCGCTCATGCCTGTACCTATCCCGCTCTCTGCTCATGGCCTATCGCTCCTGCTCCCATGCCTCTTGTTCCGCTGTCAATAGTCGTATCTGCTCTGCATACCTCTCTCTTGCTTCCCGCATAGTCTCCAGCACTATCTCATCACCCATCCCTCGACATGCCTACCTATGTGCTACATCCCTCTTGGTGTTCTCTACCCGGCCCACTACTGAGTCTCTCTGGAACTATAGGATCTAGACCTGTCTCAATAAATTGTCCCTCTCCCCCTATAGTGCCTGCATCTATACCTATACATTGTCCCTCTCCCCCTACAGTGCCTGCACCAATCCCTGTGCACTCTCTCTCCCACTGCACTATCTCTAATCCGACCTCTGTGGCCTCGAGTCTTTCCCTCATCTCCTCTAAAGATGCCTCTATCGTGGATACCCTCTCCTGCAGTGCTATCCTCTCCTCAAAAAATCCTGCCACCTGAAGTCTCAATGTCTCCTTCTCCCCTCCTCCTGCTAACTCCAGCTGACTTCGCATCTGAGCAACTGTCATCGCTGCCTCTAGCCTGTCTCGGTCCCATGTCACCCAAGTGAGCTCCCCCTGTACTCTCTCCATCCCTACATGTATCTCATCCCTCTCTCTCTCAACCACCTATATATATGTCGTTAGCTGGCCCACAACCTGATCAAACACTATCATCTTTATCTCCTTCACCCTCTACACCTCTGCCTTTTCCTTCCTCAACTCCTCCTCTAACATGCATATCCTTGCTTGGGCCCCTCTCAGTAACATCACCGGATCATCAACTGCATCTGCTGGTACTATGGCTAAAGGCTCCACCACCTATATATCTAGGTCCATCGCCTCCCCCTCTCTCTCCTCTTGCACCTCCTCTACTCGGCTCATCAACCAAATCCTCCATGGCTATCCTTTCCTCCCCACCCTCATTAGTCTCCTCGGCTCCTGCTCAACTGGCTCGACTCTCCTTTGTTGACTACTCTCGGGCATCTCCTCGATATGTCCTCTAACATCCATCACCCTCTCTACCTCCTCCTGCTCAACTCTCACCAAAACCCACCTCTGTTGTACTCTACCACCAATCCCTGCCTGACCAGCCCGACTCTCCATCACCCCGACCATCTCCACCTCTGACTAACTCCCCAATCTCACCACCTCTATCTCCTCCCCCCCATCACCTGCCCCTCCTGCCTCTATCTCCCCCCCACCACCTGCGTCCATCTCCTCACCATCCTCGCCCTCCTCAAAGGTTGCATCCTCCTGACCCTCCCCCTCCTCCCCGACTAATCTTTAGCACCACCCTCCTCTGCACCACCACTCTAATGTGCGCCATCCTCATGTCCCTCCTCCTCTTGTCTCTCATCCTCATGTCCACCTTGCTCTAGCTCCTCCTCCTTTCCCCCCTCCCGCTCATCCTCTGGTGCCCCCTCTACGGCTCTCACTGCAGGCACCTCCGGTGTAACCCTCTCCCATCGGTGGTTGCCAAACCACTGATCATACTGATCTATCACTCCAACATCCTCTGGACCCTCCCACCTCCCTGGATAGGGCACTCCACACCGACCATCACCCACATCTCCCTCACGCCTCTCGCTAACAATGCCGCTCCCCAAGATACCTCTTTGGTAAGCCGACAAAACATAGTCAACACTCCTAGAATGTCCTACATGAGTCCAAACTACCACATCGCTCTGTCTAGATGATGCATCTCCACTATGTGCCTCAGGCTCCTAATAAGGAAACATCTATATCTAAAGAATCCTCGATGTCTCTCCTCCTTGGTCCTCCATCCTCTAAACCACCGATACATGTATGGCCGCCATACAATGTGCTCCTCCCATAACTCATCAAACACTCTCCTCCACTAATCCATCTCTCCTTGTGTCTCATACCATAAGATGCAGCCCCTGGCTACCCCAAACTACCAAGCCTCTCTATCATCCAAGTCTCCTCTCCTAATCACTATGGGTCTCATCACTACGATGTGCTCCCACCCCCACACCTGCAATAACATCCTGTGTGTCATGCTCTGCATCCCCCGATAACAAATCACGTGCATGTCCTGGTATAATTGGGCCAATACACGTGACCCCCAAGAAAACTGCCCCTCCCGCCACTCGAAAATATGTCGAATCACCTCCATATACCATAGGCTATAGAATTGCCTACTCCTGTCTGGCAATAGAATACCGTTGATCAGGCAACAGAGAAAAAGTAGTAATGTCGGCACCCCTAGGGATAGGCATCAGTCTACATCCAACTGCCCCCTCTGTATCGGCAAGTCATCACATCCAAATAGCACTAGGACAGTATCATCCAGCCGTGCTCCACTCGACACCTCCTCACTCACTAACCACCCCACTATCAGTAACCTCAAGATCCACCACACATCCTCCAATGTCACTATCATCTCTCATGTTGAAAAATGAAACATCAGTGTAGCCGAGCTCCATCTGTCTATCAGGGCTATCAACATCACCCGATGTGCTCTCATCCCAAGAAAATGCACTAAGTGTAGTAATCCTGCCTGCTCCAAAGCTGCGTGATCCACCCCGGTCATCGCCTCAATTACCGCCACCAGTGCCTCTAGCCTCCGCTTGTGAGTCCGTAATCTACTAAAATCCTGCAAAAATTCCATCCCCCTCATCAAAATTATTCATCAAATTCTTCTTCCTACTCCCCCAACTTGCTTTTTTCCTTTTCTTTCTCTCTTTCTCTCTCTCTCTTCTTCTCTCTTTCTCTCTTCTTCTTTCTTGTTTTCCCCTTCCCCCTTCGTCCTGACCGCAGGGTAGACCCGCCCTCGGTTTGGGAAGACCCGCCCCTACAGTAGGGTGGACCCACCCTCAGCCAGGGCAGACCTACCCTCGGTCGGGGTGGCACTGTTGCTAGACATGGTGACTCCTATCTGTGTTGTCGATAGATGCAGTGGCACCTATCTGTGCCATGGGGGGCAGCGTCACCTAGGCGGCCCAACTGGCCAGGGTGGCATCGCCACTACTGGGCATGGGTGGCACCATCACTGGGCACGGCGGTGCATGTCCGCCCCACCCTGGGGTAGACTCGCCCCTGCAGTAGGGTGGACCCACCCCTGCAGCAGGGCGGACCCCCCCTCGACTAGGGTGATGTCATGGCGGCCCCGCTGGCTAGGGCGGCGTTGCCGCCACTGGTTATGGATGGCGCTGCCGTTGGCTGTGGATGGCACCGCCACTAGGCATGGTGGCACATGTCTACCCCGCCCCACCCCGGGGCGCATCCGTCCGGTGAGGGGCGTATTCACCCCCCGACAGAAAATTTTATTTTTTCCTAGAAATTCATTTTTGTTTTCAACATTTTAAATTTTTTCTTCTTACCCATTGTTTAATTTTCTCCCGCCCACAAAACCCACATTTTACATTTTTAGTAAAATATTTCAAAATGCGTTAAAATTACAAAAATAATGCATTAGGGGTTTTGTCGCCTACCTGGCAGGGCCCACCCTGTTGCCTGTAGGACCGTCAAACCTTATCTATCCGGTGGACGATCTCGGTGTCATTATCTCTTGGCATCTTCACTCCTCATTTGCTTGCTCTCTCTCCTCGTTTCTCAACTGCTACAGTGCAAGTGAGGTGAGGTAATTTTCAAAATTACCTTATATTCACTTTCCCTCTCTTAAGAGGTATTTTTACCTTTTATTTACCCTTTTATTCCTCTGATTAATCCCTTCACTTCCCGGGGCCACCATTTGCACCTGGTTTTTCTGATTAACTTCTTTCAAAAGGAAAACTTGCCTAATTTTTTTCCCTCTTTCCAACCATACCATCCATTTCTTCTTTTCGAGATGTTGCCTGAGACCCTTTTTTTTCCCCCGTCACCCTCTCAAGGGGGCATACCCTTCACATTTACCAATTTTCCTTGCCATAGTCAATCCCTTCCAAGATTGGGGCATCCTCATCCATTACTATGCTAATTCGAATAGCTCAGGTCCTCCTCCCCACCCTAGGGCATCATCTTCTAGTTACTTCCTCTATAAAGTCATCTGCACTTTCTTTTCTTTGAAGCACAATTATTCTAATGGTACTTCAAAGAGGGGAAAAAAGTAGACATCCAAATTTGATCACTTCCATATGATCAAAATAGTCCACCCTATTCATCTATTTCATTAATAGTGATGAAATACTTTATTTAATCATTATTTCATTTTCTGCCTAAGGTTCCTAAAGTATGTAATTAAATAAATTAAATACTTTACCCTATCCCTTTTCTTCTCTAAATTAAATAAATATGACAAATTATTTAATTTAGTCTTTTAACCCATTTGGATTAAAATCAATTTTTAATTCCCCTTTTTCTCTCTTCTTGTCACATTCTCCATAACCCTCTTTTAATCCAGATTTAATTAATTAATCTGTGATTAGGATGTGCACCACTTAATCTTGATTAAGTTTCACATCCTCCATAATCTCCCACTTGCCTCTAATCTCTCATTAATTATCCTAATCCTGTGTTTGCACAACCTTAATCAGAATCATTTGCCACATTTAGCTTACCTTTTCTAGTCAACCTTCCCACTTACCATTTTTAGCCTGGACTCTCTTCCCCATGTGAATTTTTAATTCACTTTTGTCTTTCCAAGGTTTTCCACATCCCCAATGCAAGATTCTAGAAGGCTTGACTTGTCACTTTACATGTGCCAAGGACTTCTAGAACCTTGGACTTGTCACATCACCCACATGTGACAAATCTCTAGCTTTTTGGAGACCTTCTTTTACCCAATAAACTCTCCAATGAATGTAAATTTTTAATTTGCATTTATTCTTCCAACCACTTCCCCTTTTCCCATGGAGATTTTTGAGGAATCCTAAAATCTCTCAAATGTCTCTTTCATCCTCATTTGGGGACAAGAAGTTCTTTTTTGAGGAAATATTGTCATCTCCCAAGGTACCTCAAAGGTACTTGTCCTTCATCCACCTCATGTACTTCTCTTCCACCTCTTTTCCTTCTCCTCCACCTCATTTCCACATCACTCCACCCTAAGACATCTCACATTCCACATGTCAAGATGTGAGGGCTTGTGAGTCCTCAACTCACCATAGCCCTTCATCTTAATCTTTTTGGATCAATCTCAACCGTTGAATTCTCTAGAGAATTCCAATTAGCCTATTAATACCCCCTCATTTCTCCCATTTTGGGGATAAAATCTTTTGCAACCAAACTCTTGCAAATTTACCATTTGAGCTCTCATCTATAATAACACTTAACATTCTCATCCATCTTGCATCTTGCATCCATTCAAATCCATTGCCATCCAAGGAGCACACAAGACATCCAGAGATCAAGGGCTAACCAAGGAAGTAACGACATGAAGGTATAACAAACATTCAATTTTTTTTATCTTACTTCCATGTTATCCATTTTCTTATGCTAATCATTGAGGTGCCCTTTTATTTTGTTATTTCCTCTTGTTGCATTATTAGTTTTTATCTAGCATCTCACATTAGGACTTGATGTTTTATTAGGATCACAATAGAAAACAACATTTTTCTACTTTGTTTGACATCCATTAACCCTTGATCTGCATTAATTTCCTTTGTGGCCAAACTTATTACATGCATAGCAATAGCCATCAAAGGATTGATTCATTCTACCTCCATTAAACCAATTCATCATTTGAGTTATGTATTCACTAGCTCTATGTCCAACTTTCTTGCATGCAAAACATTGTCCGAAGAAGGATCTAGGATACTATTTTATTCTACTTCTACGCTCCATTTCCTTGTGACCAAATTTATTGCATAAAAAAAAAATACCATTAAAGGATGTATACCTTTGAGCATTTGGTTCTCTAATAGGAAGTCTTCTAGAAAAGCTTCTTGAATTTCTTGTATGTTTTCCTTTACCTTAAGTATTTTGATTGTCCACTTTGTTTGGGGTCTGCCTAGCCTTTGACCTTTCACCTACTTCCATTCCCAAACCACCTTTTTCTTTAGTTGGTTTTTGTCTTGCAATCAACTCATCAAGCTTTGTGGAGCTTGTTTTGAAGCTATCTTCACAGACTCTTGATTTTTCCAGATTTTCTCTCAGGTTTACCACTTCTTTTTCAAGCCTTGAGCATTCATCATACTTTCTTTGCACCATTGTATTTAGACAGTCTTCAATTCTCCTCTTTTCCTCCACTTGCACCTTCAATCTGTTGATCTCTTCATTTGCTTTGTTTAATTGCTCACTTACTTCTCTATGTCTTTCTTTGAATTTCTTCAATTTCTCTTTCAATTTCTTGATGCATTCATTTTCCTCATCAAGATCTTCAAGGACTGTCTGGAGTTCTTGTTTATCATCCATTTGTTCCATCTTCAAGATCTTCCTCAATCTATTAGGCTTCTTCAGAGGAACCAAGCTCTGATACCAATTGTTGAATACCCAAGATACTGAGAGGGGGGGTGAATCAATATCTTCTTAAACTTATTGAACACACACCATCCAAATACTCCAATGCATATAACATTAAGAATGAGTAAGAGAATTAGCAAAACATAAAATCACACAACACATGAACACCAAGATTTTACATGGAAAACCCAAAATGGGAAAAACCATGTTGAGGATTAGCTCACAATATAATATAACCGGTTATAATATATTACAAAGGATGGCTCACTTCCAGGACTTGCTGTCCAAAATGTGAGGTTCACTACCTACAAAGATACAATGTAGAAATGGCTTCCAAGCATAAAATGAACTAATGAAGTTACACCTAACAAGTGTTGATTAAGTTCCTTTGATGCTCAGTAAACTCACATACCAAAAGACATACATTCACCTTGAATCACCTTTGCATACTTGTCTATTATTTTCAATCTCAAAACTATCCAATATATATATCGAACTCATCTGCAAGCATCAATTAGGTCAACCTAATTAGATGCAACCCTTATTCACCAAAAGGATTAACTGTCAGCTTCAAGTTTGTACAAAAATTCTCTAAAAAAAATTCAAGTGTGTGGCACACTAAATATGTTGGCATGGACCTAAAATAGGTCACACATACATCTGCAATATAAAATTAATTCAATATACCATCAACTATTTATTAGGTTGGCCAAAGATAGACCTAATAACAAAATATAGCAACAGAATGATGCCAAGTCATCATATGAGCTCTTGTACACATGAAATTCTGAATTCACAATCTTCTAGAAACCAAGAACCATATCCCAAAACTGTAATGAAAGATATTCATTAATAGAGGATCGCAAACCAAAATACTAGAGGATATTTTTGCATACCAGTTCATAATACTGGATCAAGCTTGAGCATATGGTAACACAAATAACATGGTGACATTAATGAAAACATAAAGGCTGCATAATGGGATGTTCTTCTTCATTCTTCCAACAATATCAACATGTTGACAATCTATGTTTTGCATATCTATTTGACCACTACCTTCAAAAGGTTTATCGATATCCCTTTTAATTTCCTACATGTGAACATTATTTTGATAAGATTCTATATTGTAAAAACATGACATGCACGAATTTGTCCTACCTAAATTATTTGAATATAATGAAGGAAAATCATTATCTAATGGGGGAAAAAAGCTCCTTGATATAGCTCATGGCTGGTATGATATGTTACTCATGATAATATCTACTAAGGCTCCAACCTGGTGGATTTCTTTTCCTCCCAGCTCATGCATTGAGGTTTGAAAAGATTGATCAACAAAGTTCCAAGAGTCTTCATGTTATAAAACTCTTGAAGACGCATCCATTACTTGTATTACATCACATTCATTCTTGTTGTGTGCTATAGTGGGATTTTCTTGCTTATATAAGATTTCAAAATATTCAACTACTAGATATTTGAATAACACATTTTCACTACCACTAAATATGGAAACATTGGGTTTCCTAATACCATCATAACTCTATAATTGATCACTGGATTTAGGAAATTTAGAAGACTCCCTCATTACTAATCGAGAATATTCTCTTGTGTATGCATCATTAAGGTGAAATTTAGGAATACACAAATTATTATGAGGAGGGGACTCTTGATTATTTATTAATGGATCAACTATCTAGTCTTTGTCACCCTTGATTGGAAATGTACCCATTAAAATATTATCTTGATGTGACTAGGCATTTGGTATGGTAAATATACAATACTCTTATTTAGTCACCTCTTCCTAGGCTGTATTGTCTACCTCTGGATCATCTTTAACATAATGAATTCTTCATTCATGCCTTTCCACCTCTTGTGTATTTTCTATAATGAATGTAGGGGACCTTGTAATGGAATGTTTGAATAATCCCATACTCTCTTTGAATTTAGCTTGACATAATAGACACATAAATTAGGAATGGGTAGAATTGTGTACTCTACACCAATATAGCAACAATAAGTCCTCAAAACATATCTCATTCTCAAGATTAATTTTATCTTGCATGAACTTCATAATAAATTATGTATACCCTTCCAATGCTATACTATTGTCATTTTTATGAACTTCATTTGATATCAAGCATAGTTCAAGCTTAGGTACATCCCAAAAGAAAATTTCCCTTCCACAACCATATCCAACCTTGTTAAAAATACCAAACAATTCATTTAGAAGAACTTTTGATTTTTTGTGTTTTCTAATTTTAATGTTAAACTTCAAAAGAATTAGGGTTTAGAGACCTAATTTAACCCAAGACTAAAAATAAATTGGAATCAATAGACAAGTTCCATAAAATCTAATTTTTATTTGTTAGATTAACACAACTACATAAAATACATGCAATCTTCAATGGTGTCCATTATATTTTTAGATTATAAATAATTCCTTAAACCCATCAATGTAAATACAATTTGATAAACAACTTATAATTAAATTTAAACATAAAAATGGTTCAAACTAACCATACACTAAAATTTACAATAAAAAAGAGTCAAATGGCATGAACCTGGAACTCCATAAAATATTAACTCTAACAAATATTTAGATAAACTAAAATGATTTTAAAAGATGAATCTAGATTAGAAACATGCAACCATGCTAACATTCAAAATTGAATACAAGATAAATCCATACGATGAATTTTTGTATTAATTTTGGTAGTATCTTGGCAACAATTATAAGTTCTCTCTCTCTTACAATGGAAAAGGCATAGCCTTTTATAGATTTTGAAATACAAAGTGAAAGGCTCAGATTCATTGTTGATTGGATCATATCTATCCAAATTAGGGTAGTTTACATTTCTATTTAATATTGGAGGTACATTAAATTCTTACAAAATATTCCCTTTTATCTTCAATTTAAAATTCTATTACACTCTTGATCTTGGCATCTATACTTATTTGGGAATTCAAAATAAATCCTTATTACTGATCCCCAAAACACTTTGCACAATGGGTACATACTTTGGCACAGGTGTTGGAAATGTGTTTTAGATTGTCATTGATGTCACCATGTTGGTCTGGTACCTTATACCAGTGTGCATAACCAATTTACCCCATCCGGTATTTGATCCAATAATTTTGGTATTTCTGGTCTGCATATGCTCTTTGATAATTTGTATGATCTAAAGTTTTGTGAAAAGGCTTATAATGGTTGGAAGCATGTGTGTATGCATTCTGAGATGTTTGGGTGATGCGCTGGCATCAGTTTTTTGTAGTTACTCTTTGGTATTAGGTTTTGGTTGACCTAATATTGAGTATAATGGTTTGTGAATTATATGTGAAGACCTAGCTTGGTCCTAGCTGACTTCATGATGTTTTGACATGGTTGAATTATCTTTTGATCCCAACCTAAATATTGCATACAATTATATATTAAAGATGTTTAGTAGATCCAAAGACAAAGAAGAAAATATATAGATGAGCGAGGATTTATGGTGTGTGATGCGAATGCGAAGAAGCATAAGTGTGTGAATTGGAGATCAATATATGAGTGAATACTATGATCATATAATTAACTAGATCAATGTGGTACATGAGATGTATCTTCATTAGTTCAACCTTGGCGGTTAGCCAAACTTTTGTTTATACATTTCTATAGGTAGTGAGGATCCATTTTTGGATAGAAAGTCCTTTGTAAGCAGTGAGCTTTTGTATTTGGAAGTGAGCTAGTCCTTTTGATATAACTATATAATGTGAGCTAATCCTCATCATGGTTTTTCCCTCATTGGTTTTTCCACGTAAAATTTGGATTTTTTTGTGTTGTGAACTTTCATGCTCTATTATTTCTTTTATCTACTTTGTGGTGAAATGAATTAATGGTAATTGTTCAATAAGTTTTAGTGGATACTGATTCACCCCCCCTCTCAACATCTGGTTTGTTCAACAACTAGTATCAGATCTCTTGGTTCCTCTTGAGAAGTTTAATAGCTTGAGGGAAATCCTGCAGATTGAACAATGGACAAAGAAGAGCTCCAGACTACCCTTGAAGATCTTGACAAGGCTAGAATTGAGAACAGAGATCTGAAGGAGAATCTTGATGAAGCAAATGAGTGTGTCTATAAATTGAAAGAGAAGTTAAAGAAATTTAAAGAGAGATATAGAGAAGTGGGTGAAGAATTGAAGATAGATGAAAAGGTGAAAGTTGAAGAATGTTTGAAAATAGTGATACAAAGCAAGGCTAATGTTTGCTCTAGAATTGAACAAGAAGTGATGAGTTTGAAAGAAGATCTTGAGAAAGAAAAACTCTATGAAGATGACTTTAAGACAAGCTCCACTAAGCTTGATGAATTAATAGCTGGACAAAAACCTTCTAAAGACAAAACTGTCTTAGGTAATGAAGTTGATGGAAAAAAGTAGAATTCAAATTGAGTAGATAATCAAAAGACTCAGGATAAAGGAAAGTAGAAAAGAAACTCTAGAAGGAAACCACCTATCAGAAAACTGAATGCACAAAGGTACTCATCTTTCAAAGGTGTGTGTTTTTCATGTAATAAATTTGGACATAAGGCAATTGAGTGTAGGAGTAGGTTGAATTAGTTTTCTGGCCCCTTATCCGAATAATACATGTAAGAAGACATGACATAAAGCTAATGAATGTAGATCACAAGTGAGGATGGTTAGTAGAGTGATGATGACCAGATTGAATAGAGGAAGGATAAATCAATATTTTGATGGCTATTGTTATACCTGTAACATGTTTGGACATAAATTTAATCAATGCAGAATAGGGATGAATGGAAATCAAACTAAACAAAGAAATGTTGTTTTTTACCATTGCAAGAAACCGGGACATATTTCAAAAGTTTACAGAAGTAAAAAGGGAAAGCAAACTACTCCAGTGGAAAATGATAAACCAGTTGAAAATGTTGACAAGGAAGAAGTTAAGCAAGAAATGAGAAAGTTATGGAAAAAGAAAGAAGAATCAGAGACTACTGATGCATCTTTACTCTCATCTGGTACAAATGAATCCTCTGGGAGCTATACCTAGCTTGGTCTTAGGGGGAGCATTATCAAAAAATCAATAAAACCCCAGAAAGTACGGTGTGTCAGGTGCTAGCATATGGATATGGTTTGAAGTTTTTCAGGACTGAGGTGTTGTAAAAGGAACCAGTAGAAAAGAAGCAAGCATGTTCTTTTGCGGAGTGAATTAGGGTTTCTCAGTCGAATGGAAGAAAAGTTTTGTTAGCTTTTTGCAACTAATGTGAGTTAGGTAAAATGATGGAACATAAAGGAAGTTTCTCAAATCATTTTGATCATCATTTCATTCAAAGGAGTTGTAGAGCGATTCAGAACTCTCTCAAAGCATTTATGAAGCGAGTTGAAGAACGTCAAAGAGAACATTGTGGATACTCGAAAGTAGGTGTTGGAAGTTTCCCTATCTCACGACAATAGAAGAAGGTAATAGAAGAATTTTCATTAAATATTTAAGAGCTATAATGGAAATTTCTATCATAGGATTGAGTAGGAATACTCCCCTGAAGTTGAAATGACTCGAGTTGGATGAATTCGATAATCAAAAGATAAAGAAACTAGAATTAGGGTTGGAACTGAGTGAATTTCAAAGCTTGCAAACCCTAGGTTTGGACATTTGGGGAGAATTCCTTTGGTTTGCCGATAAATAATTTATTGTGTTCCTCTTGGGAAAAATCAAGGATGATGGAATTGTATTGGACAAATCTTATCTTCTTTTGAAGGATGTGATAGAAGTGATTACTGGACTGTGTGGTGTTGGAGAACTTCTTAGATGGAATATGATTAAATACAAGTAAGTAGAGGAATTGACAGGAGTCAACAAGGATCCTCATGCACTGGTGATTGATACTATTTTTTATTCTTTGGTTAGGTATGTTGCATACAGTATCTCGTATAAAATATTTTTCAGTAATATATACAGTTCTACTTCAGCTATTGTAGTATATTTGGTGTATATGATGGTTAAAGAGAACATTCAATTTGATAGATTCAAGCTAATTCTTGAGAATCTAGTCGAGAACATTCAATTGTCACTGAAAGAAGGATATACATTTCATTTTGGATTTTTACTTACATGTTTGGTTCTTTATTTTCTGAAATACCTACTAGGGAAAAAGGATGTTGTGTGGGAATCCAAGATTCCTATTGCAAAACAAATTTGCAGACATTTGGAGAGTCTTGAGGATAAAGAGAGTGAATGCAAGAAATTTCTCTTATCATTGTAGAATGTAGTGAGCTTCGGTGAAGTTATTCCTAGTCAATTTGAGGAAGGTTCTTTCTCTGATACAAAATAATTGGAAGTTTTTGTTAGTGATTCCCCTCTGGAATCGAGGAAAAGAAAAGATGTTGCCAAAGATATTGTTGTTATTCTTGAAGAGTTGGAAGAAGAAGAAGAATCTCTACCTTGATCTGAATATTTTGATCTAGATGACATCAAGTCTATGTTAATTAAAGGAAAAATTAAGAAAGTTAGTGAATTTTGGAGTATAGCCTCTCTGATTGAGTATCTATTTCACAATAATATTGATGTCTCTGTTGTTTTTGATTCTCTTCCTGAGAATCTAGTTGAAGTGATTGAAGAAAGAATGCTTCTTGAAGGTTTGGAAGGACACAAGCTAGAAGCTCTGGTTGAGAAGAAATGTACTAAATAAAAATAGAGGTTATCTGAGTTGATTGTGGAAACAAAGAAGTGCATGAAAGAAATGACTGTTATTTACAAGTATTGCCTCTAGTGGCCTGCAGTAGTTGACAATTTTTGAAGCATAATTGAAGCAATAGAATCTGAGGTGAATAGTATTGGGAAGAACTTTGACATCTTTGAGGACAAATATAGGAACCAAAGGTTGAGAATTGGTGAGTTGCAAGCTGAAATGATCATTTTTTAGAGAAAGAGAGATGATGTTGTGAAGACTTTTTGTCTTCTAAAGGAGATTGTTGAGGTCTGGCTAGACCATCTTGCTAGAATACTCTTTCATGCAAAAGACTATGAGAAACAATGTTCATCCATAGACTAGTCATCCTCCTTCACACTATTGGTTGTGTTGGAAAGTGTGTCTACAATAATGGATTTTGTAGTTCCAGAATGGAAGAAATTGCTTTTGGTGATCAAAAGAAAGGTAAAAAAGGTATTTGAGGTGAAAACAATTTTTTTGGTTTGAAGAATTGGATGCTTGAAAATTTTTGAAGTTTTGGAATTTTGAATATTGAAATTCATCATGTTTTTTTTCTCTTTTTGGCACCCTTTTCCATTGATGTCAAAGGGGGAGAGATTGGTATGGAGAGATATTGGAGTTTTGGGGAGAGATATGAATTTTTGATTTGGACTTTTTGTTATGTTGTCATCAATGATAAAGGGGGAAATTGTTGTAAATGTGTTTTAGATTGTCATTGATGTCACCATGTTGGTCTGGTACCCCTTAACGGTGTGTAGAACTAGTTTACCCCATTCGGTATTTGATCCGATAATTCTGGTATTTTTGGTCCACATACACTCTCTGATAATCTATATGATCTAAATTTTTGTGAAAAGGCTTATAATGGTTGGAAGTGTGTGCATATGCATTCTCATATGTTTGGGTGATGTGTTGGCATCAGGATTTTGTATTTACTCTTTGGTATTAGGTTATGGCCAACCTAATATCTAGTCTAATGGTTTGTGAATTATATGTGAAGACCTAGCTTGGTCCTAGTCGACTTCATGATTTTTTGACATGGTTGCATTATATTTTGATGCTGACCTAACTATTGCATATGGGTATATATATTGTGAGCTAATCCTCACTGTGGTTTTCCCTCATGGGGTTTTCCACATAAAATCTAGTGTTTCTATGTTGTGAACTTTCATGCTCTATTATTGCTTTTATCTACTATATGGTGAAATGAATTAATGGTAATTGTTCAATAAGTTTTAGTGGATATTGATTCACCCCGCTTCTCAATATCTGGTTTATTCAACAATAGGTTCTTATGTGGATTAGAATTAAATCTTGGCTTGCATTTAATATTTAGTTTCAATCTCCTCCAGACTTTCTCATGGCATCCTAGAGATACACAACACCTCCTAGGCCAACAAGCATTGACACAAATTCATATGTAGGTCCCCTTTTGATTTATTTAATCTCCTTCCAAGAATAATTCTATGATAGCTCCTTCAAAAGCTAAATAATTTTCTCAAGATCTTGAAAATCAAATACCATCATTATTAGCTCACATGTTAAAAATTCAATCCCTAAAACATCAAAATTAAGCTTGAATAAACTTTTTTCAAGATTTCAACTCCGTCAAAGAATTTTGGGATTTTAGCTCTCTCACAATTTTTATGAGATTTGACCCTATCATGGAATTTAGGAGTTTTTAGGTTGCTAGGAATTTAGGAGATTTTTGAATCTTGAGAAATTTTGCATTTTGTGAAATTTTCTATTTTGAGAAATTTTGCATTTCAAAAATTTTCTATTTTGAGAAATTTTCATTTTCAAAATTTTCCATTTTGAGAAAATTTCCATTTCGAGAAATTTTATATTTCAGGAAATTTTCCATTTTAGGAAAAATTTCATTTTGGGAAAATTTTCCCAATCAAGAAATTCAAATTTCTAAAAGACTTTTGGATTTTACCAAAAATGGATTTTCAGGGATTTTTAATAGTTTTGGATTTTCTCCACGAGAGGTGAATTTCCTTGGGATGAAGAAATCCCCAAGAATTTGAAATTCTTGAAAATCAAGAGAAATTGAACTTTAGACCCTCAAAATGATTTTCAATGACTTCCCACATGGTCTTTCCTAGTTACAAATGTTATATTCTTCCCTATTTGATATGATCTTGATAAATAATAGGAAAATGACTCCAAAAAGAAATTTTTTGAGGACCTTTCTCCTAAAGGGTAAAGGTAGGGAACCATAAAGAAAAAAGAGAGAAAGGGGGCTGCCCATTTGGATAGGGCATGTGTGTAAGGCACAACACCATGTTTGAATTGAGTATAAAGAGTGAGGGATGAATTGAAAGACACACATCTTGGAATTGGAATATTATCAATGGCTAAGCCTCTAAGAACTTTATACCTTGGAGAAGTGAAGGTGGAGAGTGGGTTCCCTTTTCTCCTAGTTGTTTGGGAGTATTTCCTTTCATCTACGGGTTAGGCCTAATGTACCCTCATGGTATATCTTGAGGATACCCCTAGTTGAGCTTATGAAGCCTAGTCAAAACTTATTGGCCATACCCACTTGAGTAGGATTGTTAATGTGTTTGATTGTTTAGATTTCCATCTCCACTTGAAACTAAAGGGGAGACATCTATCCAAAATTGAGCCTTATGAATTTTCTTCTTTACATTATTTTTTGGTGTGCTTGCACTTTAACATAAATTGTAAAGGTTCAAAACAATTAAGAAAACCTTCAAACAAATCAAAATTCATAAAGATCAAAACAAAAAATTATTTCATCTTTATAGATCTAGAAGTTTCTCTTACTTTCTTTGTGATATTTTCAATCATTTTATTTCTTGATTGCATATTTTCCAAAAGAATTCCTTAAAAATCAAAACCCAAAAAAATCTATAACACTTTTAGTCATCTTTCTATCCTTCTAGGCTACTTTGTTTTGCTTTTGGGATGTTCTACTACATTTTTGGGCTATTACATCATGATTCTAGGATATCTTGTCATGCTTTTGGTTATTCCAGGTCACTTTTGGTTGCAAAACAATATCCTTGAGAATTTGTAAAACTTAGCAAAATTAAAATCTTCAAGATAGAAAATTAGCATAAAAATTGAGATGAAACACATCTTCTATTGGCATTATTTCAATATCCTTGATAATATTTGAAGAGTTGATAAATTTTTGTAGCTATGAGACCCAAAATTTCTTGAATTTTATTACTCCATATGTCCTTGATGGTATCATGTTTTCTAGTTCAATATGACATATGTTTCTATGATTAGACATTATGTGGGAGTTATCATATGTTATGTTCAAAATTTACTTTATGTTTCTTAATCTTATCATGACTCATAATAGATAATTTCATGTGTTACAATATTTATAGATGAAATTTTTTTTATACATAAATATTTTTTATTAAAGGTAAAACAAAATTTGAAGGGACCCAAAACCCTTTACAAAGAGACACTACCTAAGATAAAGATAGAGAAAATTGACAGCCAATCATCAGTAAACCATCAAAAAACTAGATGACAAACATAAGAAATAGAACAATCTACTATAATTCCATGAGAATCTTGGATACTTCTAAGTCATACTTGTATAGATGATTGTGAGGGTCGACCACCTCCAACATCTCTTTCTTCTAAGGGTTGCTAGTATGATTACTCAAACCCACTCCAACTAATTGAGATCCCTATTTTCCCTTAACCACAGCCTCATCAACAACATAAAAATATTTCAATAGTCCCCATCCTCATTCTTCAAGTTCTTAACCTTATCATTCAAGATACAAATCCCCTCAACACTATTCTGAAGAGAAATCTGACTAAGTTATGCTACCTTCTCTAGGTTTTGATGGAATTTCTTAATTTTGTCCTTTAACACCATGATACAAGTCTCGTAGTCATTTTCATCAAGACTACATCCTTAGAAACATCTTCAAGGATAGCAAGAATTTTGGTGTTCTTTTCCCTATTTCTAGACACCTCCTTGTTACCATCCTTCTTCTTGGCCTTATTTTACAGAGACTGCACCTTCACATTAATTTGATTTATTTCCATGAAAATCCACTTAAGCATTTTAAAATAGTTCACTACACCCTTCTTTACCAAACCTATAACATTCCAAATATCATCCCTATTGCAATAAAAACATTAAGGTCTTCAGAGAAATCATACAAAGGGTGCCCTATCCCTCATGTGATAGATCATCACCCATAACCTCTTTACCTTTGGAAATAACTTTCTTCTAGAATTTACTGGGGTCTTCCATCACTTTTATTTTAGGTTTGTCTCTCTCCTTCACTCCTCCTAGAGAGGACTTCTTTTTCCCCACCAGATTAACCTTGACAACCCTCTTTACAGGTTTAGATTCCTTCCTTTTAGCAGTGAAAGAGGAGACATTAGTCTCCATTTCCTCTTCCCTAGTAATGGAACCTCCAGACCATGAGATTTGAGGCTTCTCACATTTCTTAGAGACCTTCTTGGTTTTTGTAACATCTTTTGAGGGAGGGTTGAAATAAATCTCCATAGAATCCCCATCTTCCTTTGCAACTCACATCCTCCTCCATATCATCTTACATATTATAAGAATTTGAGAGGTTCTCAATATGAGGGTATTTAGCCAAGAGGGATTTAGAAGAATTATTGGGCTTGTCTGGTGTAGATAAGTTCTTAACATGCTCCATTATTAAAAACATCAATCCCTCATGCAAAATAGGAAACTTTGGGTTTTTCCTATGGTCTCTAATACCACACTCAAGAGAGGCCAACAAATAATACATAAAGGAAACTTTCTGTTTATGCTTAAAATGATTAAGGAAAATAAATGGTAGCTAAATAGAGTAGAAAACCTGTCATCCAAAGTGAAATAACTCATAATTACCTTCACAATATCAACCCAAATAGGCTTGATGGAGCTCCTATCATACCCATTAGAGGAAAATTTAGCCAATTTTTTTGCGCTTATCCATCTTTAAGAACATACTCATGGCCACTTCCAATGCCTTTCTATCTATGAAGATCTTTCTACCATCTATAGATAACCCATACATCTGCCCTATAAAATCCTTAGAGATCTCAACCTCTATGCAATTCATAGTGAGAATGTGGTTCTTCTGACCTTTGACAAAGACTTTGGACACCTATGGATTAAAACCATGAAGTTTTTCAATATGAGATTTACTTGGGATGACAAAGAATATGGATAAATGTGTTTCATATAGTCTTATGGTTGTTTTGAGTATCATAGATATTGTGGAGATGGTAATTATACCCGTTAATATTTAATTGGGATGACTATAGATTATATATGTTAATATTTAATTGTGATAGTTATTTGATTTCGTAGTTGATTATTATTTTGAAATATTATCTTAATTTATGATAATTGCTTTGGCTATTTGTATTCATGAAATATAATGACACTTTTTTGCTAAGTGAATAGGTGAATTTTTCCAATGGTGGTTGGAGGTCACATATCTACTTCCATTGTCTTACCCTTGTGAACTACCGACCTTGTCTCATATGAAGAAATAAGGTCATGTAATATGTTGTTGTGAAACATCGTTTTATGTGTTTAATGTTTTTGTGTACATGTGAGTTATTTTATTAATATTTTGAGTTATATTTTAGTATGATTTTTTTTATGATTTATATATTCATTTATGTAGTTTAATTATATTTTAATAGTTTAAAAATTTCCCTAGGTGGTAGATTATAGGTTAGGGGTTATTTTATCTTAAAATATAGTCTTATTTGAGTTTAAAATCCACTTTAATTACCTAGTTTTGAAATGTGGAAAAAGTTAGAGTTGGTTGGGTAGTTTAGGTGGCTAAGGAAAGGTAGTTTCTTTTCCCTTATATTTATTCTTTCTCCTTGAGTGGAGAAGTGGATTTTTCCTTTGAATTGTTCTTGAGTTCTTTAATATTTTCCTTTAGTAAAGGAAAATTCTAGGTGAAGACAAAGTAGAATAGAGGAAGAAAAATGGAAGAAAAAGGTTTGGAGAGAGTCTTCCACGATTTGGATAGAAAATCTCATGATAAGGTCTACCATTTTTGTTAGATCTTTGTTTGATGTGTAAATAAATATTTGGAATGTTGATATTTTTTGTGAGATCTATGTAAAATTCAATATTGAATCCTTTGTGATATCTTTTGTAAATTGTGTGTTGGTGTTTGTCTTGGTTATGAGTTCCAACCTTGTTTAGGTATTTACATAAACAATCATTTATATGTTTTTATATAAATATTTAAATTCAAGTTGTTATAATGTGCAAGTTATATTATTGTGAATGTTATAGGGTGTAAATTTGTTGAGGAATCTATGTGAATAATGGTTTCATGTGCATGGGAAGAGCTATGTGACCCTAGCTCAAGGGTAAGTTGAAGTTACAACCTTAAGGTTGGGTGAAGAGCCCATTGGCCATATTATTTTCTCTTGTTGATTTATCCTTTCAGGTTCACACATCAAAGTTGGGAGCTAATAGTGAGATACATCAAATATAAGTTACAATTGTGAACATATGTGGGTTTTGTAAATCTAAGAGAGATTTAAGTCTTCTTGTGTGAAATTCTACAAAACATGTTGTTGTGTAGAGGAATAAGCATGGTATGTGGTTTATGTTAACAAGAAAGGAAAATTTTCAAAACTATATTGTGCCAAAGTTTCTTATGAAGAAAGTAAATGCAAGAATTCACTTTTACAACACATATAGTTCATTTTAGAATAAGTATTCTATTGTATGAAAAGTTTGAAATCAAAGTAAATAAAAACCTGTAGACATGTAAAAATGACCTAACACTTGTCACACATCCTAAATGACAATTTCTCGTCATCAACATTACTATCACCTAATATTAATGCATTCCACATCAATTGCATAAAAATCCCTAATTTCCTCTATTAATTGAATAAAATTACATTATTTAATTAATTCACCTTTTTATCACTTTTGACCAGTTAAATAATTTTCATTTATTTGACGAAGTCCTAATCTAACTTTATTCTTCCTAATTAATTAAATAACATCAATTATTTAATTATGTTGTTAATTTACCCTATTTCCCTTAGTCAATCAATTATTAAAAACTTAATAGTTTAATTAAATCACTTTCTCCCAAATTTGAATAATTAAATAAATTATTCAAAACATCATTAAAAAGGTCAAACCAAACAAATGCAACTTTTTTTGTAAAATTCAAACTTGATCTGCACATTCAATTCAAAAATATTAATTAATTAAATCAATTAATTAATTATCCTTGCCCACTTCTATGATCGAGTAAATTAGATCCACCAATTTCTCACTCTGATTGGATGATTGATTCATCTATTTCCTAATAGATCAATCTATTCTTCAATCCCACATATTATTCAATCTATTTCCTCAATCCCACTTAATACTCAAAATGATTTTTTCAATCACACAAATTACATAATCAATTTGCACTTATTATTCTCATCTATTTCCTCTCAACATCTTTCAACCATTGATCAATATATTCTACTACATGATCTTGAGCGTTCATTTTGAAACACAAATTCTATATAAAAATCATCTTTCTCCTAAAAAATGATTGGAGAATCAACATCATTTGCACAACAAAGTAATGCCAAAACCTTAATCAAAATTTTAAAGCTTCAACACGCATCTTCAATCAACAACACACACACATTCTTCAAATCTTTTGGATGCACAATGGAGGCTTCACATTGATATTAACAACCCAACATCTTCGTGAACACACTCCGACACGAGATGGTAAAATTATATTATTTGGATTTCATTGTTATTGTTTTATTTCAATTATGTTCTTAAATTCCTTAATTTTGTAGTTTCATTTCATAAGTAATGGGCATGAATCATCTTTTTGATTATTTAGATTAGTTTCTATTCACTTGATTTGATTATATTGTATGATCTTGATTTCCCCCTTACACATTCTATCATGCCTGGTGAGACCACTATCCTTAGCACTAATCATTTTATGAGCAAATTTTGAAGTTGTAGGTTTCTGAAGCGCACTGGAAAAAATTTCATGTAGAAGCTATAGGAATCTCGTGCACTTGACCTTTTTCTAGACGCTTCTAACTTTTTGTTGCATTTTTGCAAAAATAAGAAAGCACACTTGAATTTTTAAGTCGCTTATGTTTAAAAATAGAGGCCGCTTTTGACTTTTTCAATCGCTTTTGTTGTCTGATAGGGTCGCTTCTGCTAAAATTTTTTTGCTTTTGCTCTGTTAAGTTTTTTCTGAAAGCTAAATGTTAATTTTTTATTTCTAACGCTAATGGGTACTTGATTTGAATTTTTGATAGGTGATAAATATTTTTATATAGGATTTGCAAATGTTTGACATGTGTGTATCCAAGAATAATTAACACATTTATTGCAAAGAAGGTGAATGGTCGAAGATTTTAAGTTTTCAAATCTTTCATAGTTAGAAAAAATAAATTGATTTGGTGAATTAAAAAGAATCCCACACAAACAAACATTTCAATTAGTGCTCTAAAAAGAACCTTTCAAATCTTTCTAGTTTAGCAATTCTTTTCAATTGGTGCTATAAAAATAACCCCACAAATTAATGCTTTCAATTAGTGCTCTAAAAAGAACCTTTCGAAGCTTTCTAGTTTAGCAAAATGTTTTCAATTGGTGCTATAAAAAGAACCCCACAAATAAAAACTTTTAATTGGTGCTCTAAAAATGATTTCTTTCAAAGCTTTCTAGAACAAACATTCATTTTTGGTGCTCTAAAACAATTTTGATTTTTTTTACCAATGCTTTCATTTTTGTTGACAAAGAAAAAATTTCTTTTTTTTACCATTAAGACAAGGTTTTAGAAAAAAAAAAACTTTTGGTTGGTGCTTAAAAATGAACAAATCAAATTTTTGTCTTGCACATTGTGATATCTTTATCTAAAATCTAAAATATTTCATTTTGGTGCACACAAAAAGAATAAAATTGCTATTGTGTACACACTTTATTTCTTTTTTTTTGATAGCACCACTCGAGGGGCTTAAAAATAATATTGCAATGAAGTGTATATTGTGCATTCTATGTTTGGAAAGCTAGGTGTCTATCCTCTCCCCTCACGCCTTTCAATGATCTTGGGTGATAAAAAGCATCTTGAGTTTCACACATTGTTTTCATTTCAAAGCACCACCTTTAGAGGGCCTACCTTTTGAGACACATCCCATGCTAGAGAACTCAAAGGCAACCCAAGTAGTACTTTTGTTTTGGTCCATTATATGAATTTTTGTGGGTGTGAGGAAATTTCATCACCCACCTGGTGCGGATGCTCTATATTGATGAATCTCTCCCTTAGTATTTGTGTGATACGTAAAAACTTGCAAGGGCTAGGAGGAATCTTAATTGAGTGAATCACCGCATTTATAGACACCAGTTATCCCAAAACATGACTAAGAACCAATGTTTGTATAAGATACCTTTTTTAACCAAAACATTCTCTAAAGTGGTGCATTAGAACTTTGATTATGAGAAGTTACTTACCAATTCTGACTTATGGGCGAGCGTAAAAAACTCTCCATTCATTGCATCTAAAATCATCCCTTTGGGGCATGAGGTAAGCCCGTATAGGAGGAAGTGTCTATCCCTAGGGTGTACTTTGTCTTCATGGAAAATTTCCAAATCTATTCGGTTACTTTGAAACATCAAACATTGTGCTTGAATTAAAATGAACACATCAAAATAAGCATTCAACATAGTTCTCAAACATCAAACCCTTTTGAATTAGTGTGAATCCTTTGAAAAGAGCCATATATTTTCACTCCTAAAGGATATCTTAAAACAATATCTTTGAAGGTTTCCGGATATTTAGGCTCACATTTCAAGTCACATCAAGGGAAAATTAAAAATTGGAAACTATAACTTTTAGCTTTTTGACTTCCACGAACATTGAGCTTTTGTGGAAAGAAAAGTGCCTAAAGTTGTACAAATTTTAGGTTCAAACAAGTTTTTGATTGTTTTGTTGCATGATATCACTTTCCAAATCTCAAAACAAATCGAATGAACTTACCTAAAACTACAAAATTCATCCAAACTATTGCAAACACAGAAATTGGAAAACAAAATTGAACAAAGACCATTTTTTTTCTATGTTTTGTGGAACTTGACTTGAAATAGGCGACAGTTGACAAAATAGCTTACTTTCTATCTTTGTCTTATGCCAATTTCTAATAAAAATCTACAACTTTTGAAAAACTAAGCACACTTGACTAAATATTGGCCATAGTTGACCATTTTGTGTTGTAATTGATAAAATTTTCCAATCGCACTTGCCAAAAATCAAGACAATTTTTCCAAAAAGGTTCATTTTCTAATTTGGCTTTAATTGACCATAATATGTCTGTAGTTGACTTTTTCAGTTGCTTTTGCTATAAACATATCACTTTTGCTCTATTTTTTGGTGAAAATTAGATAACCAACCTAAAACTAAGTTCAGATCCTTGGAGAATGAAATAATTAGACTCCCAAAATATGTCATAAAGAACATTAGTCCATCATGTCATTTTGCAAAAACAAAACACCTCATCCTACTTTTGGAGATCAAAATCAAAACAAACAACTTGGATCATTCCTTCACTCACACTTCTAAGATATCAACAATTGCTTGAACCTCAAGGCTAGTTCAAGTAAGATTTTCCACAACATATCCTCTAGAAAGAGAAGTGAAATAGCAATCTAGTTCTTTCAGCATTTTGAGTTCCAAGAATAGCGTCATTCCAAAACATCACTCAAAATTTAGGGTCTTGATCCTCATAAACAACCATATCAAAACACCATTTCACTTTATGACCATTTAGCGTATGATTGCTCCATTTCAACAACCAAAACTTATGACACCAATCATACAACCAAGTCTCACACACGTCGAAGGTGAAAAAATAAATATCATCAACAATTTAAGGAGCTTCATATTTGAGAAAAATGAAACACAAAACTAGTGGAGAAACATAGAAAACATCCAAGATACAGAGGACTAGAAAGAAGACCTTGTGGTTGGAAGGCTCGTATTACCACCTCCCACATGGAAATAAGAACCATCCCTTTTAAATAGAAAATCCTAAAGACAAACAAAAAATTAGAAAAGACCAAACTTTCACAAAAACTTTGATGCTTGTTTATGACAACCACGCATTCACAACATAGAAAAAACATGGAAGAAAACAAGAGCAACACTATTATGCCCCCAACAAACACCAAAAATGACAAAAGTGAACCATAGAGATATAAACCAAGGGACCTTACGACAAGGTATTCAACATCAACACATCCTAAGAACAAAACCATAACATCCCCAATAAAATTTCAACATCAATCTATTACCCAAATCACTCTTATCAAGGGTCACAACATCAAGTAGGGAAAATAAGTCTAATTATTTTTTTTGACATAAATGCACTTGAGAAAAAAGTTGAAATTTTTTATGAACAACACTTTGGAAACCTTCCCAAAGGTAAGTCACACTATCAACAACACTTCCAATATCATCAAAACATCGATTCATATCAACAACAAAGTATATTTTCACAATGTCAAGTGAATCAACAAAATCAATGGTCACAAAATCAAAATCAAATCACCCAACATCCAAATCAAATCCATCAACAATATCAACCCAAAAATCATAAATATCCACATAAAAATCATCAACTACAATATCTTCAAGATAATCAATCTCAAAACCAACAAGAAATTCCATCTAAAAATTTATTTCGACTACAACAAGCCTTACAATCAAACCACACTACTGAATGTAAATACACTCCTTTAGGAGAGTCAATTGAGGGTGTGTTAAACTAATTATTTTATGCCAAACTTATCACACTTCCAAAACCACCATAAAGTGGTGAACCTACCATCAAATTCCCATGGTACGATGACAAGACTTATTGTAAATACCATACAATTAAAGGCCATGATGCATCAGAATGTGTTACACTCAAAAATTTCATCCAAGACCTTATTGATCAAGGATAAATATCTATTGAAGATGGCATCCAAGGGCCATATACCAATTAAAACATTGAAAATATCTCAAACTTCAATGTTGAAGACAATGATCAAGAGATATCTATCACTGATCACATTGATAATGTCTCTACATCATCCAATGAGCAAGAGGAAATACATCAAGAATTTAATCCAAAGCATGATCAAGATCTATCACCCAAGACTAGAAATGATCTATTCCATGATATATTAACATCATCCAACCTCATGGAAGAACATATTTATGATCAAGAGACTCTTAATCCAACACCTATCCCCAATGCAAAAAATCTAAGCCAAGAGTTATCACCCATATGTCCACATTTCGAGGAAATCCAAGGATCTTTTACCAGAGATCCCTTCTTTTAAATTGATTCATGTCAAGATCATGAACCAAAGAATATTGAAGATAATACCACACAAATTCAAGATCAAGAATCCCTATCATCCAAATACTATAATGACTTGGAAAATATCTTCCAAGACATCCAAGGTTTTCCAAAAGAAGAATAAATCCATAAACCAAGTGCACATACAACTACCCATGAGATGCCTACTCCTAATAGAAATGTAGATGATCTTCATCTAAGACAATAATCTCATACTCTTTATGTCATTAACAAGGAACAAGAGTCAACTACTCTTAACATATTTACACATGAACAATACATAACAAAAGCTAGGGACATATTAGAAATGGATCATGAAGAAGACTTATGCATAAATTGTGAATAAAAAACATGCTATGAAGGCATATAAAAAATGAATCATCAGGAAGATTTTTATGTGGATAGTGAATCATCAACACCTCTTGCCATCAAAATCTGATATTTCACAAGATCAAGTTAAAGATATCAATCAAAAAGCTATATAACATATGAAGGATCCTACCAGTGAAGAAATTATCACCTTTGAAGATCCACAATAGAGAAGAGAAGGATTAGCACCTTGTTTCCAAGGTAAATCATATCCTATCACAAATAAAAAAATTCAATGGGTGCATTATCAAGGTAGATGATTAGTCAAACATGAATAGGGTATTTCAGAACCAGTCTAGATTATTGGCAATCCTAAGCATCAAAGTCTTGGTTATTCAGGAATTAAGGAATCTAAACATATCAGTGATACCTCTATAATGTTGGGGGAAAATTTATCTAATACAAGCATTAACATAGAGAGCACAAAGGGTCCTTATGATGAAATTACTACCAACACTACAACTAGACATATCATGAATCATCATTCATGCATATTTCAACCCTATGATTGGGACCAATAACAAGAGAAAAAACTCCATCCAAGAATGAAATAACTCATTAAAGAAAAATAATCAACAAAAACAAAATGGACAAGCAAAATTCAAATGGATATAAAAGAAAAAGAAATAAAATAATCCCTATCAAACTCCATTAGTCAAAGAAACTATGGGGAAAAATTAAAAAGGGAATTTAATCCATCAAAAATGTCCAACAAATTGAAAAGAAAGCTTCAAGAGTGACCTACAAGTTATATCAAGATGTTGGTCCCAATCGAATTTCCGTATCCACCCATCATTTCTCATCATCCCAAGTTTGGAGAGTCAAGGATTCTAAACGGTCAACCATCTCATATATCTCAACATAATCCACCATCAACTTTGACATACATAATATAAAACCCTCGCATTGACCACGCATTGGTGAAAACTCTTTATCATAAGGATTTTAAGGACACTCTATCATGATGTGCGCATCTAGGCAAGGTTAACTCCAATATCGATAAAGAAGATAAGAATTATCAGGGGTTACATTCAAGTGCCTGTATCTTAGCAAACCAACTCCTCCAAGCGAGATATCATTGGGATGTCATGATAGAAACAACACCCATATTAGCACCATCATTATCTACATCAGAACCACCAGGTGGTTCAATATGAGCAGAAAATTATCACCATGATGAAAACCTGGTAAATAGGCATCTTGTGTGACATTAAATAAATCAAGAAAATAGTCAAAAGAGAAAAATATTCCTCCAGTTAAAACCACTATGGTGGCACTTTGGACAAGCACCATGGTGAAAGCTTGGAAAATAAGTGTCATGTGTAGAATCGAGCATCTATGTGCACCATTTTAGGTGGAAGCATCTCAGCGTATCCATAATAAATCCAATCCATTTTTATCCAAATTCCAACTTATCTTGATCTTGAAAAATGTTTGGTGTACACTTTACACTTTCTTATAGAAAACATCTTGACATGGGTCACTATCGTTGATCCTATCCTATCCAACATTATCTGAGCCATCACTAGTACAATTTGGAAAATAAATGACTACGTGACTAAAATATTTAGTCATGTGACTAAAAATTTCAGTCATGTGACTAAAAATTTTAGTCACGTGACTAACACTAGTAGAATTTGATAAATAAATGACTAATTTGGTCATTTATAAGTGACTAATTTTGTCATCAGTTAAAATCACAACTAATTGACTAATATCAGATAAATAAAAATGACTATTACTCCTCGATTATTTTTTCTTTCAAATTTGATCATAATCCATAGAGCTTAAGCCCCCCTCATGAGACCCCTACCTAAGTAGGCCATTTAGCCGCCTAGGTTGCTTGGTGCACCAAAAATACCTATTGCATGGAAAGCATTACCTCTCGATGCAGTCTTAAGGCCTTCACATATTTTATAAAAAAAAGTAACATTTACATTCTTTAACTTTTATTACTCATTATGTTAATGAATCATTAATATTTTTAACTATGATTTGAATCCAGTTTGATTTTCCTGTTGTGTTAGCATGTCAAATGTATCAAAGAGAAACTGTGGTCAATTTCACTAATAAAATATGATTTAAACAATCCAATTGCATTTTGAGGGCTATCTTGCAGACACTTTCATTTCAACTGATACTCATTATGGACCCTACACATTGAGTTTTGTGTTTGTATAATTATCTTTGTAGAGATCATTAATTTTTACTTATCTCCATGCATGCGAAAATGTAACTTATTCCATCCTTCTGATGGCTTTATTGACTTGCTTGTTTATAACAAACATGTCTCCCCTACATCTTGTTGGAAATTATAATCCTTTCTAAAGACTAAATATGGATTAGGTATATTAATTGAGGCTCCCACAAGTGGTTTATGATTGGAAACCTCAAGTTGTGTTGCTAGTAAAATTATTAGGGTGTGGGTTTTAATGGGTGGAAGTGAGTTCAATGATTAATGTCATTTCAAAATATTTGAACTTGATTTATTCCATGATTGAGAAGTTTCATACTACAAAATTTTAGTTTAAGTTTTTTTTCAATTGATAACAATGTCAAAACAAGAGAGGATATGATTGTAGATTAAGTTAATAGTAATTATTTTTACCTATAAAAAAAAAGTTAATAGTAATTACTTTTAAGAATGAAATCATAATAAGTAATGCAAATTGCTTAGGAATTGATTTTTTAATTTTACAAATTTTAAAATAAAATTTAAAATTTTAGCTTTAACAATTTTAATTTACTTTAATAGGGTTTTATTTTTTAAACTTAAATTTATTTAAGAATTTGACTATATTTATGCTCCACTTTATAATATTTTTATATTTCTTAATATTGAATTTCAATTAAAGTTTATATTTTTTGTAATATATTAATTATATTTCTTATGTACATATTTTTATTAATATTTCAACTCTACAAAATTAAAAAATGGTTTTACTTCTATATTTTAATATATATTTTGACTTTGTATTTAGTTTATTCTATTTTAATTTTTTTATTTAGATTTAAATTAGAAATTTATTTAAATTATTTGTTTTTTATAAAATTACAAATAATAATTAAAAGATTAAAATTAATTTTCTTATTAATTTTAAATAATTGTACAATAATCATATTTTAAATTTAATTTTAATTTATATAATAAATTATATTTCAACATTAAAATCTAAAAAAAAAGTTAGAGAGAGAGAAATCACGAAGATAGAGAGAACCTTAAACCTCCCAATGCATTTGACCCCTTTGTTTAATACACTAATGGATGGATTGGAAGCCTTAAATGGTTTGTATCAATTGTGTTTGGATATTTCTCCATTAAGACTTTTGTTGCACAAATTTATCATTTGCTAAATGGTCTACTAATTGACCTCATGTAGTGGAACAAATGTTGCAACTAATAGACCACAAATTCCCTATTTGACCTTCCAACCTCTTCGGTGTACCCATTGCACACTAAAGTGCAATTGCTAGTTTTAATTTTTTAGTTGTCTTAAATTAAGATGATAAAAAGAATTACTTTTTCAACATGCATTTTATTTTCCCTCCTCATTCACGACATGCATTTTTCTTTCCCTTCTCATTCGATGACATGCATTTTCTCTATCAAAAAATGACTCAAATCTTCTGGCTTATGAATATATGCCCAAGGGAAACTTAATTGATGCTTTTCACATCAATGACAGAAGAGGAGGTCATATTTCGGATTGGCCAGAGGTACATGATTGCATTAGGTACAACTAAGGGACTAGGTTACCTTCATCATGATTTGTCACCTGTGATTGTTCACAAAGACGTGAAGTCTACAAATATCTCGCTAGACAATTTTAACGAAGCAAAGGTTGCTGATTTTGGCATTTCAAAGGTTCTCCAAGCTAGTAGAAAAAGAGCCAATATCGAAACAGTCTCCATAGGCACTCACAGCTACATTGCTCCTAGTAAGCATAATCTCCTTCATTTTCTTCCATTTCATATAAATCTTTGTTCTTCATTAGGTCTTTTATGGATGCTCTAAGATTTGTGTAGATAATTTTTCTTTGTAAGTGTTTCCTATTCAGAATTTTTGACTTAAAAGTCTTATCTCACAACTTCTTTACAAATGATTCATATATGTGTTACTGGTCATCTTTTTGGGGGTTTACTTTGTACTTATTGAAGATCCACAATCACTATATAAATGTGACTCTTGGGACTGATGCTTGACTGATGCAATAGCATCCACTAAAATAATGTAAGCAAGGGTGGTTTCCAACCAAACCAAGAGATCAAGATCTTTCACATGGTCATAAGAGGAATCTAACAAGATTAAGATGCTCACACAAATCAACTTATCACCAAAACACCCCCTAAAGGCTTGCAGCCCCCAAAACCCAACTTTGCACAATTTATTTTAGAGAAGGCCATTCAAGAACCTTCTTAGCACCCTCTGACTCACAACCCAATCCAAAAAAACATACCAATAGACTCCACAAGGATTCTTTGTGACAAACTTGAAAACCTTTCAACTACCCCTATTTCTAAGACACCAGTTAGCCTCAATTTACAAAGGAGATCTATCCTATTCACCTAATCTTCAAAAAATTCATCAAATAGTCATTATACATGTATCAAAACATCAAATCCGATAAATTTTTTTCCATTCCAAGGCTTCCTCAATGCTGATCTAACAAACCCTCCTTTTATATGCAAATCCCTAGGGTTTTATTGAAATTCATATCTCTAGGGCCTTCCTAACCAAAATAATGCCCCAAACACTTCAAAAATAGCCTGCTCTCACTCATCAACCCCTTACATAATTAGCAAAAACATTATTTCATCAATACTTATCCTTAGTAACTCACTTTCACATGCAATTTGCTCTGCCCAACCCTAGGGAATCACTCCAAAGCCACCAAATGGTTTTATTTATACTCCTAACCTATTTGAACATATACTCTAACAAAATACATGTAATCCCTCTGAATAAAATGGCACAACAATAGCAAGAATGGCTACTCCATTAATTAAAATTCAAAACTAGACCTTGCTAGCCTGTTACAGGCAATCACAAAAAGTAAGTGAGATCTTCCCCTAAAATTAAATCAAGACCCTCAAATAAATGTAAATGGAGAGTAGAACATTCCACAATAATAATTTTCAAGTTCCAGGACAATGGTATCCTACACGGGTCTGTACAGTAGCAGAAATGAACAAAAACACAGTAAAATCTATTAAAAACACTGATATCTTTATTATAATTCTTTCACAAATGATCAAAAACTCTTTTTCGAGCATTTCAAGTCCTTTAAATACATTCTCCACTCAAAACTACCCTCCAAACATCCATAACCACCTTTTGAACTTCTAAGACCCTTCATATTCCCACAATGTTGCAATTTTGATAATTTTACATTAACAACTTTATATCTTTTTGTAATTTTGGACCTTTTGGATCCCAATGACTCCCAAGACACCTAATTAAATTTTTAAATGGTATCTAGACCTTATTTAGCATAAATAAAACTTTAACACCCCCCAAACTACCCTAGACACACCTACTGACAAACTTGTTATATTTTCACCAAATCAAATTTTGTATTAAGGGTGTAGGTGCTCTTGCACCATACAACCCCACTAAAAAAACCTCATGCCACAGGTGTTGGGTCTAGTACCAACTTTCCCAAGCTTCATTTTGATTCCTCTAATTCATAAACTATTTCCATTGTTCTCCTTCAATCTGCCCTATACCTTTGACTGTATTTGCAATTGAATATGACTTCACTGCTGCATTTAGACCTGTCAATGGTCTTTTCCCTATTCCATGATCCAAACTAGACTATATTCCTCCATCCACACCTGCAAACAAAAACATGTTAGTAATATCTTTATCTTTCCTTATTTTTACCTTAGTTTCCTGCTTGTAATAGTCCTCAACACCCTATCCAACCTATCCTTTCCTTAATGCCCCATTAGCACTTCTTGTCACTATTTTATCAGACCTATTACTCACTGTACCATCAGATCTTACTTGTCTCTCAACCTTATTCTCCACTATAGGACACTCGATGGCCCCCACCAAAAAATTCCCAAGCATATTCACTATCATTCCCCTCTTTACCACTATATCAACCTTTATACGTATTGTCCCAACATTCTTAGACCTAGGACTGATTGTAACATCAGACTTTTTGTTTCCTTTCACAACATTTACAAGTTCTCTTCTTCCACACATGATCACTTTTGCCTTACCTTTCTCATCTTCCACCAAAGGATTCAACATGAATGAGCACCCATACTTTATTATGGTGTAAGTATTCTCTCTCTCATCATACAAGGCACACCTATCATACTGCCAAGGTCTTCCTAGGAGTAGGTGACAAGAATCAATAGGAAGTATATCAAAAACAAAACTATCTCTATAGCCTCCAATTTGGAAATCAACAACTTCCCTTTCATTCACCAACAAAGAGTGCCCATCACTCAACCATGACACTTTATATGGAAACTCATGAGGTACTCTTTGCAAATTCAGTTTGTTAACCATCTCACTAGACACCATGTTCTTTGTTGAACTAGAATCAATAACAATTTTGCATACCTTGTTTTTACACTTACATTTAGTCTTGAAGAGGCTCTTTCTTTGCAATGGTTCCACCTCCTTTGGTACCTTCAATACAGTCTTTCTTATCATCAACATTTCCCCTATTTCAGGAGCAGCCCTTAAACTTGCAAGATGATTGCCTTCACACTCCTCTTCTTGAATAATTTGTGCCCTCATATCAATCCTTTTTTTCACCACTAGATGAACTACCAACCTTTTTGGGACATTTTGAAGATGGGTGACCATATTCATTACAAGTATAACATTTCCCTGCAAAATCATTAAAATGTTTTCCACCACTAAACCTGCTTGTACCCCTAAAACCACCTCTAGTATCAACACCTTGCTCCTTACCTCTATTTTCTCCTTCTTTTTCTTCACTTGACTGCTTTGGTGTAGGGATTGCTCCTCTCCCTCTTGTGTTAGGACCTCTTCCTCTAACTGATTTCTCTTGCCTTCTCTTAATCTTTTCCTCCACCTTGATTGCTAGTTGAAAATATCCCCCAACAGACTTTGGGTTACCAACAAGTCCATCTTGAATATTGAATCTAAGACCACCTAGATATCTAGCCACTTTTTCAACCTCATCCTCATCCCTTCTTGAACTTATACTTAATTTATTAAATTAATCTATATAATACTTGACATATAGATCTTTTTGTTTCAATCCTAGCAATCTTTTATACAATTGAACTTCATAATATTTTGGATGAAATTTACCTTTCAATTTTTGCACCATCTTGTCCCAAGAAGTTATCCTTGACTTTCCTTGTTTTCTCCTCTTTTCTTGTTCATAATCCCACTATAGAAGAGCATGAACTTTGAGTTTAGTCTTTTCCATCTTCACCTTATATTTATCTAAAATGTGTTCACTTTCAAAGTGGTTATCCATAGCAACAATCCAATCAAGCAATTCTTCTTCATTTAAATTTCTACCATACATAGGAAGATCAAATTTTACCTTCATTGAATCACCTTTTACTGCCTTGAGAAGCTTTTCCATCCTCTAATCTTCAGGGTGTAATTCCTCATCAACATCTTCATACTCTTCATCATCTTCCTCTATTTCACTCTCTTCATTCTCATCTCTTCTTTTCCTTGTCTCCACAGCAACAAGCCTTGCCAATACTGCATTATGTGACTCTAGAAGCTTAGCATGCTTCTCTTTCAGTTCCGACAACTCTCTTGAAGCACAAACACCCTTCAAAGGCATATTTACAAATATAAATTTTCACCTTCCAACCTACAGAATCCAACCGAATCACCAACATGAGATCTACTAATTTTTCTCTAATTCTAACTGATGCAAGAAAGGGTGGTTTCCAACTACACCAAGAGATCAATATCTTTCACATGGTCATAAGAGGCATCTAACAAGATTAAGATGCTCACACAAATTCAACTTATCACCAAAACACTCCCTAAAGGCTTGTAGCCCCCAAAATCCAAATTCGCACAATTTCTTTTAGAGGCCATTAAAGAACCTTCTTAGCACCCTCTTAGATTCACAAACCAATCCAAGACAACATACCAATAGATTCCACAAGGATTCTTTGTGAAAAACTTGAAAACCTTTCAGTTGCCCCTATTTTTAGGACTTCAATTATCCTCAATTTACAAAGGAGGTACCTCCTATTCACCTTCTCTTCACAAAAACTCATCAAAAATTCATTAGTCATGTATCAAAACATCAAATCCCGTGATTTTTTTGCCATTCCAAGGCTTCCTCAATGTTGATCTAACAAACCCTCCTTTTACATGCAAATCCCTAGGGTTTTATTAAAAGTCATATCTCCAGGGCCTTCCCAACCAAACTAATGCCTCAAACACTTGAAAAATAGCCTACTCTCACTCATCAACCCCTTACATAATCAGCACAAACAATATTTCATCAAGACCTCTCCTTAGTAACTCACTTTCACATGCAATTTGCCCTACCTAGCCTTAGGGCATCACTCCAAAGCCACCAAATGTTTTTATTTATACTCCTAACCTATTTGAACATATAGTCTAACAAAATACATTCCATCCCTCTGAGTAACATGACACAATAGTAGGAGGAATGACTACTCCATTAATGAAACTTCAAAACTAGACCTTGCTGGCCTGTTATAGGCAGTCATAGAAAGTAAGTGAGATCTTCCCCTAAAATTAAATAAGGACCCTAAAATCAATGTATATGAAGATTAGAACATGTAAAAATAATAATTTTCAAGTTCCAAGACAATGGTAGCCTATATGGGTCGATATAGTAGCATAAATTAACGAAAACACAATAAAATCTGCTAAAAACGTTGGTATCTTTATTGGAATTCTTTCACAAATGATCAAAAACTCCTATTATAGCCTTTTGAGGCCTTTAAATACATTTTACACTCAAAAATACCCTCCAAACGTCCATAATCACCTTTTGAACTTCTAAGACCCTTCATATTCCCACAATGTTGCAATTTTGACAATTTTGCATTGACAACTTTACATCTTTTTGCAATTTTTGACCTATTGAATCCCAATGACTCCCAAGACACCTAAATATGTTTCAAATGGTCTTTTAGACCTTATTTAGCATAAATAGAACTTTAAATCCCACAAAAATACCCTACACACGCCTACTGAACAACTTGTTATATTTTCACATGTATACACCTAAAGTGGTCTAGACAATCTAATTAATTAAATACAAATTATTTGATTACTTAACATTTGTTTCTTCTACTATTAAATAAATAGAAATATTTATTTGTATAGTTCGCTTTTAATTCTTCAATATCTATTATATTATTTCTTCTTAATTAAATAAATAAATTTAAATACTTTGTTATATTTAATTATCATTATTAAATTCTTCTATTAAATTATCACATCGTCCCATCTAAATTAAATAAACAAATTTAAATACTTTTTTCTATTTAATTATCATATTTGTTCCATATTTATTTAATATAAATAGACTTCTATAGTTTTTTTTTATTAAATTAAATATCTTCTTTGCCTAAATTGAATTAATCCAAATATTCAATTGAAATGCATTCTACAACTATTTCCTCTTTTCACTCAAATGTGCACAAATCAAATTAGATATTATATGTCTAATTTAATTGACTCAACCTTCACAGGAAAAATTGGAGACAAATTGAAGACAAATTTGGAGGCAACTCCTTTATCTTTTTCCATGGGTTTTTCCTATTATCTGGTTAAATGTTTTTGTGGGGAGGAAAAATCTCCATAATCTTCTCAAATACCTTCATCCTTCACCATTGAATCCTCAAGATTGAATCCAGGCCTTTTCTTTGTTGCCTCTTCACAAGTATGCTGCCAGAAATCTATAAATACAACCTCTCTCTACAGGAAAAGGATCCCAACTTTGTGCAATCTTACTCTGTAGAAATAACATTAGAGCAATTGAGCATTCAAGTAATTAAGTAATAACAATTAGCAAAGCATTTTAGAATAGCAATCATAATAATGGCTTCTAATTTAGCTACATCTTAGTTTGTTGTAGCTTTCATTTATCAATTTCATGTCAATTTAGTTTATAGTTGCATCATATCATTTAGCAATAATCATATAGGATAAGTTTCCTTCATTTAACCATATCTCATTCTCTAGATTGTTATTTTAACAGTCAGTGCTTACACAATCTAAGAGCCATAGTGATTTAATAAATCTTTGGAGATAGAGAGCAATATGACACTTTCAATAGATTTAATGTTTCAAATTAGTTTCATATTTGTTAAATCTTTGATATAATGTCTTATTAAGAAGTGTTATTAGTTATTTACTATTTACTTATTCCACACTTACATTTCGGTGCCCACCGTGGGGCAAAAACCCCATACTTAACTTTTATTTCTGAAAAAAAATTCGCAGGATTCTGACGTGTTTGTTTTAGTGCGATCGAAAGATTTTGTGGCGCATGTACCAAATTATCCAACGTGTTTGATGACTGTTCTCGCACATCTACCAAATTATCCAGCGCTTCAACCTTTCAATGTCACCAGTCAGGGAGTGTTTATTTTGGCAAATGGACCTAGTGTTTTAGCGCGTTCATCATTTTCTGTAGCGCATAGATATTTTTAGTGTGTTTAAAGTTTGTTATAATGCATCTAACCACTATTATGGCACACCAAATTGATTTTTACAGAATTTAAAAA
Organism: Sequoiadendron giganteum; assembly: GCA_007115665.2. Taxonomy (NCBI): domain Eukaryota; kingdom Viridiplantae; phylum Streptophyta; class Pinopsida; order Cupressales; family Cupressaceae; genus Sequoiadendron; species Sequoiadendron giganteum. The sequence goes on along the minus strand of CM021110.1, from coordinate 232,013,153 downwards.
TATGAATCCTAAATACTGTTTTCTATGTTTTAGGTACAAAATACGCTTGTCAAAAATAGTTGTTGGAAAACATACATTGATTAAAGACAAAACTCAAAAATTACTAAAGATGTTTGCATGGCTTTAAGTCATTTTATTTGATTTTCTTTGGTTAAGATAGTGCATCTAGATTAATTAAAGAATAGTTTGAACCCCATGCATTCTATGTCTTGAAAGCAATAGGCTTATTCTCTCCCCTTAACTATGTGATCAAAATTCTAGACTTGTTATTTACGCTTTATTAAATCCCTTAGAAGGCCTATCATAGTGGGAAAAAGTACTCACCCTACAAGAATGACCTAAGTCGGAACAACCAAAGCTAGGTTTTCCAACCCACTATAATCAAAAGTGAATTTAGGGAAAGGCTAGATTCAATGGAAGTGTGCAAGGTAACCATCTCCAAAATATTTTTTCTAAAGATTGGGAGGTCTCTTGAGGGATTTTATCTATTGCCGCTTTGAACGGATACCCTATCTACGAACCTTAGTGTAGAATCCAACTGTGACAGTTTCTGAATGCTTCTTATATCATAGTGCAAGGGGAGGGAAGAATCTACCCCCAAGACACTTACCATATAACTATCAAAGACCCTCACCAAAAGTGAAGGATTTGACTTTGGCTAAGACTCGGGAAAGGCAAAAGCATGAGTGCCCTCTAGGGGGTGAAAAGGCTATGTGAGCTGACATAGTTGCAAGCTATGGGTTGTGATATTCTAAGTGACCTATTTGAGATAGAAAAGCGCTTGATCTATTTGTCTTTGTGTCCAAACCTGTGAAAATTGAAATTATCGAACCAGATTCTAGAACACTCACTACATGTTTAAATGTGTAGAATTTGAAACAATTGTTTACAATTTGGCTTTATTGTGTGGAGTTGTTTTTTAAAGGTATCATCCAAATAGATCATAAAAAAAATCCGACATTTACAAGAAAATACCCATCCATTATATTCACTGGTCAGAAAATTACAACCTAGAGCTAAACATTTTGCAAAGAAAAACCAGAACAAATAGACAAATTGTGAACATCCTAAAATTTTCTAGTTTAGTGCATCCCCAATCTATTATAGCATTTCTACCCTCTATTATAGTGCATCTATTAACTAGTCATCAAGGTTCACCATTATCTTAGTGTGTCCACTATCTATTTTAGCGCGTCCACAATTTGTCTTAGCACATCCACTATTTTTTTTAGCGTGTCTACCCTCTGTTATAACACATCTAATGTCTGTTTTAGCATGTATACCTTGTGTTATAGTGCATCCACAAAACAAGAAAACAAAGAGCTAATTGAGACTAATGTCAAACTAATAACATCAAAACCAGGATCTTTGACAAAGAATAAATATTCCCTCAGTCCAAACAGGGTCTTAAACTTGAAAAGACAAAAATTGTAGGTCAAAATTTATCAAATTGAACCAAGATCTTACAACCTTAAGGTGTATAAACTGTCACACAAATTTTGGATTATTACATCAAGTTTCTTTATCAGGATTTTTTCAATCCCACAATCAAGAAACAAAACAAGATAATCAAATTTTTAACTTATTCTTATCAATAGAATTTATCATTCTATTCAACTTAATTTAATATCCTTGACACCCAACCCAATGAAAAGATCAAAGTTTAGTAAGTATAACAAACACTTTTATGCCAATCTTGACGAGGTTACAAAGACAAAAACTTAGGGAAAAGGAAATTGAAATGCCAAACACCATGGTTGAAGAAAATCCTTGGAGAAGAATCCACCAAAATGATACAAATGAAATAACCCAAGAGGACATCCAAACAACACAGCAAGATTCAAACTTCCTTAAATTTATGGAAAAATACCCTTTAATGTCGGTTGAATCAGGTGCAAAAATTCCAAAAGATTTTGATGTCAACTAATTAAAAAAAACACCTAGAACAACTAAAACCGAAACACAACACACAAAAAACACAGATCAAGTCATTTCCTAAACGCATCAAATACAAAACTTACAACAACAACTTCAAGATATGCAAAAGGGAACCACAAAAAGGTACTCATTACAGGACATTTGTCCTTATCTGTTTGATCCAAGTGTGGACATGATACCTTTTCCTAGACATTGTGAATACCTGAAATATGATAAGTATAATGGTAAGACTGATCTAATTGACCATGTGAAGGAATTCATGACCATGAGTTTATAATTTTCACAAGAAGAAACTTATCTAATGAGGTTATTCCTAACGAGCTTAGGGAATCAGTGTATGGAATGGTTCTCTAAACTACAACTAGGGATTCAAACTTTTGAAGAACTAGTCAATATGTTTAAATCACAATTTTCCTTTAATATTCAACATGAGGTAACAATAAAAAACCTTTACAACATGAAAAAAAATAAAGGTGAGACATTCCTCTCATTTCTATAATGATGGAAAAGGTTATTTGCTAGGTATCCTCATTCCATACCCGAAGAAGAAAAGATGGAACTATTTATTGACAACTTAACCAATGAAATGAGTTATAGGCTTGAGCTACAATTTCCACCCACATTTGAGAAATTAATTGAAAATGGCCTCAAGATTGAAGAAGCTTTGGTCAAATGAGGGGTGATAAAACATTACAATGAAGGATCAAACAATACAAGTTCCTCAAATCATTATGGAAACAATGAGAAGAATTTTTTTTGGCAAAAGAATAGAAATAGTGGAAATGGTGATATTGAAAATGACACACAAAATGTGAAACTAGTATTTAATCTAACGACTACTACTATAAAGACCAATCAAAATAGTGACCAAAACATCAAACAAAGCGTTAATAAGAACAACAATCCAAACAATGGGGAATCTAAACCGCAATCATATCAAAGATCATCAAACTAACAAAGATTCACACCATTGGGACAAACACTAGAATCAACAATGAGAGAACTTATTGCAAATGGACTTATCACCTCACGAGAAGCAAGATTTTGGGATCCAAAAGTGAAACCACCTTGGTGGAATGATGTAGACTATTGTAACTTTCATAAAAACAAGGGACACAAGATAAATGACTATATGGAGTTAAAACATCTAGTCCAAGATCGGATTGATAATAAAAAGGTATTCATAGAATGAAATCAAACTAACAATGATCATACTGGATTTAAAGATCCTTTACCAAATTATGAAAAGAGAGAATCTTCCTCTACAAATGGTAAAGGTAAAAATGTCAACTACGTTTATGATGGCACAATATTATGTATCTTTGTAGTTGAAAGTGATTATGTCACTAATAATCAAATTGATTAAATTGGAAACAATGACATCATACAATTAGATCTGACCTCAAACATAGACACATCCAACAATTAGGTTAATTTCATCAAAATTAGAGCGACGCAAAACTCACAACCAATCAATGTGACAACAAGGGGGAAATCTAGAGTAATATTGAAAGGAGTTTCATCTAAAACTACTACTCCCCCTTCGAATCAATAAAACATAGGTGAACAACTACAAAAAATACCTACATAGATATCAATATTAGAACTCCTTAAAATTTCACCATCTCATAAGGAGGTTTTGGAACAATCTCTTGTGGCCAACATGATACCCAACAACTTGGATGTCTATTAATTTCAAGCTATGGTGGGACATTTAACCATGCCTCATTTTCTCTCATTCTCTGAACAAGATGATGTATCACTTAATCCTCTGCATAATACTGCACTTCACATTGAAGTATTAATCCACAAACACCGTGTTAAATGTGTCTTAATAGATGGTGGAGCTGGTTTAAACATTTGAAATTTAAATTTGATCCATGTGCTAGGTTATTTTGATGATGCTATTGATGCTCAAAGGAAAATGATAATAAAATCCTATGACAAAGAAGAGAGATCATCCAAGGGATTGATTGTGTTGCCTATTCTAGTAGGACCAATGGTGAAGAATATAGCTTTCCAAGTGCTAGAAAAGGAGCTAACCTACAATATAATCTTGGGACATCCATGGATACATGAAATAAAAGTGGTGCCTTAAACTTATCATTAGTGTTTAAAATTTCTAGTCAATGGACAAGAGGTAACTATATCAGCTGACTACAACAATCCCCGACATTGTAACATGCTTAGAACATCTAAGGATAGTTTTGTGCCCCATAATAGAGAAGAAAGCACTTATGGTTCATCTAATAGTGAAAATACACTAAACATTATATCTAAATGGGTTGAGAAAAATGGTCAATCAACAGATACAAGTGTTGTTGATACCACTTTATCAAACAATAAGGGTCATCTTAATTCTCTATCACAACAATTTCAAGAAAAGGTCCAATTAACTAGCAAAGGCATGGGAGAATATTCCATTGGGCAATCTCTATGTATTTCATAGTTGTTATCATCTCCAAGGTCATATGGAAAACCATCAAAAATAACACAACAACCATTACAACCTACCACTATTTTGGATGAAATATTTGTAAAAGTTGGCACTTTAGAAGATGAAATAGAAGACAAGGCCATCCTCAATTGGCTATACAAATATGAAGAAGCATCAACATAAAGATAGATCAATATGGGAAAGTAAAAGCTATCTTAGAGAGAATGGGGTATGAGGGACAAGGGCCTATTGAAAAAATAAAGGAAGGAATTTTAGAACCCATTCAACCTCTTACACTTCAGTCAAAAGATAAAATAGGGCTAGTTTATATAGGGGAATCAAAAGAGGAAATGACTTAGAAATCTGTTGAAAGAATCCTTCAAATGAGAGATAGTTCTGACATAGATTCCAATGAATATGAATGGGATATTTACTTTGACATATCATACATAGATATACAAATTTATGTCATAAAAGAGTATACACCCACACGCGAGGAGGGACAAAGCTCGGGGACTAGACCACTTGTATTTGAATCACAAAATATCGATGACTCAACTGAGGATGGACAAACATCGAATGAACTAGATGACTTGGAGGAGAGTAATATCTTAGACCATGTCATTATCACTAGCCAATTTACTAATGGAACCCTCACTTCCATTGACCAAATTCAATCTGATGACTTTCTACCCTTAATACATCCTAAACTTATCAACTGGGAACCAAGTGAACCTATCAATGTGCCCATTTTTATGGATGATGATGCTATCATAAATTTCCTTGTTTTGTGATGAACCTGACACAAGTTCTAATCATAAATCACATAACAACACATTTAGATAGGAGGGTGTCAAATCTTCCAATTGCAAAAGTGAAAACATGAATAGTAGATTTAATGGTAAAAACCATTCAATGGCAGCATTAGATCTCGAAAAAGTAAAAATAAAGAATGCATCGGATGGTGAAAACCTCTTTAAGGCACTAAAAGATGGGAGATTTGACACCCTTCTAGAGAATTATCATGAAATGTCATAAGTATTGGTGGAGCCTACATAGTCTATTAATATTGTTATAGTAGAAAAGGAAAAGACTTTACATTTGGTAGCATCCATGATCGAACAAGAAAAGCCTAAATTTGTCAAGTTCTTTGAAGACAAAAGAATTAACTTTGCATGGTCATACTATGATATGCCAGGTTTAGATCCTAATCTTTAAATGCATCATTTATCTCTACCGTCTGGAATTAAACCTGTGAAACAAAAACTAAGGAAGATGCATCCACATATCACCTTGATGGTAAAGGTTGAGCTGAAAAAGTTGTTAGATTGAGGATTCATCAGGTCTATTGATTATGTTGAGTGGGTATCAAATATTTTCCTTGTATCTAAACCAGAAAATAGTATCAGAATATGCATAGATTTCAGAGATCTAAATAAGGCATGTCCCAAGGATGATTTCCCCTTACCTAACATCGACATCATTGTGGAATTAACAATAGGACATGCCATGTTATCAATAATGGATGGTTTCTCCGGGTATAACCAAATCAAGATAGCATCAGATGATTAGGAGAAAACCGCATTCCCCTGTCCATGGGGAACTTTTTGTTGGAATGTCATGCCATTCAAGTTGAAGAATGTAGGGGCCACATATCAAAGAGAAATGACCACAATCTTCCATGATATTATGCATACCTTAATGGAGGATTACGTGGATGATATCTTAGCAAAGTCATATTCCATAAAAGGACATCTAGATATCCTCGGCAAAATCTTTCCAAGGCTGGAGAAGTTCAATGTCTGACTAAATCCTAAGAAATGTGTCTCTGGTGTTACATAAGAAAGACTCCTAGGATAGATAGTGTTAGAAAAGGGTATGGAAGTAGATCCCGCCAAGGTTAAGACAATAATGGAAATTTTTCCGCCAAAGAATATCAATCAACTAAGGTCACTATAAGGCAAGCTACAATAAATCAGGAGATTTATCTCTCAGTTAATAGACAAAATTCAACCATTTAATCACTTATTGCATAAAAAATGTCTTGTTAAAATGGGATCAAGGGTGTGAAACAACTTTCAATCAGGTAAAACAATATCTTATGTCACCACCCATAGTCATGCCACCTACAGAAGGTAGACCTTTACTACTATATATTGCAACAACAAACATTTCTTTAGGAGCATTATTGGCATAGGAAGATTATGAGGGAAGGGAACAAGATATTTATTATATCAGTAGGACTTTGAATGGCTATGAGATAAATTACACTTTCATCAAGAACTATTGCCTGGCTGTGGTATTTTCTACCCAACAGTTGCAGCATTATATGTTGACTCACACAGTTAGGCTAATAACAAAGATTGGTCCATTAAAATATCTACTCAGCAAAGTTGCTTTAACCGACAGACTGACCAAGTTGGTCATGCTTTTAAGTGAATTTCATATCCAATATTTGGATAGGAGAGCCATCAAATGTCAAGTGATTTCTAAATAGTTAGCCAAAGCTCCATTAACCAATGATCATCCTATGACAATTGAGTTTCCTAATGCAAACATTATTATTGTGACAACACAACAATGGAGGCTTTATTTTGATGGGTCATACACACAAAGGGGGTCAGGTGTAGGAATATTGTTTGTTACACCTCAAGGACACACCATCCTAAGGTCCTATAGGCTCATGTTTCCATGTACCAATAATTTATTTGAGTATGAGGCACTAATCATTGGATTCAAAGTAGAAATTGAATGGAAAATCACAGAGCTACAAGTATATGGAGATTCACAACTAGTAATTTATCAAGTAAATGATGAATATTAGATGAAAGATGAGAAGTTTATGCCATATAAGAAACTGATTGACAATCTCAAAATTACTTTGTGGATATTAAATTTGAGCAAATTTCAAGTGTAGAAAAAAAAGTTGTAGTTGCTATGGTGACAATTGCTTCTCTTTTGCAGTTACCAGATAAACATTTTCATTATGAGTTTATGGTAGAAAAAGTGTCCAATACTACTTATGAAAATATTGAATCTCAAAACATATGCCTTTTAGATGAAGTTGAAACCTCAATTTATGGAAAGACTTATGCTTACCTAAAAGACAATATTGTCCCTCTCGATCTTTCCAAAAACTAGAAATGCAACTTCATCTATCAATCCGCCCGACATACCTTAATTGTTGATATACTTTATCATCAATATCTAGATGGTACTCTTCTCTGGTGTCTAGAACATAATGAATCTAAGATAGCCTTACGTGAGGTTCATGAAAGTATTTGTGGAACTCATTCAAGTGGGCTAACTCTAGCAAAGAAACTCCTCCATCTGGAGTATTATTGGCCGAACATGGAGAAGGAGTCTTATCAATTTGTTAATAAGTGCCAAAAGTGTTAGATCCATAGTAGCTTAATCCATGCACTAGCACAAGAATTGTAACCATTTACTTCAACATGGCCCTTTTGTCAGTGGGGATTGGATCTAGTAGGGAAAATAAATCCATCTTCATCCAATAGACACAAGTTAATAATCACAACAAAAAAATAATTTACAAAATGGATAGAGGCACTTCCTTTAACAACAATCACTGGGAAGCATATTTCTTCATTCATATTGAATTAACTCATCTATCGGTATGGCATACCCCAATCCATTATCATAGACAATGGAAGACCATTGAAAAATTAGGATGTCCAAGAGTTGTGTGAGAAGTTTCACATCCAACATCATTTTTCAACACCATACTATCCTTAGGGAAATGGCCAAGCAGAGGCCTCCAACAAAACGATTCTAAAAATTCTAAAGAAAATTTTCAATGATGTTGGATGTGACTGGCACAGTCAACTAAATCCTGCTTTGTGGGCATACAAAACTAGCATTAGAACACCTATAGGAGCTACACCATATGCCTTGGTATATGGATTAGAGGCCATATTATATATTGAGGTTGAGATTCCATCACTTTGTGTGTCACTGAAGGGAATTATTTCAGATGAGGATTAAAGAGTGTCTAAACTTCAAGAATTGGAACTATTGGTTGAACATCGTCAACAAGTTGTCAATCATTTGCAGGCATACCAACAGAGAATTTTGAGGAGCTACAATCATAGGGTAAGGCCTAGAGTCTTTTAGGTTAGTGATTTGGTCCTAAAGGAAAACCCTAGAAATCAAAAGGATAGAGAAAAGAAAGGAAAATCTGAACCTGACTAGTTAAGTCCTTTTGTTGTCATATCATTCTATGGATAATGAGCCTATCAACTATCAACACTTTAAGGGGATCTATTCAATGAACCTATCAAAAATATCCATCTTAGAAAGTTCTACACCTGAATCACCTAGTGCATGGTTCAATTCTTGAAAATTGTTGCCTTGATGAAAACCTGGAAAGCATGCGTCTTGGTGACAAAAAAACAATAAAAGAAAAGAAAAATACAAAACAAAATAAGGAAAAAAATACAAAAATATCATAAAGTCTAAAAAAAGTGGAATAAAAACATGTGGTGAAAACCAGGAAATAGGCACTACTTGTGATTTAACCTATCTTTTTCGTCTATTAGAGGCATGTCATGGTCATTCACTTTCATCATAATTTTCATTCAATATCAAATCATTACAACATGGTCATGTCTCACCCTAGCTTTGGGGAAAAATCTTGAGCTCACTGGGGGCAATAAACTTGAGCTTAAACAAATAGACAAACAACAATATGAAAACACAGTAAAAAAAATGACCACAAGGGAACATGACATTGAACATCCATCAAGCATTTGAACATCTCACGAAAACAACCATCCACATCCACACAAATGAAATCAAAATCAAATCAAGACAACTATAGGTGGATGATACTCTTTTGAATAATGATTTTATCGCTATATGCTTGAATGTTCAAAATTTTGTACTTTGATTATTGTTATCATTTCCTTGGAGCAACTCGATGATGTACTGAACTAGATAAGCAAGGAAGGAGAATGGTATTTTCATTTTATGTTGTTTGTGAATTAATTATTTATTGTGTGAATTGTTGTGCGATGTGCTCTACGAAGTATCACTAATGACATTCCAAATTCACATAGTATAATGATTCAATTCTTGTTGTTTTACACAAAAAATGCTTAGGTCATCTCGGTTTAATTATACCTAGATTCTTGTGTTCACTTGCAATATCAAAAATCATGAAAGTAGTACTCACATCATCATGGTCTAACTCATACCATTGGTGCTTGTATTCACTTTCAACATTTTAAAGGCTAAATGATGATAAAAAGAATGATAAAAGGACTATTAAGGTGACAATTTGAATATAGATATGCATAATAGACTTAGGTTGCATCTAGGATAGTTTTGCATATGCAGAATATTTTATTCCGAAGATGGGTAATCAAATTCATAAATGATGTTAACTTTCTTTATTAACCGATTGAGTATAATTGACAGTACAAAAAACATCATTGTTATCATATATTTTCATAATCATTTCTATTGCATACATTAGAAAACATTATTATAGCATTTCATCATTCACACATTTCATCAATACTTTACATTATTCATGTCATTTCTTCATTTGAGCATTACATCATATAATAGCATAAGAAAAATTATCAAAAACAAATCTCTACATTAGATGCATTTTCATTCATCCATTTATCATATAATAAAACATACATTAAAGCATCATTATGGTCATCATTCATTCCTTTATTATATTATATATCAACATCACTCATCTATCATTGAAATATTACATCCATAATCATGCATATGGTTACATCATTATGTAATTTAGATATGCACATCATCAGACATCTATCGATCCATGTAAATAACTACATACATCATGCATCCATACAACATCATTATTCATGTAATTACATTATAACATCATACATAGATAGAACATCATAAATCATCATAGTATATCACATGATCCTTAAATGCATCCATAACATTAGAATATAGAATTTAAATGCATCCATCATAAAATAATTGAGCACATATGGATTGATCAATCCATTGCATATCATATAGAACTCAAAAAATCATAATGTCAAGTATACAAAGATGTCTGAAATATAAAGAGGTAGAACATCAAAAATTGGTTGTGAGTCCAAAACCGGAGTATACATCATGTCTCAAATGCATCACGAAATCACATCATGCTGCTATGATTTGCTACCTCCAGATAGTGTAGTAATATTTGGGTCAGTACCTCCCCCACTTGACGTACTAGGATCTCTTGGTTCTCTCCATGGAGGTTGAGTCACACCCTCGCTAATTGTCCTGGTATGGGTCTTGCCAGATCTAGATGGCACATAACTGACTCTCTGCTCAAAGGGGAATACATCATGGTATCTACCTCTATAAAACTCTACCTCTCGGTCCACATGGAGAATATCTTGCATATAATAATCTACACTAGTGTCATCATCTAGTCTCTATAATCTCTTGACGATGGTTTGCGCCTGCTCTACAATCTGCCTAGTTGTATCTCACTCTGCTATCAAAATGGTAGTTTGTGCATGTGAACCTACCAACTATCCTTGTACCTATGCAAGAGCCTAAGCATGAGTCTAGGCCCGAGTCTGCATCTATGTATGTGTTTTTGCTAGAAAACCCTACACCTATACCAATTGCCCCTGAGTAGTATGTACCTATACCTGTAAGCTAGAAATATGCATTTGTTGATGCTGAGGAGGTACTCATATACATACATGCTACTCTGAGGGTGCTAGTAGTGATCACCTCTTGTGAGGCACCATGAACTCCCGCACATCAACATCCTCACCAGACTCACCACCATCATCTACACTACTATCATCATCTCCACTGTCATCACCCTCCTCCTCACTATCATCATCATCTCCAACATCATCATATCCACCATTGTCACTACCTCTGCCATCATCACCACCATCTCCATTACCCTCCTCCTCATCACTATCTACCTCCTCTGAAGGTAGGGGCACTGGCTCATCTGAAATAGTAATCCATGGAAAAGGACATAAAAGCAGATACTCTACATAATCTTTTGTGACAAGAGCCTCACTAATATCTAGATGAATATCCCAAACTAAAAGCTATAGAGCCTATTACTCTTGAACTGCAACATCATGTGAGAGATAGGGTCCCCAATCTACAACATCTATCTATCGGCAACCATAATGAGCAACACCCTAGGGCATGCCCTGAATGATACCATACTATCTGAGTAACCTCCTAAGTAAAAATATCTCCAACACCCAATGAGTCTAACCAATGAGAAGCAATGACTGAGTGACATAAGGCATCTACATATCATCATCATCCTAGTGCTCACAATCAAGATATGGACGTCATGTAATTGCCTCGACATCATCTAGTACTCTCCTCCAGTGCTCTAGCTTACCTAGTCTAGGCTAAGGTGACCTGTGTAAATATGAACATATGGCCTCATGGCTAGCCTTTGTCTCATCATCATTGGACGGGTAACAACTATGTGTTCCCATACCCACACCTGTAATAGAGTAACACCTACTGACAATCTATGACCCTAGAGGTAGACTGCTGAATGCAAATCATGGTAAAGATGGGAAAGCATACACATGCCCCATGCATAGCTGGTACCATGTAAAATAATACTCTCCAAAAAATTTCTCCAACCAATAGATAGTCCCTTTGACCTGCGATCAAGACAAAGGAACCCTCCAATAAAACTAGCCAAAATGCAAGGCAAAGTGGCATAAGCATCAACCATCTCACACCATGGAATCTCATACCTGCAAATGTGATCATCTTGAAATACTCTATGAAGAGCATCAATCCCACCCTACTCCGTAGAATCATATAAAATGAGCTCACTGACAATAGGAATCCTCAAAATTTTCCATACATCCTCAGGAGTGACGGTCATCTCACCAGTATGAAGGTGGAAATTATTATGCTAACTATGAAATCTCTCTGCTAAAGTTGTCAATAGACCCTAATTAATCCTAATCGAAGGTATAGATAAAAGAGAAGATAAACCACAACATATAACCACCATTATCTCAGGCTGCACTATATGTGGTATCAAATCAAATGTCCTTAAAAACCTCTCTTGAGCCTGTAGGTTCATCAATGCCTCCTATCATCACAAAATGTTGAAAGTCAATAATCTATGTCAATTCATGAAACATCAATCAGCCTATCAAATCTAAATAGTTCTAGTGAGACTTTGATCAAATCTCATGAGAAATAATCAATTGACCTAGCCTATCATGAGGTCAATCATCATTAGTTTATCATTGTACCTCACCTATCGTGAGGTCAATTAAACAAAACAACCTCACTAATCATGAGGTTTATCTGTCGAACTATAATTATTCCTTGCCTATCATGAGGTTAATTATTATCAATCAATCATCAAACCTTACCTATCATGAGGTTAAACATCATCTACTCTATTGAGATCATCAATCATATCAAACCAATGGCTGGCATAATCAATAATTGGAAAAATCAAGGGTAAAATCGATAAAATACAACATTCTGACTTCAAAGTGCTAAAATAGTCAGTCAAAGCGCTAAAATAGTTGGCCAATATGCCATATCATCCTATACGCTATTTTCAAAGGTCAACACGCTAAAATAGGTGGTCAATGCGCTAAAAATTCAGGCACTTTTTTAATCGCTTGACGTGCTAAACCATTTGACCTAGGTGCTAATTTATTCGACGTGCTACTTTACCCTATTGACGTTCTCAAACAGTTATCCTAGGTGCTACTCTACATTAAGCACTACAACATAACTCATATGTAGTATATCGGTCATCCTATGCACTAAAAGAATTCAAAAATTTCAAAACCAAAAAATAAACACACGAAAAAACAAAAATGCATGAAATACGAGGAGGTTCACATGTACATACTGGAGGTCTATACGTGGTTGGGTGGTTGTGTTGATGCACATGCTCAAAATAGTGAGTGTGGTAAGGAATAGGCATCTTGCTCCAAATTGCTAAAAATCACTCTCTCACAAATTTTCAAAACTCAAATGCATAAATGAATTCTAAATTACCCCTTTTTAACTTTTTATAGAGTGATTAAGAGGGATTTTTATGGGATTAATTTATTTATTTACTAGAGGATTAACTCTAACTTCATCACAGGGGCATTTTTCACATCTATTTTCGGGAGATAAATTATTTCATCATCACATCATTATCAAATCATCAGAAAATCATAAATTTTTTGCAACATTCCAAAAAATAAAAAAATCACAATCTCCCGAGAGGGCATATATCCATCATCGTAGCAAAATCAACATCTTGGGCATATGAAAAAAATTCATCGATACTAGTAGCAGCAAAAAAATTTCTTTGAAGCAATGTGTAAACATGTCACTTCAAAGAGGGGCAAAATGAATACACCTAAAAACAGTCTAGATAATCTAATTAGTTAAATACAAATTATTTGATTAATTAACCTTTATTTCTTCTACTATTAAATAAATAGAAATATTTATTTGTATAGTTCACTTTTATTTCTTCAATCTCTATTATATTATTTCTTCTTAATTAAATAAATAAATTTAAATACTTTGTTATATTTAATTATCATTATTAAATTCTTCTATTAAATTATCACATCATCCCATCTAAATTAAATAAACAAATTTAAATACTTTTTTCTATTTAATTACTATATTTCTTCCATATTTAGTTAATATAAATAGACTTCTATAGTTTGTTTTATTAAATTAAATATCTTCTTTGCCTAAATTGAATAAATCCAAATATTCAATTGAAGTGCATTCTATAGCTATTTCCTCTTTTCACTCAAATGTGCACAAATCAAATTAGATATTATATGTCTAATTTAATTGACTCAACCTTCACGGACAAATTTGGAGACAAATTGAAGACAAATTTGTAGGCAACTCCTTTATCTTCTTCCATGGATTTTTCCTATTGTCTGGTTAAATATTTTTGTGGGGAGGAACAATCTCCATAATCTTCTCAAATACCTTCATCCTTCACCATTGAATCCTCAAGATTGAATCCAGGCCTTTGCTTTGTTGCCTCTTCACAAATATACTGCCATAAATCTATAAATACAACCTCTCTCTACAAGAAAAGGATCCCAAATTTGTGCAATCTTACTCTACAGAAATAACATTAGAGCAATTGAGAATTCAAGTAATTAAGCAATAAAAATTAGTAAAGCATTTTAGAATAGAAATCATAATCATGGCTTCTAATTTAGTTGCATCTTAGTTTTCTTTAGCTTTCATTTATCAATTTCATGTCAATTTAGTTTACAATAGCATCATATCATTTAGCAATCATCATATAGCATTAGTTTCCTTCATTTAACAATATCTCATTCTCTAGATTGTCATTTTAATAGTCACAATTCTTACACAATCTGAGAGCCATAGTGATATAATAAATCTTTGGAGATAGAGAGCAATATGATGCTTTCAATAGATTTAATGTTTGAAATTAGTTTCATACTTGTTAAATATTTGATATAATGTCTTATTAAGAAGTGTTATTAGTTATTTACTATTTACTTATTCCACACTTACATCACCAAATAAAAATTTGGATTAAGGGTGTAGGTGCTCCTATACCATAAAAAAACCAACATCAAGGTTACTTCTAACCTAAACACAAACTTTGAGAAGATCAACTAAATTATCAACATAATTTCCTTCACTTTCACTTGCTTCTTCATGGCTAAAAGACACCAAAACACCAAATATTGTCTCTAAGCTTCCATCAGACCATAAAACACTTTCAATATCATCATTTTGACATAAACAAACCAAATACACTACCTCATAACTCTGTTGTATCATATTCACAAATTCTTGCACTCAAAGACCAAAACTTGCTTGAAAGTGCCCAAAACTCTAAATCAGGTGTATCTTGGAATCCACATTGAATCTTCATAGAATAAATAAACTTTTAGAAACCCATTTCAGCCTTATTAAACATACTTCAACAACAAGCATAGTTTTTTTGGAAATTATATGGAAACCAATAGGCTGTCTATTGGTAAAACACACCAATTAGCCCAAATTTACAAAGTAGGTACCAATGAATCAAACCCTAAAGATCAAATACCCCTGGTAATAATTATAACAGGTCTCAAAACTTTCAAATCACCAACATTTAGAAGTAAAGAGGTCCAATAATGCACTGAACTCTTAAACCCTTGATTCTGGGCCTTTTTTACACAAAAGAGTGAGGGTTTATTGAAATTAAATGTTGCAAACCTCCATATGCTCTGCCACCTCTTCAAACATGTTAAAATACACTTTAAAAATATTATTATATCATCTTCAAGCCCATTCACACACTATTTCTCCATTTCAATGGTTGTAACCACCTACTTTCAAAGGGAAAACATAGAATTTCAGTCAAAGGCAACATCAAAACTTTATGCCATTGCTTCCCTTGCACCTGAACACAATCAAAAACTGAAAATTTTCCTATTTTAACCTACTCCACCGAACTACTAAGACTAAATCAGTGGAGTATTCATTTATTTCTATCTAGACTCTCAAAACCCCTTGTTAAGGGTTCACAGGCAGATTTTGAATTTCTTGCTCTTTACACCTCTAAATTTGATTCAACCTCTACTAAATACAAAAAAATGGATTTCCCAGTCACTAATATAAGTAAACAAAAAAAATTTAAACCTACTATTCTATTGTACAGTCCATACAATGGACTGGTAAAAGAGAGAAAATACAGAAATTACAAAAACAGGGACTTTATTTACTGAATTTCTTCCAAGAATACAATCTCTCCTGCTTCCTCGACGTCAAAATTATCTTTTAAAGTGATTTAAATAGTTTAAAACACCTTCGTTTTCATCTTCAACCAACTAGCTACATTCTCCAATGAGGTGACTCTTCACATTCTTTTGCATTTTTGTATTTTTCAACTTTTGCAACTTTTGCAATTTGTGTAATAAAACAACATTATTTGCAATTTGACTTAACCAACCCCCTAGTGGCCTATTTTTGACCTCAATTACATTATTTATGACCTCCCAAGACCTTTTTACAATGATTTTATAATTGAAAGTTATTTTCTTACAAATTTTCCAATTAAAGGCAAGGTGCTCATTTCATGGCTAAAAGACACCAAAACACCAAATCTTGTCTCTAAGGTTTCATCAGACCATAAAATATTTTCAATATCATCATTTTGACAAAAAAAAACCAAATACACTACCTCCTAATTTTGTTGCATCAGATTCATAAATCCTTGCACTCAAAGACCAAAACTTGCTTATAACTACTAAAAACTCTAAATCGGGTGTATCTTGCAATCCACATTGAATATTAATAGAATAAATACATTTTTAGGAACCCATTTCAGCCTTATTAAACATACTTCAACAAAAAGAACATTTTTTTTGGAAAATATATGGAAACCAATAGGCTATCCGTTGGTAAAACACACAAATTAGCCCAAATTTACAAAGTAGGTACCAATGAATCAACCTCTAAACAACCAAAAACCCTAGGAAGCATTATAAAAGGTCTCAAAACTTTCAAATCACCAACATTTAGAAGCAAAAATGTCCAATAATGCCTTGAACTCTTAAACCCTTGATTCTAGGCTTTTTTTTTACACAAAAGAGTGAGGGTTTATTGAAATTAAATGTTGAAAACCTCCATATGCTTTGAAACCTCTTCAAACATGTTAAAATATACCTTCCCAACCCTATTATATCATCTTCAAGCCCATGCACACACTATTTCTCCATTTCCATGATTGTAACCACCTACTTTCAAAGGGAAAACACAAAATTTCAATCAAATGTAACATCAAAACTTTATGCCATTGCTTCCCTTGCAACCGCACACATTCAAAAACTGAAAACAATCCTATTTTAACCTACTCCATCGAACTAATAAGCCTAAATTGGTGGAGTAATCATTTATTTCTATCTAGACTCTCAAAACCCCTTGTTAAGGGTTCACAGGCATATTTTGAATTTCTTGCTCTTTACACCTCTAAATTTGATTCAACCTCTACTAAATACCTCAAATGGATTGTGATGGAACTTCAAAAAAATTATCTTTATGTTCCATCTTTATCTTGCTTATGTTTCTGGTTATCCATGATGTTTGGGAAAAGCCTAAGGTTGGGGTTTTACTTTTATTTTCATATAAAACCCTAGTGTTTTGTCTTATGCCTTGGGTGGGATCTATTCGGTCATTACTTTTTTATGAGGGTTTTAAAACAAATTGAGCCCCATCATATCATCTAGGTAGGCCCCCTTTGGGTCCATCATTTTATCTCCTTTACTTGACTTTATTATTTCCTAAGTCCTGGATGGCCTTGTGCTCCCATGTTTAAAAACAACTTATGTCATTGTTTGTCATTGGCCTAGTGATGTCCCCTCATGTTTTTGATAAGTGTTTTATATTTTGTAGAGGAAAAAATTTGTATGACCAAAGATCAATCACCATTCAATCTCAGTTGTTCCCCTCTATCCCATGATGACCCCACCTCACAGCTTTGGTCGATCATGATATCACGAGAAAGCACCACATGTCTCATCTGGTGAAGCTGAAGGGATGATAAAAATACGTTAATACATGTATTCATCTTTAATACATTATGTAGCGGGTTACTAAATTAGTTATGGGATGCACGTGCTTCAAATCAAGGGAGATGTTATAATCTTGGTAGGAAAGGTGCTCGACGATTAACGACAAGAGTTAGCGACTGTGTTGAATGAGTGGGATTGTTGATGGTTGACATCAACAGTTGCCCACCATTGCGTGATCAAGAGTTTCAAGGTCTTTATTGATCATGATATCATGGGTGAGCACCACATGGATTTCCTTGGCAATGTAGAATATGGTGGGCCCTCATCGCCATGGTGGATATCGTTTCATTTTGTTTTGAAGGCAGTTGTTTGATGAAGCAACCAAAATAAAAGATTGATAGATAGTATTTGAATTTGCATCAAATGCGATTGGAGTCATTGGTGCAGTGTGAAAGTAAGATTTAATGGCAGATGATACATTCTCTGGCATGATTTGATTGAAATAAAGTGACCATTTTCTTTCCCTATTGTGTCACAAAGCATTCAAACATTTTTGTGGAGCAGTCTCAAGGCCGAGGATGAATTTATGAGTTGTTACAACAAAGATTAGTGTTTCTACAAACAAAAAGTCGTAGTTGATTTTTGTATGTCCTAGTAAATTTGCAATCTGAGTTTTTGGGGAAATTATTTTTGTTCTTGTCGAAAGGCTTGTTGATAATTGTTTTAGCATTATAGGTTAATTGAATTGTGGGAAATTGCAACCTTTTGTTTTGTAATTTCATAGTTTCGTAAAACCCTAGTTTTGATTGAAGTCTAAAAAGTAAGGAAGCCCTAAGTGATCGGGATGGCACCATAAAAAATTCATTCTGGCCAGATTGAATATCTAAACAAAAACCTATATGACGATTTCCTAGATCAATTTCCCTTGTCAATGAATGATAGGAAGAAGGGGTTGGTCTTGATGCAAGGAAAAACCCTAGGGGAAGGATTAGTATATAATTGTTTCAACATAGTCAATGCTAGGGTTCCCCTTACAGGTTTGGAGATGTTCAGACTATGGTTTGGACAAAGGAATTTGCACCATCCTTTTTCAAATGGTTGGAGGTATGATATGGGGAAGCTGGTAGTTCTGAATGTGTTCCCTAATGTGGACTTGCTCAAAGCAGTGGTTGCATGATATGACCCTATCACACGAGTGGTTAGAGACAATGATGGAAGGGTTCTATTAAGCATTAACAGAGAAGAGTTCCAATAGATTTTTTATCTAAGTGAGCCCAGTGAGTTCTTGGTTCCTATTGATCTTGCAGGAATGAAGTAGGAGTATGGGAAGATCAAATCACTTTTTAGAGTTAAGATGCTCCCACCTCATCTGGCTAGGGTAGGAGGTTCCAAATTTTATATTAGCCCTAATGACCAGGAGCTTTTCAGGTTGGACTACTTTGCAAAGCACTTCTTGGCCACTTTCTACTCCTTATGTCATATTTTTTATTTTAGCCCCAACACAGTGATGCCTATTGCCTATATGTTCATGCGGGTGCAAATACAACACCCCAATTTCTCTGTGATATATGATTTTACTTCTTTTTTGGGTGAAAGTATACATGAAGGGTTGTTGAAGTTGCAGAAAAATGATGTAGGCACTCCATTCTTCTGGTATTCTATGCTAATGTATATGTTTCTGCTTAAGAATGTCGATTTCTTCTCTGAGAAGATGAAGTTGAAGAAGATTGTTAATGGAGAAAATCTTCCAGTGCAAGTGTGGACTATTGATTTATCATACAACAGGGAAAATGCTAGTTATGTGCAATTTGACAATTACTTTACTTCTAGATTGAGAGCCAGGTTGATGGTAAATGTACCCAAAATTCTGGAGGAGTTGCAAAATTTCCTCATACCAAAGGGGAGAAAGCCAAAATTGAAAATTTGCCACAAATGGGGTGACATTATCCCATACCCGGTCAGTACCATTTTGAGGGTGTATGGATTTTAGGGGACCCCGCATATATTGCCATACAATGTGCCACCAAGGGTTAGATTTCTTGAGGTTATGTGGCAAATTAGATGTATCCATGAGGATAACCTTACAGGAAAGGGCAAGGGGACCTTTTACCTAGACTATACAGTGGTGTTTGATTTTATGTTTTCAAAGGGAAGCTAGGTCCATTTTGGAAAGTTTTTTGAAGTGTACCATTTGAGCTATGGTCCTAAGTGGAAACATGATCCTAAAGGTTTCTTCACCATGTTCAGATAGAGAATAAAATGGGGAAAATTTGTACATGAATTCAATTTTCCTGAGGAGTTGGTTAGAAATGAATTTGATCTAAATAAGCAGGAATTGAACACAGAGAAATGGATAGCTTAAGATAAGCTACTAACCATTGTGCACAAGATGGATCTGAAGTATGATCCTTGATTGAATTTTTGATGGACAACTTTAAAGAAATCATGAGCATCTTGATGACTAAGAAGATAAACTTGGAGTTGGACCTGGCCATACAGGAGCAATCTACAAGACCACTTGAAGAGAGGCCAGCCTAACAACCTTCAAATGATTGACCTATTTATAGGAGGAAAAGAAATGACAATTATGATGAGGAAGAACATAGAAAAGGAAAACAAATAATGAAATTACCTAAACAACCAGGTCCAAAACTCAAAACACCTGAGAAAATTCCCTCACCACCACCATCAGAGCTAAGTCCCAAGAGGCGAAGGATTGAGTAGTCACAAGAAAAATTTGTGGATGAGATTGTTTTCATTGATCAGGATATGCAGATGGTTATGCCTTCTCCTCCTAGAACAGTTGAATTGGTTCTACTAGATTTGGATATGAAGAGTAAATGTGTGCAAGATACAAGGATGGAGGCCTGTAAAGAGTTTCTAGATGAGTATGCCTTTGTAAAAAAACATTCTTCTTGCAACTAGTATGGAGAATGAAATTGAAAGAATATCAAGAGAAATCCAAGAAGAGAAGAGAATTGAGGCCTGATAGGTCAGACCAGGAGAATGATGATGAAGTAAAGTCTGAATTAATTAATGAATTCAAGAGCATCACTCCTGAGGAGGAGATAAAATTGGTCAATCAAGTTGGTGTCTTGATTCTGCTTGAGTGGGACATTGTTGATGCGGTAGATTTCAATGTTATTCTAAAGTCCAAGTATCCCCTGCAAGATTCTGAAGAAGAGGTCAAGGAAGCATTGCAAGATTCTGCCTTTAGTGAAGAATATGAGACTTTGGAAATTTGGGCTTTGGCCCCCCAAGGGAGAAAGCCCAATGTTACTGATATTAACCCAAATTTGAGAGGGGGGTTAATAATAAAGATAGATTCAGATACCTCAACCATAGAGGCCACAAGTTTGACTATAAATGTGGCCAAATTGGCCTAGAAGACTGCTGAGAGAGAGGAGGCTGAGAAAAGAAGCCTTATGGAAAAATACAATTTTATAATTGGAGAATATAATAAGGTGCAACAAAGGAATATTGAGCTACAGACCGAGGTGGACAAGTTAAAATTAAGTTAGATTGGGGAGACATCAAGTGCTCCATGGATTAAAACATTACCTTCCACATCAGAGCCAATGCTTGCTACTTCCCACATTGTTTTTACACCAAGGTCTCCTAGTCAAACTCCTTCCCTCAGTCCTACTTTGGAATCAATTGAGGAAGATTTAGAATGCTTTGTTCACCTAACAAAGAAGTAGTTGATGCACAAAATTGTAGAGCTACAGGCATCTTTGAAGGCAAGTGAGGAGGGAGTATTTTCAAAGAAAAGGGAGATTGTTAGTGTTGTATTGAGGCATTTAAATGAGAAGGTTGATTACAGATTGTCATCTGTGTATTCTTCGTATTCTTTATTATTGGGTGCAATAAAGAGAATTGATAGGGATCAGGAGGTAGCAATACCACTAATTGAAAAATGGATCCCTAGGGCCAATGA
Source organism: Sequoiadendron giganteum (assembly GCA_007115665.2). Lineage (NCBI taxonomy): Eukaryota > Viridiplantae > Streptophyta > Pinopsida > Cupressales > Cupressaceae > Sequoiadendron > Sequoiadendron giganteum. Next base: position 231,991,300 of record CM021110.1, on the reverse strand, counting down.
TTTAGATATAATGTATAAGGCCTCAAGGTTTGATGTAAATAATAGACCCCAATCATTAAGGCCTAATCAAGCATTAGTTAAGTCATTACAAGGTTTTTATGCCTTACCAAATGATTTGAGTAGGAAGATAAAAGAGTTGGTGAAGAATTTTGATTATTGGAGCGACACATTGTTACTTGACATAATCGATGAGCAGGGAAATATTAGGTCACTTCAACAGTGATAGGATTGGGAAAATGAGGTCATTAATGCTCAAATTACATTAATTTGTGATGACTCGGATTTTAATTTATTGGTGAGTTGTATGGACAAAATTATTAGCACCAACTCATTCCTTGATTCTTTTGAAAGAGAATCAAATCAGGTGGCAATCAATTATACACCATATAGTGTCAAGGGAAATGAGGTAATTATTTTTAATTGGCCAACTGATGAAGAGTACCAACAATGGGTAAATGTATATTTAACTAAGGAGGAGTGAAACAGAGTAGGTTGCTAATGGTTAACAAACCAGCTATTGCAGTTACAACAGATTCCAGTTTCATTTTTGATGAAAATTTGGGTGTTGAATTCTTGATGTTTTGTTGTTGCATCAACCATTCTCAGTGGGCAAGATGAACAAGAAAATTCTCCAGGGAGATTGTTGTTGTAACAAATTTTTGAAATATCATAAGGTGGTCCAAGTAGTTGGTGACATGTGTGCTTTTTGGCTGAATGCTTGTTTGCTCCTTCATTTTCTATAAGAAGGATTTCAAGGCCAAAAGTACAGGTTAGCAAGTTAGATAATTTTGGTCGATTCTAGGTGAATTTGTAGAGAAAATTGTAAAGTCTGATAGTTTTTTTTTGTTTTTAGAAATAATGAAATTTAGGTTTTGAGTCATTATGTAGTAGGTTTTGGACTCATGGGATTTAATGTTTTATGAAAATACTAGCATTTGAATTAAAATGATTAATTTGAGCTCATGTCTCTCCATTGTACAAGCATGTCTAAATTTTTAATAAAATGATCAAGGGTTGTTTCGTTCATCTCACTATTGTGGTGTGTACAATTTTTGTTTTAGCTTTAATTCAAGGAATTAATTAAAATGTTTAAATGGGATTGTAGGTTGATATCTTCTATATAAGGATTTGATAAGTAGTATTGGGTTAGAATATATATCGATGAGATTGTAAGGAAATGTTATCGAGGATATTATATGTTATGTGTTAAATCTATCATGAACCCTTAGATGCTTATGAATTTGAATCCTCCGATGGATATAGGGCACTGATCTAAGTTGTACCTATTCATGAGTTTTAGTATTTGTTTGTCTTTTCCTAGAGCTTGCTACAAATTGAAAGTTAATTATTACCTTTTACTGTGAAGTGTTTTTATAATTATCTCATGCTCTAAATAGTTGATATTATTGATGAATAGCCAATTCTATTTAGTACTATCCTGTTATGTTGAGCTATTAAATAAGATTATCAGTTGTGGTTAATGTTGTTTATGATAATGGTGCAGAGGTTGTAAAAACATTAAGGGATCACCCGCCGGGTCTTGCAGAGCCCAAAGTGTAGGAGGTCTTTAAAATCCTCATCAGTTGGTCTAGGTCCTTCGAACTACCCTTGATTGGAATTGGCAATTCCATAGGTAGATTATAAGATCAACCTAGTTATAGTAAAAATAACCAATAGATTTCCCACTCACTAATCTAAGTAAATAAAACAAATATAAATCTACTATGCTACTGTACAATCCATACAATGGACTGGTAAAAGAGAGAAAATTTAGGAATTACAAAAACAAGGACTTTATTTATTGAATTTCTTACAAGAATACAATATCTCTTGCTTCATTGACCTCACAGTTATATTTTAAAGTGATTTAAATCAATTACAACACCTTCCTTTTCATCTTCAACCAAATAAACACCTTCTCCAATGAGGTGACTCTTCACATTCTTTTTCATTTTTGTATTTTTCAAGTTTTGCAACTTTTGCAATTTGTGCAATAAAACAACATTATTTGCAATTTGAATTAACCAACCCCCTAGTGACCTATTTGTGACCTCAGTTACATTATTTATGACCTCCCAAGACCTTTTTACAATGATTTTACAATTGAAAATTATCTTTTTACAAATTTTCCAATTAAACGCAAGGTGCTTTTGCACCATTGACCCATTGATTTCATAGTTATTTTGGGGTTCCTTCCTATAATGCATGCACAATTTGTTTTTGTCTACCCACCAACTAGTTAATTTTTCTCTTGGAAAATGAAGGCACTGAATTCTCAGTAGCTTCATTTCTTGTGGTTACTACCATTATCATTAGAAGTCATAACATTAGGCCCCAAATCCCAGGATTTGGGATTCAGACCAAGCAATCACTCATTTTCCTCCCAACTTAATACTTTTGTCTCTGATAATGTCTGCCTGCATGCACTTTACTTAAATTTAGTATCAACTGGTAAAGATAACCTGAGGAACACATCCCTCCTTGAGGAACTTGACATCTCCATGGATCCTAATTGGATTCATTTGGGCCTAACCCATGAGCACTTGCTACTTCCTACACTAGCACCTTACTCTGACTCCCTGCTCTGAAAGCTGGTCAGTTCATTTTTACATGCAAGAATGAAACCTTAAAACCATTTTTTAACCTTGACCTTGAGTATTGTAATGCAATCAAGACAACTGATCAACTGATTTGATATGATCGTGTCTACTTATTAGACAATTGAGCATTTGATATGATCGTGTCTACTTATCCTTTATGGTGGTTTGGTGTTCAACACTTGGTCTTTCTGCTCACCTTTGGCATTCTTATTCACTTTATCCGCTTGTAACAGTGGTTTCATATACACATCTATTCTTTTTCCTTTTTCATATCCCAAACCAAAATAGTTTTTGTGATTCTTTTGACTACTCGACATGTTATCTAGTGCATCAGTACCTTTCTCAAACTTTTGAATCTTTAATTTTTCAAGATTTTTTCTCAAGGAAACTATTTCTAATTCTAATCTTATACATTCTAATCTTTTAAATGCTATTTATCTAGTGGTTTACTTAACTTGTCTATATTTATAAGTCAAATAGCTTGTAAAATGTATAATTGTTGGCATGGGAATGAAATTGGATTGTTGTTGATGTTTTTTATTCTCATGGACAGGTATTGAAGCACTTGTATGGGCGATAAAGCTTGTTTGGATAGGGCTTGAAGAACTTTGAAAAGGTGGGTAAGGAATTCAGAGTTTTCTGCAACAAATTTGAAGTCAGTGAGGCCCTCTGTAGCAAATTCAAAGGTAATTTGAAACCCTCATTGTTGAAAGTAAGTTGACAAGAAACACAAACATATTCCATTCTTAGTAGGTAAACTGCAAATGAATGTAAGATAGATCTTAGAACAATGACTCATTATATCCTCTTCTTTCTATTATGTTCTCTACTAAAAGTGACTACTTTCAACAATATTTTGGCATCTCTGTTTTCAGATTTATGTTTTTTTCATTAAATAAAAAAGTAAATTAATACTGGAATGTACAATATTACAGATGGATCAACGTCAAAGATTAAATACGAATCAATATGATGCATATGATGAGAGAGTAGTTGATGAGAGGGACATTGACAAATATACATGTCCATGTAAAAATTGTCTTGGTGGAAAGGTGAAAAAAAGAAATATGATTTATCAACATATGATAAGATATGGGCATAGTGGTATAAGACCTTGGGCTTACAATTATTATGAAGATATGATAGAATTACAGAATATGAGAGATGAAGAGGCAAAAAACATAGATGAAGTGGCACCAAACATAGATGAAGAGGCATAAATGTTCGATGAAGGGTTTGAAGTTGATAGAATGTTGAATGAGGTTCTAAACAATGATTGAGCCAAGTCAATGGAGGATGCTTTAAAGCCTGTGTATGCTAATTGCAAGTTAAGTCATTTGAAAACAATCCTTCAAATTTTTAACTTACAAGTGGTGCATGGTTGGAAAAATGAGAGTGTAGATCAGTTATTGGCATTATTAAGTTTATTGTTACTAGCTAACTCCACATTGCCAACAAAATAAAGTCAATGTAAAAAGAAAATCAGTAAGCTCGGCTTGGGGTATGAAAACATCCACACATGTGTGAATGGTTGTGTATTATTTTGCAAAAATCTTGCAAATGAGAGTGAATGTCTGAAATGTCATGAAGCGAAGTATAGACAAGGGTTGAAATTAGTTGTGGTTCCTAGAAAGGTTCTTCACCAATTTTTGATAATCCCATGATTAATCTGAATGTATAGGTGTAGAGAAATTGTTGAACTTATGCAGTGGCATGCCCAAAATAAGAGCACTGATGGAAAATAATGGCATCCACCTAATTCTAAGACGTGGATGGAATTTGGTAATAGATGGCCTGATTTTTCTCAAGATCCTCGTAATATAAGATTGGGTTTGGCTCTAGATGGGGTGAACCCATTCTCAGATCAAAGGACTAAATGGTCAACTTGGCCAATGTTTCTAATAATTATAACTTTCCTCCATGGTTAGCAACTAAACCATTTTTTTTAATGTTATCATTGATTATACCAAGAAATAAAAGTGTGACTTCATATACAATAGATTCTTATTAGAGCCATTATATGATGAGCTAATGGAATTGTGGAAAGGAATTGAAGCAATTCAATCTTTCAGGGATTTTGTGAGGCACTCAAGAAGTTTGCGTAAGTGTATTTATTGTGGACATTGTTCTTACCTTAAAATGGATCATCCATATCCTCAACAAAAAACATGTTTCAATGGCCAAGAAGAGAATCGTGAAGTGCCATTGCTAATAATAGGTGATTACATTGTTGAGAATGGACAAAAAAGAATATCGTTTATTGAAAATGATGGGATTGTTGGCAGTAGATATAATCCATGTAATGAAAGTGGTGTAAAATAATTGTGCATATTGTATAAGTTGTCATACTTTAAGGATATAGCCATTAGGCATATTGTTGACTTTATGCATACTGAGAAAATATAGCTTATGCTATTATAGAAACTCTTTTTAGTGCTTTTGACACTATCTCATCATGTGAAGACTTTCGAGAAATAAAGATTCATCAAAAAAATTTGGGTTGAAAAATATAGAAAACCTAGTGCTCCTTATGTCTGGACAAAGGAACAATGTGCACAATTCTTACAGTTGATGTCTTAGACTCACTTTCCCACTAGATATGTAAGTAGCAACATCAGAAGCCAAAATGACATTAATAGCTTAAGAGGCCTCAAGACCCATGACTATCATGTCATAATCAAGAATATTTTACCTATTGTGGTAAATATATCAAATTTGGAAAATGGGCCAAGATTGGAAATTATAAGGTTGGGCCTAATATTAAAGAGAATGAGTTTATATGTATTAGATCCTTCGAAATTTTACAGTTTAAGGGAGGAGGTTGTTGAAGTACTTTGTCTATTGGAACGAGAATTTCCACTAGCAATATTTAACATTTCTATGCACCTTTTGATACATCTAGAATATGAACTAGAGCATTGTGGCCTAGTAAGAATGAGATGGATGTATCCTATATAATAATTTATGAAGGTTTTGAAAAAAAAATTTTGTACTAGGGAAAAACCAGAAGGCAGCATGTTTGAGGGATATTCAATGCAAGAGGCCATGGGATTTTGCATAGAATATATGAAGGATTTAAAAAATGTTAATCGACATGTATAGGATGATGACAAAGATGAGAGAGTTGCAGGTGAATTATTAGAGGGAAATGGATGTCACTTCAAGCTATCATATCAAGAAAGAAGTGCAATACATTCCTTTATTCTTCAAAACACATCTTCGTTCGATAAGTGGCACAGATAAAAAAAAAATCACATTATTTAATTAATTACATTTACACTTATATTATTAATCTTACTATTTTTACACCATTATTCTATGTAGAAAATATAAAGAAGAGAATCAAACTTGGATGTAACATCGACCTCAAAAGTGCAGATGTCATGATTTGATTAGAGGTGATTCTTTTCCAAATTTTGAAGAATGGATTGCTAATGCAATCAGTGATGCAAAAGAAGAAGTTCAAGATATAACAATAGAGGAAAGTGAGATTTCACAACCTCCACATTTATGGGCTATGCGTTTTAGTGGAATGTTGGCCTATGGTAGTCATTTAAGAGTGGAAGAAAAAGAAAAAGGAAAGACAAATTGCGATTGTGTTTTTAGTGCTGAATTTCTTCATGAAATTGAGAATAAATTTTATGTTGGATTCATCCAATAAATTATTCAAGTGGATTTTGGTGAAAATAGACCTATATTATTAAAATGTAAGTGGATCCAACCATCCACAATACAATTTGATGAGTATGGATTTGTACGTGCAAATACACAAATTTTTTTATCAGAGACAGATGAGTTGTATGTTTCCCCTCTTCAAATTAACCATTCATTTTTAATTGATGATGTAAGAAGCCTAGGTTGGTCATATGCCATTCAAACAAAGTCTCATTTGAAATGAAAAATTCATGGAAGTTGTTGATGTAATGCATGATGGGAAATATGTTAATTTACAAGAAACATTTGAAGAAGTGGATGAAGACAATGAGGGATTGTTTGAAGAAGAGATTTTGATTTCCAATGAATAAATTGGGAGAGAGAAGGTATTGCATGTCACAAATGAGGATGAGGAAGAAAATCAAGTAGATGCAAACACAAGTGATCAGGATTTTGATCTTGCTAGCAATGCAAATGATTATTGATGAGCCCCATTTTATGACCTTTTATTTAAGACTTTTATGTTGTTTTAAGACTATTTTATGTTTTAAGGACATGGAACTTTAGACTAATATATGTTTCAAAGCTTTAATGTTGAACAAATTTTCTATATGAATGCAATATGAATATGTTTTCATATATGAATGCAATATGAATATATTTTCATATATAAATTTTGTATGCAATATGAATATGCATACCATCATTTATTTACTTTGACAATGATCTTTTCCTGACAGCTCTCCTTTGGATCATTTCTTTGAGTGTCATGACATGATGTTATAACAATCCTTAACCACTATAGTTTGACTCATTGTTATGATTGTTATAATGCTTGTACTATTCTGATTCATTTGTATTACAATAAAAACTTCACTCATCACAACAATAGACCTTTGGAGACCAACTCCAATGTCATACACTCATCCTTTGTATTTAGGACTTCTCTCATTGATTGGTCAAAATCTCTCTGTTTCTTCCACTGTCATTTCACATCTCTATTTTTTACTGTCTCTCAATGTCATTTTTCATTGTCTTGATAGTGTCATATATCCTTGTGGTCACGAACATGACTATTGCAACTCATTATTTCACATACATTTCTACATCATTGTGTATACACCATCAAAGTCATTGCTTTTACATTACTACCTTTTGCATTCACTTTCTTCTTAGCACTATTTAATGCTTTTATATATGTTCTTTATCACTGTCATTGTTCTAGCATCCTTTATAAAATCCATCATTGAAGCATTGTTAAACATTGTTTCTATGTTTTCTTTTACACTTTTTTACTAAAATAGCATTGTCTTCCCTACATATGGCATTATCTTAAGCCCTATTTTTTAATATTATTGTATACCATTTCCTCGTGAACTGCTTTGGCATTGACTAATCACTACCATGAAATTATTTTGCATTGGTGTCTTCATTTCTTGGATATTTCACCCACTGTTTCACTTATTTCCTCATTGATATGGTCTTTTGTTCTCTATCCCTTCACTATTTATAGCAACAAAATACAATCCTTGATGATTGATCACTATGGCACTCGTTTCCTCACTGATATGGTCTTTTGTTCTCTATTACTTCACTATTTATAACATAAGTAATGTATGGCCCAACCTTGCTGATTTACATGCATGGATAACCAAATCTTGGTGTTCTAAAATCAAAGATACAATTGAAATTTACCCTAGTGTTAAGAGTTCTTCATACAAAAGATATATCTTATATTCTTGAAAATAGCCCTTGGTACTAGGGAAAAAATATTTTGCTGGTTAAAAATTGGTTTCCAAGCTCAACCCAATTATTGAGTCATTTGAATCATTACCGGTATGGGTAATTCTACCATATCCCCATACAATTTTGGGTCAAAGCTTGCTTCCAAGGTATAGGTAACAATTTAGGTAGATTTTTAAAATTGTATCCAAAAAAGAATGGTTTGATTCACTCAACTAGTAACAAAAAAATACACATATTATTATGTAATTTCACGTATAGCTAGCATGACCAAAAAATTGTCATCCAAAAGTCATACATGATGCCATCTTTCACAATTCTAGGCTCCAACTATACTTATATCATGTGGAAAATGAACAATAAAGATTAACCAAGTTACTTGAAATAAATATCATGGTATAAGGTTTATTTATCTAATATTCTTATAAGATATATATTTATGTTCTAACCATTCTTTAGAATTTTATTCTATTGTTCCTTACATATGTAACTTCATAGTGTTCTCAATTTACAATGCATCAGACACAAATATTAGTCACTTTGCTACATTGGCCAACCATACAAGTCAACTTTTAAATGACATTAAAATCAGCACAATCACACTATGAGCCAAAAAAAAAAGATCATTGTTACATTCTTTGACTCAAGTTTTGGGGATACTGCTTCGTGATAGAAATCTGGAATGGGATTTGCCTTAAATGAGAGTCTTTTCCTCATCTTCTTCAACTGCTCTTCCTATTGTTCCTATAAATTTATGTACAAACAAATTAGCATTCTAGAAGCATGCATTGAAAGAAATTTGGCCAAGCAGTAATGTCTATAACCTTAAATTAAGTAAATGCTTGCAAATTCCAATAACAGTGTAGGTGAAAGGTTCTTTTTCATGAAATGATGAAAAAAAGTATGAAAGAAAAACAAGCATCTATTCATCAATATGATCAGTATCACACATCATTTTGAGAAATATGAAACACCTCTTACCTTTGTGGTGCAGGAGCACCTTGCTCACTAGATACCTTTAATTGAAAAAATTGTAAAAATTGAACTTTCAAGTGTAAAATAATTTAAATCTTTGTAAAAGGTCATGAAGTGGTCACAAATAATGTATTTGAAGTCACAAATAGGTCACTAGGTGGTAAAAGATGGAAAAGGAAAAATTTGGAAAATAAATTGTAAAAGTTGCCAATTAAGTAAATTGTAAAAAGTGCAAAAATTATAAGCTGGAGAGTCTTTTTAAAAAATTTGAATGGATAGGTCAATGAAGGAAATTTAAAAGGTAGTTATTGGTTGGGGAAACATCTATAAAATAAGTTGTAAGGTGGTAAAGTGATCATCTTTGTATTTCTTGAAGAGATCATATAATTAAAACCACCTTGTTTATCTAATTGCAGTGTTTCCTTCCACTGTTTCTCTAGTCACAAAGATTATGTAGTAGTTTGGGGTCTTGAATCTCATTTTTTTAAGTTGCATAAGGAATTAGGTTTTATTTCCATCCATTTTTTGAGGAATCTATTAAGTATATTTCTTGTTTAAGTGGAATTTCTTGAACTCGGTTTGCAACCTTATATAAGGTTCAGAGAGTCTAATTAGATTTTAAATGACTACTCCACCGATTAGGGATTTTTAGTTTGGTGGAGTAGGTTTATATAGGATTATTTAGGTTGTTTTTGTGTTGATTTGTGCAAGGGAAGGCGATATTACAATGTGAAAGTTGATGTCCTGACAAAAAAAAAAGTGATTTCCTTGTAAAAATGAATGGCTCCAAGATGTTAAATGATGTAAAGGCATGAAAGAAGGGTGTGAGAAGGTTTATATAGTTTTTTCAGGTATATTTTAACATGTTTGAATAGTTTTCATATGGGTTTGAGGTTTGGAGTATGTATTTTCAATAAACCCTCACTCTTTGGTGTTACAAAAATCCTAGAATCAAGGGTTTTATAGAACAACGATTATTTGTACCCTTCTACTTCTCAAGGTTGTTGAGTCTTGTGTAAGACTATTTTAAGACATTTTGTGTTTTGGTGTTGATTTGAGACTAGCGCCTTTGTAATTTTGGCCTAATTACTGGCTTATTTCAACGCTCAGACCAATTTTTAGAAGTTTTGTTACAAAACAAGTTTATAAGGCATTAAGACATGTGAATGAGTGTCAAAATGGGTCCCAAGATGTGCTAATAGTCTGTGGGATTTCAAAGTGGTTTTAATGATACACCTATTTTGGTTATGTACCAATACTACTAGGGTTTTGGTCTAAGTTTACAAGAAAATGGAAACTTGAGAGAACATAGATAAAAGTGCTTGGATTTGTGATGTATCTTCTTAACCAATTATGTTAAAGGTGTTTTTACACCTTGTAAGAGTTTAGAAGGTGGAGTTTATTGTTTTTGGAGATTTGGCTATGTGACTTCAGTATGCAAGAATGGTGGCTTGACTGCAGAGTCAGGGAGATCTGTTGGTTCAAAATTATTTCAATTATGTATGAGTTTATTTCAATTGGAAATAAGATGGTTACAATGTCTTGAAGGTCTGTTGTGAGATTTGATACAAGTTTTACATATTGGTGGTCTTTATAGCCTTATTGAAGCAAGTGGAAACTTGATGAATGAATGGATTATTTTCAGAGGTTTTGATTAGGATTTTTGTTTGGTTTCAGTCAATTTGATGAAGGTGAAGTTTTATTTAAGTTTGATAAATATGTAGAGCCAAGTTGTGATGTTTTGTGGCTTTGTAGAATTGAAGAATCAAGGGAAATTGTATGAGTTTTTGATGAAAAGATTAGTGAATCAAAGATGCTTATTCAACTTGATCTTCTCCAATTGTTTTTGGGGTTTGATGTATCTTGATGAATTGTTGTGTTTGGTAGATTCTCTTGCATCACTTTGTCTTTGATTGCAATTTTTGTTTTTCCTCTTCCTTTGCATGGACTTTCTCCTCTAATTTTGTGTTAAACTGAGCAATTGTACAGAGAAAATAAAGTCAGTCTTTACAAAGGAACAATCAATCAGAAAAATATAAAGGATAATACCATTACCATCTTCCAACAATATACCTTGAGAATCTAAGCATATCAACAATATGAGTGCATTCTTTACCAGTATAAAAGTTGTGATTTTCAAAGAAGTTATGTGATTAATTGTAGAAGAAACACATACAGGAAAATGCACTATATGGTGAGACATGTCAAACATATTTTAATTTGAAAATTCAAATAAAAAATTGTGTGCTAGATTGGATGTGCATAAAATTCACTTCTTTCGTTGATTTTTTAAGCTTTCATTTGGCCGCCCAATTTCTCTTTGATTAAGATCTTCAGAACATAGTAAATAAAGATTTTTTATTGAGCTATGAATGAGAACATTATTGCTAAAGATTTTATGGATTGATTAAAATACATTGCTAAGTTTTTTATGCAACTGGAATTTGTGTAGGGCACCATTATTTAATATCCATTGACTCAAATACCCACAACATCTAATGACTATTGTTGTTTGCAGTGCTTTAGACTTCTTACGTGTTTTAATGACTGTTCATTAAAACTGAGACCTCATAAACTTGTATTTATGCAATTTTTGTTATGGTTAATTATCTCTATATCAAGTTGTTAATTTATACATTATTGTTTTTTTGGACATCAGGAAATGAGGAAAAATAATTTAAGGTTCAAATTAGATGATAGTGATCATAATTCTAAAATGCCAATGACAAATTATGAGCACTTTTGTGAAGAACGTGTGGCCAAGAATAATGAATATTTATTGCATCTTGGTTTGACAAACATGCAAATTGTAAATCCACTAAGTAGTATAATTTTTTTAATACTGTTTAATCAAATTTTATAGGCAATAGATTTATGTATATAAGACATGATATGATATATATTTTTGTTTTACAAGAAAGAAAAAGAGTGCAAAGAAAATGCAGAGAAAAAACAAAAACAAAGTAAAGATACAGTGTTGTTAGCTCGTAGAAGCCAACACTTAAAGGATGTGTTTGAAGTGAAATCTGCGAAGACCAGTACTAATCTACCTACTCATACAACACCTAATGTGGCCAAGGAGCATGAAGTTCTGATTAATGAAAATTATGAAGAGGGCTCACTTTCTTCTAATGTGCCTTAGAGTGCACCTATTGCATCTACAAATTTTGATGGAATTAGTGGATCAACTAGAAATATTGATAGTGATTCAATAGAAGATGTTCCTGCTTTTGTTAAAATAAAAAAAATGATTCAAGATTTATATAGATCTATAGAGAGGAATGCAAAATAAAGAATATTAGAAGGGAATAATCCATTCTTGGTTGAGGTATCAAGAGATGGCGAACCCATTGGAAAAAATGTTGCAAGGTGGGCCTCCGAGTTGGGCGTAAGATGTAGGGCCCATTTGGATATTTGTAAATCAAATTTCATAGAGCAAGATCCACGAAATGTGGAATATGTTATACAAAAAATGGAAAATTCCTTTGACACTATTGGTGGACAAATCTCTAGAAAATACTACAAGCACGAGATGATACTTCTGATGAACAATTTTAGATACAATTGCAAAAAAACAATCATGGAGGGAAAAGAGAGGTTAGACTCCACTCTATCTCCCAAACAGTGGGAGGCATTGAAAGAAAGTATGTGTTTCGAAGAATATTTGACAAAGAGTAACAAAGGCAAGAGAGAAAGAGATAATGTGAGGGCTGAATATACATTTGGCCGAGGTGGGTTGCATGCCAAAATGGACAAATTTGGAGTAAGTGTATGGATTTTTGGTTCAATTTACATTGTGTTATTTATTTCATTTTTTTATTGAACTGACTATATGTTGAAATTGAAATTGTATTTTAGGTGGAAAAGAATAATAGAGAAGTAGGTGTAGAAGATATTGTCAATTATATGGTAGCACTAGATCATACTAAATCTTAGAGTAGTATGAAGTGGAAATCTAGTTCATCTATAGAGATTTCACAGCCATTTGTTGAATGCATAGTAAGAGCCTCTCCAAATCATGTCAACTAAAATGAAGATTACCAACATATAATGAGTTGCTTATGTGGTATCATTGAGAAAGTTTCATAGATGGCTGCCTCTATTAAGCCTATAGTTTTTGCATGGAATGACCATAATTCCATGAATTCAGATTAGGTAAGAGGCTATCACTCAATATTTTGATTCTCAACTATGTCATATTTATATTGTATTCTAAAGATGTATGCAAATTCCATAAATGTTTTCCATAATATTCCTTTATAAAATTACTCTCATGATCTCTAGGAAAAGTATTACAATCATATATAAAATAGTGAATCTATTAAATTTTTCCTTTTGTTTCATTGAAATCCATTGTGTCTGTCCTAAATATTGTGACTGTGAGTTTTATGACAAAATAACTATGAGATCAATGAATGATCTACCCTTTCTTTTTATTTTTCTTCTAACTCATGACTCTCTTTAAACATATTTGGTGATCTTTGTTATAACAACATCATTAAATCACCGTTCAAAGATACTCATACTTAACACTTGTCATTATCACCTCTTTGTAGAAGAATTTTTCAACCCTCTATTTTAATGTTGCACACTTGAAAATTGCTTTGCATATTTCTAATCACTATGAATTCATATTTCCAATTCATATGGTCAAATCCATTCACTGGATCAAATAGTTTATTTGAACACCAAAAAATATCTCTTGGAAGTGAACTTTGTTCTATCTTGGTTGTTATTACAAATTTGCACCTTTGAAGACTTCCTATTTATTGGCTATCTTAATGTATCTCATCATATATGTTATAATATTTACATGAATTCCTTTGTTCATTTGGACATTTGACTTCCCACTATGACTGCACCCTTATCATCAAAGACTATCATTGTGCTTTCTTCTTGATGATTGTTTCTTCATAAGATTATTGTCCTATTTTTAATAGCCTACTATCATAACTTGGTTCAGATTAATGTGAAGTTGAAATGAAAACAACACTGGTAGTAGGGGTTGATAATGTTGGCTCTTCAAGTGGTGGCATTGTTCCTTCTTCAACCCATCACTTGATCTCTTCATCATTAAGCCTAATTTCCATGCCAAGTATCAAGAAGAATATAAATAATTGTCATGTCTATCATGTAGGGTATCATTTTCTTTGACTATATGGTATGACTATTATTACTGGCCCTTATTCTTTGAAACTTCTTGATTTCACAATCCACCTTTGTCCCTTTCTCATCTTTTTGTAGCTACTTCACATAATCTTTTGAGTGTCTCTCATGATCATATTTTATAATGATGTAGGAGAATCCTTGGTTCTTGGCAATCTTGCATCAACCAAAAATATTTTCATTCAGTTTTGTTCTTGTTTTGTTCAAGTTGGTAGATCTGTTGTTTCTTCATGTTTTCTCACCAAACCTCATGGATCTATGTTTTCATCGAGGAAGTGTTCATTTTCTTTATTCCAAGTTTTAAACTTGATTGGATATTTTTCTGGCAAGTTATTGCTTTCTGTGTAAGTGATATTTTTTGGAACTAGCCCCAAAATAATTTTAAAACCTAATGGCTAGTTTGATCAATCACGGATCCTTCCTGTAACTTGCAGATCCTCATGGTGTGTTTCAATTTTTTTTGTGGAGTGTCCCTGACCTTAATTTTAGGTCCACACTTCATCATCTACACCTACCATGGAAGAATTTCAAATTTGAGGTTGACTCATTCATGCACCTGTTACGTTTCCTTCATCAGAGATTGTAATGATCTTTGGTTGACATGGATGTTTCTAGATATGTGGATATGATATAAATCTTATAATGGATCATTAGAAAATAATTAAATGCAGACTAGGTATTCAATATGTAAGATTTATGTAATTTTTCTTCTCGCATGTATGAGCATTGTATTTTGAACATGTTGTAACAGGCTTGTGAGCCAAATCTGTAAGCCCAGATGTGGCCAACTGTATGTTATAAAAATTTTTGCTAATAAGAATGTTTGTATCTGCAATTGCCTCCATATTCCATGTTTAGTATATTGTGTAAACCTAGTTGCACGGTTTGGATTTTTCTCTTTGAGGACCATCCTACCATGACTACGCCAAGATTAGTATCAGAGAAAGATTCATTCATTGTGAGATTGTAAGAGTTTATGAAGTCCTGTTGAAGATTTGTTGTGGGGTGGTAGATTGGGGATCTGACCTGTAGTTGCAGAGGACTTATGTAAAGATAGTGGGAAGAATAAATGGTAGAGGAAATGGAGTGCATGGAAATGTAGACCCAACTGTAATGGAGATGTTGAGAGGAATTTATACTAGATTGGAAGCAGTTAAAATGGCCCAAAGGAAAGGTTGACCAGTTGATGATGTGAGTGATGAAGAAGTAGAAGAACAAGAAGAAAGGGAAAGAGAAGAGTAACCTGGCCTTGATCAGGGAGAAGAGAGGTTCATAAGATCCCTAACCAGAGTGAACACTAAACCACATTTCAATTCATCGGATTATAATGCTAAGTTGGATTCATATGAATTTCTTGATTGGATAATAGATATGGAAAAGTACTTTGATTTTGAAGGTACCACAGAAAACAAGAAGGTGAAATTTTCTTGTACAAATTTGAAAGGACATACATCCCTTTGGTGGGAAAATTTTTAGATAGATAGGAAAAGATAAGATCATGGGATCAGATGGTGAATAAGTTGAAGATAAAGTTTATGCTTGTAGACTATCAGATCAGTTTCTTCCAAAAACTGTAGAATTTGAAGTAGAAGGAGACAAGTGTGATAGAGTATACTGAGGAGTTCTACAAGTTGAATATCAGATCTAGACATTCAGAGGATGAGACTGAACAAGTAGCCAGATATATGAATGCTTTGAGGTCTTCTATATAAGATGAGATCAGTTTGACTAAGTTGTTGAGTGTGGAAGAGGCATATAAGTGTGCCCTAAAAGTAGAAGAGAAGCTGAATAAAAGACATAAATAGAGACAAAGAGGAAGAGGTGGAAGATTTTAGAGAGGAATAATTTTTACTAGAGGAGGAAGAGGATCTTTTGCAGATCAAAATAAAGATAAGGAAGTCAGTAAGTGATTATTCATACCGTAGAGATGATGGAAACCCTTATAAAAGAGGAGGATATGGTGGTTAATAGAATCAAGGTTATAGAAAAGGTGATAGATGACAAGAGAAAAGAGTATTCAGAGGAAATTTTTATAAGTGTGGTAGAGAAGGACATATAGAATTTGAATGTGATCAATGAGAGACAGGAAGAATGATAGAGAACAGTAGAAGAAAAAATTTTGTTGAGGAAGAGCATACTGGATCATCAAATAAACTGGAAGGAGAAGTGTTGGTGAATAGAAGAGTATTATTTCAAAGTGAGATGGAGAAGGAACCATTGTAGAGAAATATTTTCTTCTGAACCAAATGCAAGGTAGCTGGTAAATGTTACAAAGTGATCATTGATAGTGGAAGCTCAGAGAACCTAGTTTTTGAAGAAATGGTGACCAAATTGAAGTTAGAAATATTGAGACACCCAAAACCCTATCAAATAGCATGGATTCAAGATGAGCATAAGATATAGGTAAGTGAACAATGTTTGGTGAAGTTGAAGATATGAAATTATCATGATGAAGTTTTGTGTGATATTATGCCTATGGATGTATGCCATATTTTTTGGGAAGACCTTGGCAGTATGATAGAAACGCCATTCATGATGGAAAGAAGAACACATATACTATTGTTGCTAATGGGATGAAGCAAACTTTGTTGCCATTGGAGGATGTTCCTAAAGTTGATATTTGTACGGCTGCTAGAATTTGTTTGGTTGATGGACGGAGATTTCTGGATGGATTGAGACATGAGAGCATGCGGTATGCCTTGGTTCCTAAGAAGGTTGAATAATTGAAGTATGTAGAAGAACAACTAGAGGAGATAAAGGAATTGCTGATAGAATATGAAGCTATCATTTTAGATAATGTACCTGATGAATTACCACATGTGAGGAGTATTAGTCATTGTATGGATCTGATTTCTAGATCTAGTTTTCCTAATAAAGAAGCACACTGGATGAAACTAGAAGAGAATGAAGAATTGAATAGACAAGTGCAAGAGTTTTTGAGGAAAGGTTTGATCAGAGAAATTTTAATTCCTTGTGTAGTACCTGTTGTGCTGGCACCTAAGAAGGATGGAGAATGGAGGATGTGTACAGACTCTAGATCCATAAACAAGATCATAGTGAAGTATATATTTCCTTTGCCCCAGATGGATGACATTATGAATTGTTTGAGTGGAGCTAAGTACTTTAAAAAGATAGATTTGAAGAGTGGATATCATCATATCATAATTAGAGAAGGGGATGAATGGAAAAAAAACATTCAAGACAAATGAAGGATTGTATGAATCGTTGGTGTTACCTTTTGGACTAACAAATGCATCAAGTACTTTCATGAGGTTTATTAATAAGGTATTGAAGAAGTTATTGGGTAAGGTTTTGATTGTCTATTTGGATGACATCTTGATTTTCAGTAAGACTAGAGAAGATCATTTGTTGCATATAAGAAAAGTTTTGTAGAGGCTGAGGGAAGAGTAGTTGTTGATAAAAATTAAGAAGTGTAGTTTCATGAAGGAAGAATTGGTATATCTAGGATTTCCTATATTTGTGGATGGACTGAAGATGGATCCTGAGAAGGTAAGAGCTATTGTTGAATGGCCTACACTGGAAAACATTAGAGAGGTAAGATCATTTCATGGATTGGCTAGTTTCTACCGAAATTTCATTAGGAATTTCAGTTCTATTTGCAGCCCTATGACAGGAACAATGAGAGGAGATAGGAAGGATTTTAGGTGGACATCTAAAGCAAAAATAAGTTTTTAGTTGTTGAAATAGAAGGTGACAAAGCATCCTTTGTTGGATTTACCAGATTTTAGTAAGGTTTTTCATGTAGACTGTGATGTAAGTAGAAATGCAATTGGAGTAGTGTTAAGTCAAGAAGGAAGACCAGTAGCTTATTTCATTGAGAAATTGAATGATGCTAGGAGAAGGTATTCAGTGTATGATTAGGAGTTTTATTCCATAGTTCAAGCTTTGAAGAAGTGGAGACATTACTTCTTGACTAAGGAGTTTGTGTTGTATATTGATCATCAAGATTTGCAATACTTGAGCAGTTAAGGTAAGTTGAATCAAAAACACATGAGATGGGTGGAATTCTTGGAGATTTATACATTTTTTTTTAAGCATAGGAGTGGAAATTCCAATATAGTTTTTGATGCTTTGAGTAGGAGAAGGAATTTACTAGAACAAATGAAAGTGGAGGTATTAGGCTTTGATGAATTGAAGAACTTGTATGAGGGAGACCTAGATTTTGCAAAACCTTGGAAAGCTTGTAAAAAACCAGTTTTGGAGGATAAAAGTCAGTGGTTGGACTATTTTATTCAAGAGGATATGGTGTTCAAAGGAAATCAATTGTGTATACCCCGAAGTTTAATGAGGGATAACTTAGTGAAAGATAAACATAGCGAAGGATTGGCAGGACACTTTGGAATTGATAAGACAGTAGCATTGGTAAGTGAGAATTACTTATGTCCATAGATTCATAATGAAGTTAGTAAATTTGTACAGAGTTGTAGAGTTTGTCAAGTTGCAAAAGGGAGTAGTCAGAATTTCGGGTTGTATAAACCTTTGATAGTTCCAGAGAGACATTGAGAGGATATTAACATGGATTTCATACTTGGTTTGCCAAAGACACAGAGAGGTAATGATTTTTTATTTGTGGTAGTGGATAGATTTTCTAAGATGGAACATTTCATACCTTCTAAGAAGAAAATAGATTTAGTACATGTAGCAGACTTGTTTTTCAAGAAAGTGGTCAAATTGCATGGATTATCTAGGAGTATTGTTTCAAATAGAGATACAAATTTTGTTGGTTATTTTTGGAGGAAACCTTGGAAGAAGTTGAAGATATATTTGAAGTTTAGTTATACTTTTCAACCATATACAGATGGACAGATGGAGGTAGTAAACATGAGTTTGTGAAATTTGTTGAGATGTTTGGTTGGAGAGAAAACTCGAAGCTGGGATTTAGTCCTTGCTCAAGCAGAGTTTGCCTACAATAATTCAATGGACATGAGTACATGAAATACACCTTTTGATATTGTTACTGGAGTTCATCCTAGAGGTATATCAGAGTTGTGAGATATTAGTAAGGAAGATAAAAGGAGTGCAGAAGCATAGGAATTTGCAGAACATATGAAGAAAGTGCATACACAAGTGAAGCAACAGTTGGAAGATATGAACTAGAAGTATAAGGAGCGAGCAGATGAAAAGATGCGACATAAGGATTTTGAGGTTGGAGATGAAGTGATGTTATATTTGAGGAAGCAAATTTTTCTAGCTAGCACATACAATAAGCTCAATATGAGGAAGTTTGGACCTTGTAAGATTTTGAAGAAATTTAATTCAAGAAATTCATATGAAGTGGAATTACCGGATGACATGGGTATATCATCTATATGTAACATTATAGATCTATATCAGTACCATGAAGCAGAATTCGGTGAAGATAGTAGAGAAAAAATGGAAGAAAAAATTCCAAAACAACAATCAGATGAGATAGAAGAGATTGTGGATGTTAGAGATGGAAGGAAGACTCACGGAAGACAATACAAAGAATATCTTGTGAAGTGGAAAGGTAGACCAGTGGAGGATTCTTCTTGGATTTCTCAAGCTGAGGTAGACCATATTGGTTTTCCTTTGGCCCTAGAAAAGTGAGAGACTCACCTTTCATTAAACCCGGATTTTTGATGCAGGAGCATCCTTGGTTCTTGGAAATCTTGCATCAACTAAAAATATTTTCATTCAGTTTTATTCTTGTTTTGTTCTTGTTATGTTCTTGTTCTTATTCAAGTTGGAAGATCTGATGTTTCTTCATATTTTCTCACCAAACCTCATGGATCTATTTTTTCATCATGGACATGTTCATTTTCCTTATTCCAAGTTTACAGCTTGATTGGATATTTTTCCAACAAGTTATCACTTTCAGATTAAGTGATAGTTTTTGGAACTGGCCCCAGAATAATTTCAAAACCTAACGGCTAGTTTGATCGAGCACAAATCCTTCCAGTAACTTGTGGATCCTCATGGTGTGTTTCAATTTGTTTTGTGGAGTGTCCCCAACCTTAACTTTAGGTCCACACTTCATCATATGCACCTATCGTGGAAGAATTTCAAATTTGAGGCCAACTTGTTCACACACACATTACATTTACTTCATCAGAGATTGTAATGGTCTTTGGCTGACACAAATTTTTCTAGATATGTGGATATGATATAAAGCTTGTAATGGATCATTAGGAAAGAATTCAATGCATACTAGGTATTCAATCTGTAATATTTCTATAAGGTTTCTACTCGCATGTATGAGAATTGTATTTTGAACATGTTGTAATAGGCTTGTGAGCCAAATCTATAAGCCCGGATGTGGCCAAATATATGTAATAAAAATTTCTTCTTGTAAGAATTTGTTTATCTACATTTTCCTCCATATTTTGTATTGCTTATGTTGTGTAAACCTAGCTACACGGTCTAGATTGTTCTCTTTGAGGACCCTCCTACCATGACTGCACCATATAAAGACATGATTTTCCTTTCCTCTCATATGAAATTCCCTTTTATATGACTTCCCTATGCACATTTATCCATTAGAGTTTCCTTCTAGGTCTGCGTTAGTGCTCTTGCAAAATTTACCCCTTGTATCCTTGAAATTCATTGCTTGTTTCTCCTCAAGATGTGGCTACTACTGCCCTTACTATATCATAGTCATACACCTCAAACTCAACTATTTCTTCATATTTCTACTTTGATTATACATTAATTAATGAAATATTATCCTTTTCTTGTAATACTAATGATTAACTCTCGACACTTGTGCTAGCATTGTCTCTTACTTGATGCATTTCACTATTTTTTACTTGCCACCTTTACCCTCTACCTTAATTTCTCTATTAAATTATTGCAGGTTGTCCTTGGCATGAAACACTTTTTTAGATGGTGGATCTCCCCTAGAGAAATCCAATAGATGTAATACATATTGTACTAAGAATTTAAATATTTCAAGCTTTGAGGTCTCATAATTCAACATATGACAAATGTCAAGAAACTTCAAACTGTCATCCAAATATTCATCAATCCATTTCTTATCCCACTTTGTTATTGTAAATTACAAATGCACAATAAGGGACCTCAAATCCTTGCGTATTACACATAATGCCTCCATGGCTTGTTTCATCCATACCAAATTTATGAAGCCTTTTATCTTTGTTGACTAGAGCTACTTTAATTTATTTGTTAAACAAGTCTCAAAAACCTTTAGTGCATGATTGTGCCTTAAATATGCATGCATATGGTCTCTTATTTGTATGTATTTTCCTTTTAACCCTTTAGAATCTCTAACTGTTATTGTTCTTCTATATGATATTTCACTACTTGGTTGTCATAGTCTATATGATCACTATTTGCAAAGAACTTTTCTTTTGCTACATCTGCAAGTTTATTTTTTTTCATAAGGTAGCATGAAAGGGTCCCTAACACTCAAACCAATTGGAACTATAAGGATGTGATCCAAGAAAAAGAGAAGTGTGCCCATGATAATCATCTTACCCAAAATAGGCTCCAAAGGAGGCATCAACAAGCGGCATACAAAAATAGTTAAGGTTTCCTTGTCCTTAAGAGCTCCAATAATCTTCAAATATTCAAATTCCATTTTGAACCAAAAGTGGCTTTGGTGGTTGTAAAAATCTTGACAAGAATTCTACATTTCTTCTAAGCTACAATCTTTTAATTTTTAAACAAAGAGAATATAAATGTGTTCTCAGAATCTTAGGTAATTGATACTCTTCTAAAGAATCATATACACATCTTGGATAAAGATGATAGCACTCACCTAGTTGAACATGACCAACTTGACCTCTCCTTTTTTTTTTGATGTATTTGGTGTCTAGATTTGTTCTTGGAATCCAAACAATTTTTGCTAAAGATTAATGTCTGCCAAGCATCTTTTGATACATTTCTTTCAAAGCTAAATTTTGTGTTATGTTAATTTTTTTATAATAATAGCATTTTTCCTTGTAGGTGGTTGACTTGCACCCATTGTTTGTTCTTGAGAAGAATAAAATTTGTTTCTATAGTCACTAATAATTCTCTCAATAATCTCTCAGGGTTATGATTAGGAAGTTAGCCTCATTGAGTAGATAAATTATAGCTCCCTACACTCTAAAACAATTTATTCCCTTTTCTTTCAAACCATTTGTGGTACATAAGGCATATTGGAAACATATATTATTTTTAAGAGTTGAAAATTGGATTCCAACCGCTAGACATTTATTTCCAGCAGTTCCCATACTGTGGGTTTAGTGGAACAAAAACTAATGATTGAGATGAGAGAAGTCTCTGGCTAAAGAGAGGATGAAAAAAAATGGATGTTGATGTGTGTCAATGATAACTCTTTCTTCCCTAAAGATATTTGATATTGTAGCTTTGAACAATAAATAACTATGACTTTCCTAAAACATTCCTATTACTGCTACCAAATACTAGTCATCCTTCTCCCTTTTCATTTCCATGCACAGTTGGATCATCCCTTCACTTCCAATACTATAAAGGATTCCAATTGATAGTCACATAGGCTCTCAATAGGAAAGTTTAGAGAAATTTCCATGATTGTTTGATAATTTTTTATGACCCTATAATAGCTGGATAATACTAAAATAAGACCAAAAACCCTTAACAACATATAATAACCTTTGGGTGTACCTAGAAGCTCCATAAGGAGAATACATGTGGTCTTCAAATCTATTAAACTAGAAGTGTGGGAGGTATCTCAAGAGTTAGAAGCTACCTACCCTTTCTTCAATCTTTTGAAAACCATCTTGATGCCTTCAAAATTCACCTCCAATAGAGACAAAACACTAGCACTCTCCCTTCACATAGAGCTCTCTATCAGTATTTTTTTTATCCCTATACTTAGCGCTTAAACAAGAGTTTTCCCCTTTATTTTACTTTTGGCATTACCTTCCAACGTGATATTTTTCATGCAACCATAATATTTTATTTTCAATTTTGCGTGAAAACTTCCTATCTTTTAGTTCTTAGTGAGGAAACATGACTTGGCAAGCTTAAAAGGTGAGATGGGTGCTAGAATATTGGTTGGACATCTAAATGGGTTTAACATCTTATAGATTTTATAGGATATATTGGAAAGAAATAACTTCCTCTATTATCTCCTTCATTTGAATGGGTTTTCACTGTATGTTGGAAGTGATCTTTTGAGTGCCTTAAGAAATATTTTAATTACCTTTCTATGTACCTTTAAGATGAGATTTGTTCATTTCATATTTGTATGTCTTTATAACTAGTCCCTTCACTACTTAAAAGGATATACTCACTACTTCTCAGAGACACTTATTTATAACTCAAGTATTTTTGATTAGAAGGCATTTGAGATACAAACACATGATCAAATAAACAAGTACAAAGGGCCAATCAAACTATGATAGTCTCTTCCAAGTCTTAGGACGTCTTGGTATTTCTTATTAAACTATTACTTTGCTTAATCTCACTTAGTTGTAAGAATGGTAGGGTTGTTGTTATCAGGCTATCATGGTTGTTGCTCTTTCCACTTGTTATCAGCCTCAAAATGAGGCATACATTTAAATTATCATAGCATAGATACTTGACAAAGGATTAGAAGAAATTGGCATCATTTATTTCATATTTTCAATGACTTTTCATGAGAATTCCATTTTTCTTGCCTTGCTAGATTTGAAGTGTGACAAAAATACTATTAATTGTCTTACTCTTATTGTTGTTTTTTCTTTGTTGAGCTCTTCATAGTTGTCTTACTCTATATGTTTTTATATCTTCTTCTTACTATCAAGGGGGTGTATTACAATGGCTTAATGATAGTGACCTATAGCATGCTACCCTTTTCCTTGTATAACTTAGGAAATTCATGAAATATGACTGTATACTGTGACTTTTATGCTTGGAAAGGCTTTGTTGACTATTTTTTAAATGAGTTACTCATCTGGATATATATTTTTTCTTGATGGTTAAACTACATGAAAAACAATTTTATCAAAGCAACATGGAAATAAAAACACCTTGATGTCAATAGAGTTGCCGATATTGATAGTAATCAATATCAACTAGTGGACAAGAATGTGCAACACAATCATAGTTGTGTTGAAGTTGAGGTAATATAATAGTTGTTATTGACAAAAAATTATAGCTTTTGCATTCTTTACTTGACTTATATTAACTTTGCATGATGATTAAACCACATGCAGAGAAATCATATGAATGTAGAATGAAAAGGAAAAGACCATGTCAATAGAGCTCTCAAAAAAGCTACACAACTTCAAGACAATGTTGATAGTGATTATGCTGAATTCGAGGAGTATGTGCATGATATTTATAGTACTAGTGGTGTTGAACTTGAGGTGAGTTCTATGAAAAAATAATTTTCCTTGATTCTAAAACCCTTCATGTATTAATGATTGTTATGATCCCAAACAGTGAAATATATTTAACTCTTCTTTCATAGTTCTTCAATTGGTGAGAATCTTCATCTTTTAGTGGTAATGTTTCCTCTGATTTAAACTAATCCTTGCATCACCAACTCAATTATATATATTTTTGGTATTGTAACAAGTTGTTTGGGTGATGCCTGATCTACTAGAGAGGCACTAGTGTGACTCAGACCCATGCCCAATGATATCTAGGCCACTAGTGTCCAACATTGAACAACAACCCTTAGGTAGTTGGATTATGTTTGTTAAATGTATTTTCATCTCATTAATTCTTATTTACTTGAATTTTTTTCTTATCACTATCTTTCCATATGTGTTCTTGTGAATGACATCTTTATATTTTCTTTCTTTCATGTTTCCCATAGAAAGGACCTACTCTAATACCAAAATGATGCAATCCAAAAATGGGTACCTTTAGTAGGTAGCTAGTCCAAACATCCTCTCACATGTAAGAATTTATTTTTCAAATTAGTGCAACAAGAGGCTAAACAAATTGATAATATTTAATTCAAAAATAACAGCTTACAAAGATAGCTCCAATCTCATCTTAGTGTAAACTCATAATTAAGAAAAAATAAAACATTATTACAAAACCAAGAATTTTCACAATAGATTTCTAACCAAAATCTTCAACACATATTCAACCCTACAAAGACATACTATAGACTTCATATAGATGAAATTTTAGATGAACTTCATACTATAACTTTAGACTACAAACCAAACCATAGAATTTTATTTTTTAACCCAAACTATACGCATCGGGCTTTACAAACATTAAAGGTAAGCCACAACCAAGCACTCAAGCATCTCTTCATCAACCATCTACACAGTTGCAGGCCTCCAATAGCGAAATTTTTTTTTGGAGATAATTAGTCTATTACAAATTTTTTTTTAGGAACACCATACCTCCATTTAAAAATATCATTTGTGCATATTATAAAAACAGGGGCAGGATCCTTGACTGGAAAATAGATAAACGTTGAAGGTCTATTTTTTCATTGGATTTTAGTAATCCTAAGTCATAACATTTATGTCTGACATATACCTCATTATTGACCAAAATATCTTGGATCTTTGGTCTACATTCTTTTGGGGGTTTTATTTTTAATGACCAGATTTGGATTTTAAACAACAGTTTAATGTTTTGGGAGAAATTTATTATGGTAGATGAATATGAAATGGTAGAGATAAACAATAGGAAAGAGAAGAAAATAGTTAGGAGAATAGACATGAAGAGTTTTCTAAGGAAGAATAGAGACAACAACAACAATAGAGTGTTGAAGAGAAAAGTAGAAGCAACTATAGGAAACAATTTACACAACAATTCTAGATAGTGAGATTACACAGTAATTTCAGAAATTTTTGTGATTAGTATGCAATATGGCTCTAGGAAAATTCACCGCCAACAATTCATCATGGGAAAATTTGTAATGTCCCTAATAGGAATATTATTTTTATTGTTATAAATTACCAATTCCCAAACAAATTGATGATTTAGAGAGGACCTTAGTTTGATTTAATCCCTTAAATGTAAGCTATGATCATTACTATATCAAATATAATTATGATCATAATTATTGTACCACTGTTATCCCTTTCTTCCTTACTCACATTCCATTCTTCTCCCTTATTCAATGTTTATATCTCTGTGCTTGTAATATTTTTATCTACTCTTCATGCATCTAGTTTATATGTAAATATTATCCCTTGACAAGTCTAGACTCTCTAGCATGTGTTCATACTTTATCAAACAATTATTTTTAAATCTGATTCACAGTTCATAATTTTGTTTTATCTTTCTCTTTTTTCAGAAATAATTCATTCCATTCCCACACATATTTATGATAATCATATTTTAATCTATTAGGTATATTCCTTTCCTTCATTCTGCTATCTTTCTTCAGATTTCCTATTTATTATCGTCTTTATTATATTAAGTGCATGTTATCTTCCTAATTACAAATATTTATTTATTTTCCGATCCTTGTCTCCGACTATATCCACTATTGTTTCAGATTTCATTTATCATTTTCTTCCCCTTCCATCATATTTTTTTCCTCCTTATATACTTCTTATGGAGGGTGAGTGGTCACATCATTGCATCCCTTACCAAGGAATGTGTCACTTCTTTAATCGTGTCCTTATATAATTATAATTACTGCATTCTTTTATTTACTGTCTCAATAAATAAAGTGTTGTCTTTTTAAAATGAATCATTGCCTTTATTTTATTTATTTTTTAATCCTCCCCTAGATCGCTACCTACTTCCTTAATATGTATCGTTGTTTATGAGAAATGGGACATAGCCTTTGTGGATCATTGCCACCTTTGGCACAAAAACACATTATTTTTATATGAATATCTTTGTTATTATAATAATAGTAATTAATAATTTGTATTGTTTAATATTTATATTATAATTGTAATGTCATCACATGATAATTATGATTATAATAATATTTAAATGGCTAATATTTATATTTGTATTTGTGATACTTATTTTGTTAATATTTATAATATTATAGTGATTATAATTATAGTAATATTAAATTGTTAATATTTGTAAATACGTAATTTGTCATTTATTTTATTTATTTGCATTTCAACACTTAGTTATTTTAATGTTCTATTTCGGGGACATGGAAAAATTCACTGCCAACAATTCATCGCATTAATGGAATTAATTTTCTCGTGGCGATGAATTGCTGGTGGTGAATTGTTGGTGGTGAATTTTCTTTGAGGTGAATTTGTCATGGCAGTGAAGTTTTTGAATTGCTGGTTGTGAATTTGTCTGATGCCATAATAAGTTTTGATGTAAAAGATATTTTAATAAATAGAAATATAATTTTTCTGTCTCATGAATCCTATTATTCTCATTTGATCTTCGTAATTAATTGTTTTTTTTATTGCCAACAATTGGCATCAAATCAATAGTCTTTGTAGCTTATTCATATTTGGATTTTATTTCCATTATTTTATACAACCTGTTCATTATTATTACCATTGTATTCATGGTCTATTTAGCATTGTAGCCAACTATCATTGCAGGTTTGCATCCTTGATGTGAAATGTAAATACATAATGACTAATAGTAGTTTTATGTATGTAGACTCAAAGTTTTTCAATCGTAGAGGCTAATATCATGAGATAACCAATGCATGCAAGAACTTAGAGGTTGGTTTTCCTTAAAAATGCTTTGATTGACATTTCCTATGGAGATTTTTTTTCAAACAAGATATTTTTGATAGTTTATGGTTTGTAATGTGTATGGTGTTCCTCTGTGTTTCAGATACAACAAAAATTTTAATGGTGGGCTCTTGGTCACTATCAAATGAATATGCCTTACTTCAAAGATTTCAAAAAAAATATATCTCTAGCAAAAGGTTTTATTGTTTCATTTTGTATAGCTAAATTTTTAAGTAATCAACTATTTGTACTTAAATTGTCTGGCACCCATCACCCCTTTTTCTTTTATTTTCCTAAATATATTACAATTTAGCATGCACTATTGTGCTCTAACTCTCAATTAGCCATAAAAAACAATCAATATCTTTCACTCTTTCAGGCACTTAATAATAGACCAACAATGCAGTATCTCCATGACCATCCTCATAGTTACCTCAATGCCATGGATTAGGCTAGAAACAAACCATACCTTTAAATGTATATAGCTTATTATTTGAATTCTTTAGAGTTACACTATGGTTATGTGGGTGCAAGAATGGATCTAGTACTCAACGGTACTTAAAAAATAAAAATCAAGAGAAATCCAAATCTTTCTCCTCTCATTATTTGTCCATTGATTAATTTCATCATGCTCACTACCCATTGTATTCCATTTGTAGAAAAGGAAATTTCTGGTCACAACATGAAGTCATGGGAGTTTAAGGTTTATTTCATGTTTTCAAGATTTTATATTGTATTTTATAGTTCAAAACCTTAAAATATTTTCCTACAAAATGTTTCTCTTGGTCATCTAAAATTTGTACATTTAAATAATAATTTAATAGTGGCATGATTTTTCTTTCTTGCCCATGGTTATGAAATGAGCTACCCCTTTTGTATAAATTTTTTTTCGAAGGTTCATTTTTTCAATTTTTTTGCTTACAACTAAGTGAATGTGTAGAGGTTTATGATAGGAGTTGATAATATATATATATATATATATAAATTCACACATTATAACTCCTAATTGTATGCAATAACAGATTTATATATATTCAAGTTTATCATGGAATGTTCTTAACACTCAACACTGTGCTTTCAATCAGTTTTAACTAGCAAAAATACTCCTTATACGATGGTGAATAACATGTGGTATAACAAAGGTATTTGATAGCTTGAGTACAAGCCTAAGACTAACCAAACACTCAATAATTTATCCAATAAGCAAATTGTAACATGTTGAACATAAATAACAGTTTATAGAGACTCTTGGCAATGGAACGTCAAGATGGAGCTGAATGTTTATAGAAGTGAGTGACTGAACTATTGACAATATTTTTTTCTTGAGGTCCCAAACTCTCCATAGAGATATTTATGACTATTCATGGAATTCAGGAAAAAACCAAAACTTCCCAGCAGCTATGTATGGCTACTTGTAATGTATGACAATCACCCAAAAATTCAACTCATCACTAAACCTTGGTTTTTCTGCTCAAGAATGATTGTTCAGCTATAACATCAATTATAAATCACTACCCATATCCATTTCCTGCTAAAAATTGAAAATACAAGCTCAAACATGGGTCAGCTTCTTGTACGACCCAATTAAGGAGGTATGGCCCAACAAAATTGGCATTAGCTTAAAACTCTTTTTTAACACTATCTTAGAAGCTAAAATCATTTTAATATTAGAAGCATTGTGTTATTAGTGCAATTATATTAGTTTCATACTATCATACCGGTAAGATTTTATTGTGGGTGGGTCTTATATGTCCATGAGGTCTTTGGTTGAATTCCATCACTAAATTCAATAATATCTAATTTATTTAGTATTCTTTTGATATTATTTTGTTAGTATTGTACTATTTGAAAGTTGTTGCAATAATGTTATGGTCTCATATAATTTTTCTATGCTTGAATTCCATTTGCACATGTGTGAAGACTGATTATTATCCCCTTTGTGTTTGCAACTTGTAATTGTCCTTCACTTATATTTTTAGGGCATGTTGACAATATTTTTATATCATTGGCTCAAAAGGATATCCCATATATTGATATTGATTTGAAAGACACCCCTAGATAGCATGTAGAATTCCTTTGGCTAGAGGGCCTAGCCATGCCATTTTATTTTGTTGGGATAAATAACTTAAACCTACTAAAAGGCCAAAAGGTCCCTAGCTTCTGCTTAGAAAAAGTTTTCTTACCTAGTCTAAATGGGGATATATCACAGTGCAATTGGAGAACATGTTTTTGACATAAACCCAACTCTTTGTTTCTCCATATCTTAAACAACATGCAAATTTTGTTGCTGATAGTTCCTAAGAACAATAGTTGGTCCATATACATCTCCACTATTTAAAATGAACAGAAAACTTATTGAAGTAGAAGCAGTAGCAGTAGTAACATCATCTATATCTAGTATCAAATACAATAAATTTATTTAGTTGATATGTGCTTCATGTGTATGCATTTATTTAGTGTTAGTCTGATTAGGAAAAAGTATTTAGAAGATTGATTGATCAATTGTCATGCTATTTTTTTGTTTTGTTTTAGTTTTAAAGTATGTTAAAAATGTAGTTTGCATAGTAATCTTTATCAATTTCCTTGACACACCATTAACATAGAGTAGAAAAAGTATTACAATTTTTTTGCATATACTGCAAACAAAATTGTATATATTTTAAACTACACTTCCTTTCCATGTCTACTTCTATATATTTTTCTATCGGCGTAACCCTTGCACCCCCTTTGGTGCAAGTGCTATTTTTAACACACACATGCAAGTACTATTTAAGTAAGTAATGGTTGTTTTATTATGCAAACAAGAGTAATCATTGCCCATGTAATATAATGTGTTATTTTTTTCTTTTTGGAGAAATGTATTGATAAGCTCAAAGAAGGGGATAAAGTTAGGGTGTTGGATCCATTTGATGGTGATGTTGTGGGAATTGGGTAGATTCACTCCCTATCTATTGTACATGGAGTCAACTTGAAAGGAACAATAGATGCAAATGTAAACATTTTAAAGGTCACAAGTAACATACCCCTTGTTTATGAAGACAAAATAGATGGAGTTTTTTGTTTGAAAGAGAAAGATGGAACCTTCACACGGTGGCCACTAAAATATCTACAAAAAATGACATAGTTGAACATTTTTATTATGTACTAGTTGTTAGACATCTTGGCTCAGTACTTTATGCAGTATTTTGAATGTGTTGTTTAGGGATATTAATTATCATGGTGTGTTTGAAAGAGTTGGAAACTCTTAGACAACTTTGATATTTTTTATTATATTTACATATATACTCTTAGACAACTTTGACATCTTATAACTTGATATATATATATATTTGAATTAAATTTTTTATTGCAAATTACCTTTATTTATCACGATTTTGAATCAATCTTTTAATTCTAGCATGTTGTAGCTTGTTCGTATATGTAATACTTTTATTTTCTTTTATGTTTTAGTTCGAGTTTAATATTATGTTAGTTTTGCATTATAAAATTTATGGTATTTAGTAAATTATTCATTTCATGATTATATTTAATACCAATTAATGGAAATTAATAAATAAAAATGACTAAATTAATGATTAAATTAATGACTAAATATGTGACTAAATGACTAAATTAATGACTAAATATATGACTAAATTAATGACTAAATATATGATTAAATTAATGACTAAATTAATGAATAAATATATGACTAAATTAACGAGTAAATATATGATTAAATAAATGACTACCATGACTAAATAAATGACCAGTAAATAACAATCAATGACTAAATTAATGACTAAATATATGACTAAATAAATCACTACCATGACTAAATATACAACTAAATCAATGACCAAATCAATGACTAAAATAGTTTAGTCATAAATTTGGCCATGTTATAAATGGCCAGCAATAAACTACTAATAGTCACGTGACTAAAATTAGTCATTTATATGCAATTTTTAGTACTTTATTTAGTCATATATTGTTGTTTGTGTACTAGTGCATGAGGCATTGTCCAAAGGGGAATACTCTATCAAAACATTCTATCTTATCACAAGATAATCTATCATTTCTAGACACTTGGGGCAAGTACTTACATCTTGCTTTAGAATAAATCTTGATATATGTCTTCTAACTCATAGTGTGATCTAAGAATCATCCCAACAACAAGGTGTACCACCAACGCACTACCAAGGTAACCTTCAAAACATCATAATACCCTAGGAAAAAGGGTAAAAAAAAATTCAAAAAGAGAAAAAAGAAAAAAGAAATCAAAAAGAAAAAAAAATAGTAAAGAGAAATAAAAAATTCTTTAAGTGAAAACCAATTTGTGCCATTTCTAGAATAGGTACCGTATTGAAAACCTATAAAAAATGCACTATGTTTGAATAAAAATTGCATCATTATCTATTAGTACTATCTGAACCATTCACCCATTCATCCCATAATAAAAAATTTGAAACATTCACCCATTCGTCCCATAATAAAACATCTGAAGCATCCACCCATTCATCCCATAATAAAACATGTATCCAACCATGGCTTGATGACTGATTACATATTGAACCTTGTTGCACCATCAACGTAAATCTCCAAGAGAAGTTAGTCTTGTTGGATGTTATGGTTGTGTTGTTGATATGTGGTTGTCATTGATGTCAACACTATTAGCATTGATGATTCCGAAGACTGTATATGTCAAGGATATTGAGAAAACTAGAATAAATATGTTATAGGTAGTCTGTGAAGTTGTGAAGATTAGAGTGGTGGAAATTTGTGTACATTGATAATAAGAAGTCATGCATTAAAGGGTTTGTTGTTGAGCCTATCTAGTATGTTCTCCAGAAATTTCAGAGGTGTGCATCAAGATTTGTGCGAGTTATGAGTTCCTACAATTATTTTGTTATTGTAGCAGGTGTTTCTGAAAGAAGATAATGCAACTCTGGTAAATTAAATTGTTGTGTATCCTCCTGTGATGATCAATGATGTTTCTAGATCATGCTCTATCATTGTGGTATGTCTGCATTCATCGGTGTATTCGTGATCAAAGATTTTTCCTTTGTGTGTTCAAGTTTTCATGTTCTTCGATGACATGATGGTGGTAGCGTGTTGCAGATCCATGTGGATTAATATTTTAATGTTTGGTGTGTTTGAGGATGTTTATTTAGGTCTTCATTATTTTGTGACCGACTTAGGTTGGTACGCATTGAGATTTATTCATGAATTGGGTCGACAGGTTGTGATTCATTTATTCTTTATTTGTGGCTGACAAATTTGTTGATGTAAATAAAGATCAAATCATTCGATTTCAGAGTAGAGTGAAGAAAATTGAGCGAAGTGTAAATAAGTGTTTATGTGCCTAACCGGAATTGTCATTGGGATTTTGAAGAAGCTAATTTCTCAATTCAACCTCATCAAACGGATTTAATCTGATTGTTTTATGTAAATTAGCAAGCCTTCCCTTTTGATCAGTAAGCTCTAGGCAGTTTGCTTGAATGCATGTGCATCCCTTATTCATTTTTCATTATACTTCTAGTAGGGTATAATCTTGTGGACTAACATCCACCATTTTTTTTTCCCTAACAAGGTTTCCATGTATAAAATCTTAGGGTTCATGTGTTTCTGATGTGTTGTTGATTCATTCCTTCACTGTTAATTGTCAGGTTTGAGATTAAAGGTTGATAAGGTTTAAATAAGTTTAAATTCTATAACAATTGATTCACCCCCCTCTCATTTGTCTATTCTTTTTTTGCCAACAATTAGTATCAAAGGAGGTTCCTCTGAAGAATTTTAATAGCTTGAGGTGATCTAAGATGGCATCATACAAGAAATAGAGTCCCAGATTCGATGGTACAAATTACTCTCTATGGAAGGTCACAATGGAGTGTCATTTGCAGTGCATTGCTGAAACTTTCTAGAAGATTACAAAGAACAAATATAATATTCCTTAGAATGGTCCCTCTACTCCTGATGAGATCAAAGAAGCTAAAACTAATATTAGGGCTATAGAAGAATTACTAAGTTCTTTGATAGATTCAGATATGAAAAATGTGATAGGTCTGAAGACAACACATGATTTCTAGAAGAAATTGGACACATTGTATGAAGGAAATGCACAAGTGAAGATTGTTAAGCTAACAAGTTTGAAAGTCAAGTGGGAGAACTTGAAGATGAGTGAAGATGAAAACATTGTTTCTTTCATGCAGAAGGTTAATGAACTAGTGATGGGTATTAGGTGTGTCGGTGGAATTATGGAAGGAGATGAGATTGTGGCCAAAGTGCTTAGATTAGTGCCTACTTCTTACAAAATGAAAGCTCATGCTATTGAAGAACTCTAAACAATAACAAATGTGAAAAGAGACATGTTGATTGGTAAACTAGTTTCCTTTGAACTAAGAAAATTTGGTGAATCTACTCCTAAGACAGAATCTACATTTAAAGCTACTATATCCAAAAAAATCCAACAAAGATATGATTTGGGAGAAAGTTCCATAAAAACATTCAAATATGAAGATGAGATGAAAGAGGTTGAAGATGAAGAAATAGAGCTAGAAGAGCTAGAATCATTGATTGTGTAAAGAGAAGTTGGAGGACAAGGTAAGTATAAAGGAAAGCCTCCTATTAAATGTTTCTCTTGTAGTAAGATAGGTCATTTTGCATCAAGGTGTTCTGAAAGAGTTTCTAAGTGCAAACCTAACAAGTCTAGATTTCAAAATAAATTTTATTATGCTGAAGAAGGTGTTACTAATGATGAATCTAATAAAGAAACTGGAAATAAAGATGGATGGGTATTCATTGCTATCAAGGAAAATGGTACGGTGTCCACTGAATCTACTAACAATCAAAATATTGAGAAATCTATTGCAGCCAGAATTGATGAAAAACATGAGTGGGTGATTTATAGTGGATGCTCACATCATATGATTAGTGACAAAAGCAAGTTCATAAGATTGGAAAAATATGACAGTGGTGTTGTAAGATTTGGAGATAACAATGATGGTGTGATTTGTGGCAGAGGCACTATTTCTCTTGGTGGTAAATATAATGCTGATGATGTCCTTTATGTTGAAGGATTGAAGCATAATCTATTGAGTGTTGGATAGATGGTAGAAAATGGATACAATCTTCAATTCAAAGATGGAAAATGCAGGATATTGGGAAGCTCTAGAAATGTAATTGCTTTAGGCACAAAGAAAAGAGGTAATATTTTTCACTTAAGTGTTGCTAGTGAAAGTTGTCTAATTTCTCAAGTAGATGTAAGTTGGATATGGAATAGGAGATTGTGTCATGTGAATTTTGATAACATTATCAAGGTAAGCTCCACTCAAGTAGTAAAAAATATACCTAAGTTAGTGAAGCCTACTAACACTATATGCAAGGAATATCAAATGGGAAAGCATACAAGAATTTATTTTTGGAGAAAACAACATCATTCTAATGGTGTACTAGAGTTGGTACATACTAATCTTTGTGGTCCATCCAGAATCAGAAGTCTACAAGGATAAGTGTACTTTATGTTGATTATTGATGATTGCCCTAGGATGATATGGGTTGCTTTCTTGAGAGAAAAACATGAAGCACTAGAAAATTTCAAATGTTTCAAGGCTATGGCAGAAATTGAGGCAGGATTGAAGGTTAAATGCTTAAGATTAGATAGAGGTGGTGAATTCACTTCTTGGGAGTTCAATTCATTTTGTGAAGAATATGGAATCAAAAGACAGTTATCTTCTCCCTAGACCCCTCAACAGAATGGAATTGTTGAGAGAAAGAATAGAACAATTCTAGATTTTTCTATAACTATGATGTTGGAAGGTAATGTTCCTCATATCTACTGGAGAGAAGCTGTAAGAATTGTTGTATACACTATCAACCAGGTAAATGTTAATGGTAATTTTGGTAAGACTCCTTTTGAGCTATGGTTTGGTTATAAGCCTACTATTAAATATTTCAAAATCTTTGGAAGTAGATTTTATATCAAGAGAGATGAAGATATTTTCAAGTTTGATGCTAGAAGTGATGAAGGAATTTTTCTAGGTTACTCCACTAAGAGAAAGGCCTACTGGTGCTACAATAGAAGATTGAAGAAAATAATTGAAAATGCAAATGCCATAGTTGATGAAGACATTGTTAGATCAGCCAGTTACTATGGATATGATTCTAATGACCAACATGATAGTACTTATAAAGGAAAGACTACTTAGACACATAATCAAGTTCAAATTGTTCTGGTGAATCAAGAGAATAATGAAGGAAAAGCTAGTGGAAGTGAAGAAGAGAGAACAAAAGAACCAGAAGTCAGAGAGAATCCAAAAGTCCCAAGGTATGTAAAGCTAAATCATTCTAAAAATCAAATTATAGGAGACAAGAACAAAGGTGTGCAGACTAGAAGAAGAATTACAAAAGAATATTTCCTGATTTCCAAAACTTAGCATAGCAATGTCAATGAAGTATGTAAAGATGAGTATTGGATGGAAGCAGCGAAGGAAAAACTAATGCAAATAGAGAAAAATGATACATGGATTCTTGTTCCCAGACCTTAGGATAAAAATGTGATTGGAACCAAATGAGTCTTTCAGAATAAGCTAAATGAACAAGGTGAAGTGGTCAGAAATAAAGAAAGACTGGTATATAAAGGGTACTCTTAGATGGAAGGTATTGATTTTGAAGAAACCTTTGCCCCTGTTGCCAGAATTGAAACTATAACGTTATTTTTTGCTTATGCTACTTTCAAGAATTACAAAGTCTATCAAATGGATGTGAAGTTAGCATTTCTGAATGGTGAGTTAGAAGAAGAAGTTTATATTGAGCAACTAGATTTATTTCAATTGACTGATGAAAAAGACATGGTTTGTCAGTTGAAGAAAGCACTATATGGACTCAAACAAGCCCCTAGAGCCTAATATGCTAGATTGGATAAATACTTGTTGAAGCTTGGATCCAGTAAAGGTATTGCTGACAACAATCTATATTTCAAGATGGATCGAGATAAAGAGTTGATTATTGAAGTATTTGTTGATGACATTATTTTTGAAGGTGATGATGACTTATGCATGAATTTTTTTGATGAAATGAAAAGTGAGTTTGAGATGTCAATGATTGGAGAGCTGAAATTATTTTTTAGGATTGCAAATTACTTAGTTAGATGATGGAATATTTATATCTCAGTCCAAATATTTAAGAGAGTTACTAAGAAATTTTGGCATGGAAGACTCAAAACTAGTTGGTGCACCCATGGTAACTAGATGCAAGTTAACACAGAATGATGATTCTCTTAAATGTAATCAAACAAGATAAATGTCAATGATTGGTGGATTACTCTATTTGACTCGGACCAGACCAGACATTATGAATGTTGTATGTATGGTTGCTAGATATCAAGTTGATCTAAAGGAATCACATGTGATTGCAATAAAGATAATTTTTAGATACTTGAAAGGAATAGTTGACTTTTGTCTATGGTATCCTAAGGTTGATGATCTAACTCTAAATGCCTTTACAGATGAAGATTGGGTAGGAGATGTGGATGATAGGAAAATTACAAGTAGCGGTGCATTCTTCTTGGGGAAGAAGTTGGTGTCTTGGCTAAGTAAAAAGTAGAATTCCATTTCCTTATCTATTGCTGAGGCAGAATATATTGCTGCTAAAAATAATTTTACTCAAGTAACTTGGATGAAGAACATGCTGAGAGATATCAGAATTGAGTATAATGAGCCTATTGCTATATTTTGTGATAATTCAAGTGCCATAAACATTTCTGAGAATTTGGTGTTACATTCAAATACAAAACATATATCTATCAAGTATCACTTTTTGAGAGACAAAGTAAGTGATAAAGAAGTCAAATTGGAATATGTTCCCACTAAGGAACAAATTGTAGATATATTTACTAAATCATTTCCTAAGGATACTTTTGAGTATCTCAGAGGAAATTTAGGGGCGATTTCCCCTCCTAATATGAACTAAGATGCAAGTCTTTGCATCAATCTGTGTACTCATAGTCATATCTTGTTTCAGATTGATGTTGTGGTAGTTGCTATTCAGGGGGATTAGTTAGATGATTCAAATATGTGGTTCAGAGATTGTGTACCTTTTCCATTGATTTCAAAGGGGGAGAAGAGTAATGTAAGAGGGAGAAGAACTATTGGAGAAGATCTAGTTGTGTTGATGGTATTTTTCACATCATGTGTTTCCATCAATGCCAAAGGGGGAGATTTTTGGATGTTATGGTTGTGTTTCTGATATGTGGTTGTCATTGATGTCAACACTATTAGCATTGATGATTCTAAAGACTGTATATGTTGAGGATAATGAGAAAATTAGAATAAATATGTTACAGGTATTCTATGAAGATGTGAAGATCAGAGCGGTGGAAAGTTGTGTACATTGATAATCAAAAGTCACACATTAAAGGTTTTGTTGTTGAGCCTATCTAGTATGTTCTCCAGAAGTTTCAAAGGTGCACATCAATATTTATGTGAGTTATGATTTTTTGAGTTCCTATAGTTCTTTTGTTATTGTAGCAGGTGTTTCTAGAAGAAGAGAATGCAATTCTAGTAAATTAAGTTGTTTTGTATTCTCATGTGATGATCAATGATGTTTCTAGATCATGCTCTATCATTGTGGTACGTCTACATTGATCAATGTGTTTGTGATCAAATATTTTTCCTTTGTGTGTTCAAGTTTTCATGTTCTTGGCCGAAATGATGGTGGTAGCATGTTGTAGATCCATGTGGATTAATCTTTTAATATTTGGCATGTTAGAGGATGTTGATTTAGGTCTTCATTATGTTGTGACCGACTTAGGTTGGTATGTGTTGAGATTTGTTCATGAATTGGGCTGAAAGTTTGTAATTCATTTATTCTTTATTTGTGGCCAAAAGAGTTGATGTAAATTCATGTAGCTGATATATAAGAGTGATTATTTCCTCATTTTGAAGTATTCTCAGTGAATTTATATGAAGTGTGAATGTGAAATGTGCAAATAAAGATCAGATCATTCGTTTTCATAGCAGAGTGTGAAGAAGATTGAGCGAAGTGTGAAGAAGTGTTTCTATGCCTAACCAGAACTATCATCAGGCTTTTGAAGAATCTAATTTCTCAGTTCAACCTCATCAAATGGATTTAATCTAATTTTTTTATGTAAGGCAATGAGCTTGCCCTTTTGAAAAGTGAGCTCTAGACAGTGTCCCTAAATGAATGTGCATTCCTTATTCATTTTTCATTGTACTTCTAGTAGGGTATAATCTTGTGGACTAACATACACCATGGTTTTTCCCCTAACAGGGTTTCCACATATAAAATCTTGGTGTTCATGTGTTTTTGATGTGTTGTTGATTCATGCCTTCACTGTTAATTATCAGATCTGAGATTAAAGGTTGATAAAGGTTAAATAAATTTAAATTTTATAACAATTGATTCACCCCCCCTCTCAGTTGTCTATTTTTTTTTCCAAAAAGTCTTGTCTCAAAACAGGCAGTGGAGTAGATCCTTGTGCATCTCACCATGGTCATAAACTATCAAAATTCAAAAAAATCTAAACAAAAATCAAAACAACTTTGAGTTATTCCTTCAATCAAAATTCTAAGATATCAACATTTTCTTGAACCTCATGGAGTTCAAGTAGATTTCTCGCAACATATCCTCTAGAAAATAGAAGTGAAATATCAATCCAAGTTATCAACATTATTTGAATTCCATAAAAAAACATGTTATGCTTTGAGTCAACACTGATCAAACTACATGGTCTCTGTGTGTATAACGTAGGAAAGGATTATTAGCCCTTGAGGCCTTAGGTCAGTACCCTTAGGTGTTTATCATGTTTTCTTTCAACTTAATCAAAAAATACAAAATCCAAAAAATTCACAAAATGACAAAATCCAGAAAAATTCAAAAAATAGAAAACATCAAAAAAATATTTACATCAAACCAAGTGAACTACAAGCCTTTGCATGTACAACGTAGGAAAGGCTTATCTTTGATGATCCCTTGAGGCCCTAGGCTAGTCCCCTAAAAATAACAAAATCAACACCATAAAAAAATCAAAAAATAAAAAAGATCCTAACTCCATCATCACAATCCGCAATAAAACATCATCCATAATAAACAAATCGTCACACTCACCTTTTGAAAAAACATACAAACAAACATCAAAGCTAGAAATTTCAAGGAAACAATCACAAATATTTGATTGGAAATAGACTAAAACAATGACAAAGTGTTAATTACCTATCTTTTGAAAATTCACCAACAACATCCTAAGATATGCCTTAACAGATTTGTTCCTACAATAGACATGATCAACACCCAATAATGTCCCCAACCCAAATAGATATGGCAAGTGTTACAACAACATTTTTTAATCTTTTTATAGTCTTATCTTTATGAATTATTTTATTGACTCATTCCCAGGAACTCTCGAGGATGTCCATGAGGATTTAGAGAAGAAGGAATGGGGTAAATTGAGTGTCATTTCATTTTTATGTTTGTAAGATGGTTTTTATAATAGTACCATGGTGATTACTTTCTTTATTGAGTGTATGGAAGTTTTTTTGAGATAATTCATGTAGCAGTTGCATGTTAGGTATTTCATACCTCTCTGTGTAATAGGTCCAAAAAGTTATAAAACACTCAACCATATATTTTAAACAAAGTTTCCATATGTATGGTATGAGAAATAACATTCTTTGTATGTCGAGTCAAATTCCATGCAATGGATACAAAGTCACCATAGTTATTAATACCCTGGTGCATCGTATTCATTTGCTACATCAATAAGGATTATTAAAAATGAGAAGTCTCCAAGCAAAGCAAAAGAAACTCATCAGTAATTAACAAACATCAAATTTCTATCCATCATCAAATATTTCTTCTACCTAACATCCATCTTGCATCACAATATCATTAGTACCATATCCATTCTACATCCAAAATGTCATCAATGCATATCATGATGATAATAAAGAAATGAAAACATCGCGCTCCATGTATAAGGTATATATCCATTATATATCAACATCCATCATATACATAATAAAACATCTCATGAAATAAAATATGATCAATTCATCCATCCACATCATATGCATACATCACAAAAGAAAAAAAAGCATGTATAATCATATGTCATCATCCATGATCATCAAATAAAAAATAATGAAGTTGAATCAAAGCATGTATATCTCATATATATCATCATAAAAAATGAGAATATCATGACACACCATTAAACAAAACATGTGTGATAGGATAATACAAAAATATACATATATATAAGGCCTCAACTAGGCCAATGAATATATATACAAAATCATGTTTGCAATATAAGTCTCTGAACATTAAACATAATAAAGATCAAGATCAAATAAACTATTGCCTGGCTAGAGGAGGAGGATTTTAGCATGGTATTTTTCATTGATGTCAAAGATGTTAGTATTAGTTCAGAGGAATTTGAGGAGTCATGTTGTCAAAGGTTTCATAGTGTTCTCATCTGGTGTCATATGATCTCAGTTGGATTGGTGTTGAAGGAGAAAGGGGATTGTTACAAAGGTGTAGGGTGTTAGCATTGTTATTCTTTGACATGACCAAAGGTGATCAACTTTGTTAGTATAATGATAATTGAGTTTCTAATATAAACCTGATTTGTATGACTCTAGCAAAAGGTTTACAAATCTTGAGAGAAGGGATTGGTACCAGAATTAGTATGATATTTGCAAAGAGCTTGTTTGCTCATTTAGTTTCAAGAGTTATATATTTTATTGATGATAAGATTTTGTTCATTCATCTTTTGTTGCTTCAAGTTTTAAGGTATTATCAAGCAATCAAAGTGTCAAAGAGTATCAAGGTTCAAGGTATCAAGAATCAAGGTATCAATAATCAAGGCTCAAGATATCAAGAAAATGATGCAATAGTATTCAAGATTAATATCAAGGTTGTTTATGTTATAATTGGAAGGTGACTTATGGGTATGTGCAGGATCATCATGGAAAAAACAAACCCTTAAGTGGCAATGAAAATTCAGAAAATCAGAGAAAGGTAACTTGATGTAAAATTTTGAATAAGTTATCTATATTATTTCAAAAATATGTAATAGCAGAATCTGTAGAAAATTGAATGTAGTTTCTAAATTACTAGGTTTATTTAAAAAAATATAAAATCTATTTGGTGAAAATTTGAAATTTAAATGCAGTAGTACTTCAATTTCAGGGAAAAAATAAGAAGTAGGTGTCTGTCTAACCACCCTAACCACAATAAAATGAAAATATTTTTTTATAATATTCTAGATATAAATAGAGGACTCGTGTCTGGATGTGATGTATATTTTTTTGTAATTTTTTTCCAAGTAAATAATTAATTATGAATTTTTTATTACAAATTTTAAAAAATATTAAAACTCGTATGTCTAACCACCTTA
Source organism: Sequoiadendron giganteum (assembly GCA_007115665.2). Lineage (NCBI taxonomy): Eukaryota > Viridiplantae > Streptophyta > Pinopsida > Cupressales > Cupressaceae > Sequoiadendron > Sequoiadendron giganteum. Next base: position 231,949,172 of record CM021110.1, on the reverse strand, counting down.
ACTTGGTCAAAACTTCATGAAATATAATTTAATTTTTTTTATTCCTATATTATGTGAAGCATAGAATGTGACACATGTTTGGGGTTCAAAAATTGTTATACCATTTGAAAGCTATTAATTTTTTTCAATCAGCCTATCAATTAGGACTTTAGCCGTAATTCAAATAGAAAATGAATAATAATTATTTATTAAATTAAAATCAAAGCATAATTTAAATTGGTGGAAAGCTAAGAATCTCCTTTAAAAACCCTTTTCATTTCATGAAATCTGGGTAAAAAAAAGTCGTCAACCACATGGGCCATCATATCACTTACATATCACCACTTTTTGGCCCATCATGATCCTGTGCATACCCTTATGGTCACCGATCATCAATGACTAAGGTGACCTACTCAAGGTTTTTTAGACATCCTTCAAATGGCCCTCTTTTATGAAGTTACCTATCGGATAAGTCAAAATATTTTCTTAATTCATTCAAGTATTGATCAACAACTCTCTTTTAAAGTTGATCTTGGAGGAAAATGAGGATCAAGGGTTCACATTTAAACAGTCCAACAATTATTTCTCATAGTTACAACATTGAAGGGAGTCTGAACGTTGTGGGATTATTTTTTATTTGTTTCTAATTGAATGTGGACATTAATTGGATTTGGGTTGTTGACACCAATTTTTATTGCGTGTTTCTTTTATTTTGCATGGAAAGTATGTGTGTCGTGGTGATGGGAAAAAAAAAAGATTTTAAAGTTTAAGGTATTGAAGATAGGGTTTGAGAAAAAAAATAGAATTGTGATTGATTATAACCTCTATGAAAAGAATAAAATACCTTATGACCGCAATATGAAAAATGGAGCTTCTTTTTGGTTTGATTATGACTACAATCTTTCATAAAGAGTGATTGATAGATGATATTCATGAAGATGGTGTGAAAGTTTTTTTTTCTTTTGAAGATGGGAATGTAGTATATTGAAAATATTTGATAGAGATGTGTGAAGAGATACTAAGAACTGTGATATAGTATGTTGATGTATGAATGATAAGAAGATATGAATAGCAAGGAAATACAAGGTCATAATATTGTTGTGACTTATATAGTACACTTTTTTTTTTAATAGAATAATTATTTGATTAGAGAGATAAAAGTCTTATGCAATATGTGTCTTTGAAATTAGTGACAAGGTAAGTGTTTGCAAAATAATTTTTGTGTGATTTCAAATTGAAATCTAATATCCATGAAGAGTCTTGAAAGGTTCTCTACATTAAGAGTGAGAGGTGATATAAGTTGAAGTTGGAATGAGCTAGGGAGGTAAAAGATAATTTTCTCTTTGTTGATACTTGACAAATCAAGATGGCTAAAGCCTTCTTCAAATGTTTAAAGTTATGTATATTTCTTAAACAAAGTATGGTAATTGCAGAAAGAGAATTTGTATAATTTTGAATTGCATCTTTAGATTATTGAGATGTGTTATGGTAAAGTTTGATAAGGTATTTTGGTAAAGCAGGTGCAATGTCCTGATTGGAATGATGTTGATATGAAAGTGTGAAGATCTATAGCGATAATTTGATTGTGTAGTGTTTTGGAGTGAAACAGAGTAACCCTCTATATCCTTTTATTTCCTTTTGAAGATTGTCAATAAGACATGGCTTTTGCAAGTGAGGCTTGTATTTCTAGTGAGGCATGATGTTTAGCTAGTGAGGTTTGTTTTTCCAATGAGGCATGATGTTCAACCAATGAGGCTTGAGTGGTTTGTCAGTGAGGCTTGAGTAATTTTTGAGCGAGGCTTGAATGGTTGCTAGTGAGGCTTGACTATTAGCCAGTGAGGCTTGTTGCATTTCCAAATGAGGCATACAATTTTTAAACAATAAGTTTTTTAATAGAGTAATTGTTTAGAGTGGTTTTTTCACCCTTTTAGGGTTTTTCCACTCATAAATCATGTGTCTTGATTCTTCTTGATGATATGTTGCTTTGTTCATGGCCGATCATTCTTGATTTAAATGTGGTATTCTGATTTGCACATCTTTGTGATTTTGATAGCATACAACATCTAAAGACTTTGTGTAATCAGTTGTGTTAAAATTGGTTTTATTAGACCACTAATTCACCCCCCCCCCCTTCTTAGTGATCCTATACTCTAATAGATGACTCTAAGGATCGGGCTATGGATTAGGATGTCTAACAGAGTGCCCACCTAACTCGACACATGTAGCAGGTACTCAGCTCTCTGAACCATGATTGTTGTTGTACTCTAGGAACAAAGACATCATATAATGTCTAATAATAGGCCACCCTCTGTAGAAAATGATCTTGCTTGGCATGGATACTATCACACTCTATCCTAAGGCTATCCCTCTCAGTGGTAATAGCCTAAAACTATGTCTCAGCAACAAGATGACACCCAATCTAAGTGTCTCTCTCTATCCTAGAGCCATCTCTCTCTTGTTGAGTTGTGTCTCGCTCTGAAATGAGTGTAATTATCTATGCCTCTATGACATGTTGTCACAATATCTTTGTGTATCTCACAACTGTCATCTATGCTAACTATAAACCTCCATCTCCAGGTGGTAGAGGATTACATAGAACCTAACCCTAATCCTATTGCATCAAATCACCTTGTGCACCATCCTATCTGGCCCTTGCAAGATTCTCAATAATGATATCCACACGTTGCCTCTCCTCATGACAATCGGTAATTCCTACTCTACCCACTGTAGGAACATTGACAGGATCTATGAATCTCAAGGAATGCATCATGCCCACCACTGATCAAAATCTGGGGTAGTCCCAAGATCTGCTAAACCAACTTGCCAATCCCACCTAAATGGGGAAAGAGCTCTAAGCCAAGCAAAAACAACATCTCATTCGGCTTGTGGACCCCATACATGGACCTCTCTAGTAGTTTGAGAAAAACAAGCCTCATATGCATCTAGAGATTGACCCTCTCTCTCCAAACTACCTACAAACTCTATTAGGTAGATATCTCTCTAGTAGAGAATTAATGTGACCGATGAGCCATCTTCTAGTGACCCTCCTGATGATGTATATATTTTAGTTGTTTGGAGTTGTTGAAAGTCATTAGATATTTTTGAGACTAGATGTTACTTTGATGTATTATGTCCAGGATTACACGATTAGTTTTGAAACTCAGTTGATGATACACTTTATGTTATGATGCTCTATTTACTTTTGTAAGATGACATTAGTATGTGACATATGAGGTTTTGTAATGTTTATGATGGTACTATGATGTGAATGATTTTAGATGCTATTATTTTATGTCAGTTCAGTGAAGGAGATGGTTTAGCAGTACTCATCTGTGAGTGCCCTGCTACGCTATGATTCTTCTTCACAGTGTGTTTCTTGTTATATATGTTGTTTCATTTGACCATGTAGTGTGATGCAGTTTTTAGGTATAGGCATTGACTCCACTTGCTTCGTCAGGTTTGAGTGTGCCATGGCCCAATGGAATCGTTGAAGGGAGATAGACTTGTCCTCTATCCTGAACCATCATTTTGGAAAGAATGAGTATCATTTTTTTACCCTTATATTTTGTTTTCATTCGTTCATCATATTATCCATTGATCGTCACATGTTGTCATGTTTACATAATGTTTGTTTAGATAATTTAATGATTTAAATTAATGGTAATGTATGTGTTATGGTTTTTTAGAATTAATCTTTGTCACATTTCCTTAGAGGTTGTTGTGAAGTGTTGTGCATCTTCCTTGTAAATAATGCACTTTTAAGAAAAAAATTGTACGCTTCCGTGTTGTGTTGCAACTTCTGTTAGGGTTTTGAGGTGGGGCATTACACATAGTATCAGAGCCCCAGGTTCATACACTGGGTACTTTGGGTACATTTGAGTCCACTATGTTCTCCCTCTGAAATTGTTAGTGGAATTGTTAAGTGATCACGTGTTCATGGATTTTACCTTAGCATGATGTACTCTATGGAAAAGAGTAGCGTGAAAGAAACCTGATAAAAGGTTATGGTTGGAAAGTTATGATACGTATCCCATGGGTTATGGAATTGGATGTTCCTATGGGATTATGTATGTAATTGCACCCCCTTGCAAATGTATGGAACTATTAACTATATCTTGTTTTGAGTGTTGTGAATACCTCGTACTTGCTTTGTGTGTCCATGTGATGGTGATACTTGGTACCCATCCATGGGAAAAAGTTATACTTTGGTGTGGGATCTACCATACCATTGTGTGCATTTGCATGTTTGTTACCTGATTGAGGGCCAACCCATATGTGGTTGAAACTTATATATAAGAGTAACCAAAAGTAGTTATTCCTCTTTTGGTTCTCTAGATCCTCAATCCATGAAGGGATAGTAGCAGCCACAAGTTCCTTGGGTGGAGTGTGTAGCATGCGCATATTGTGGCGCAAAGAATCTTAGCTCAACCAATCTCAAGGAATTGTACCCACTAATTTCCCTTATGATGGATTAGGATACTTGATCCATAAGTGTTAACCTAATCCCCACAAATTTGAGTACAACAACATAGATTTGTTAGTGTATGTTTGGCCGTCCTTAGAGGCATTGATCTGGCATTGCAAGTAAACCTCGTTTTTATGAGAGGCGAAGCTCAATAGCCCCATAGTGATATTATCATATTGCATTATATATTTAGTGTATCTGTACATGCTTCGACATGATACGATGCCATACCACACTGATGTTCTAACATAGTGTTGGTGATGATGCTTTGATATACTGTATTTGCACATATTCTAATATGATGCAGTACAATGCCATACCCCACTCATGTTCTAACATAGTGATGGTGATGATACTATGTTACACGATGCCACATGCCTAGACACATGAAGACACATTATGAGATTTTCTTTGTTAGCCTAATTGTGCGATGAGCATTATGGGGCCTTGAACACTTGTATAGGGATCCTCATGGCTGCTTGGATCATGTTGGCTAAGTAGCATATGAGTAGATCCTAGCCACATATACATCTGGCTATAGCGATTTATTGCGCGTGCCTTCTCCATGAGGTATCGTGGTGCGGAGTGTGTTACGCATGTACCTACCTCTGTGGACCCACAAACACACTGCCACATGGCCTATGACTAGTACATTCCTTCTCCAACTGTTGTATGACTAGGTAGAGTGACAATGTTTTGACAAGTTGTTGATACACTATAGGTCATGTGGATGGCTTGTTCATTCCACACCACATCAGGGCTATTATTATTCTAGCCGGACATTGTTTCCTCTCTCCTCATTTGGTGGCTAGTAACTAGTCACACAATGTTGTATAGTGCAATTTTAAAGATTGTGAACTTTATTTTGGTTATTGATGAATTTTTAGTTGATTGTGAAGGTCGACGTCTTGTTTATATTTGATTTTGAAGGTTTATCCATGGCTTGTGATCTTATTTGATTATAACCGTAGTGGTTATATATTTGATTCAACGTTGAAATTAGGCGTATTTATTTCTTTATTTTTAAAATAACACTTTGATTTTCTCTTCTTTAGGAGATTGGTGGCTAAGCTAGTTATCTTTATTGTTTTCAATGTCTCCTATGTGTCGTATTGTGATTCCTCTCCAAGGATGTATGAGGCAGACTTGGTGAGTGTGTACGAGGAAGTAGATGTAAGAAACGTTGAGGATGGGGGTATGTGAGGTTATTATGTAGCTAGAACCCACTACTCACCTATGTGTGATGACTATCTCTTGGAGGCTAATCACCTTATACAACAAGAGACAAGTCATTGTGGTCTTGTTTGGATGGTCTCACTTTATGTATGACCTAACACCATCAGGCCACTTTTTATGATGTTTTATTTCTATGTTCTTGGTTCATGGATTCTTCTATCATGGATTCGTATGTTGCTTCCCAGTGTCCAGATGGACCCTTGTGTGGCCTTATGTTGTGATTTCCAATGTTGTTTGTTGGTATGTATATGTATTATGCATGTTTAATAATGGGTATGGTGCTTTATTCTTGAGTTTTTGTATGTTAATTTTGTCCTTTGGTTGTGACTCCTTTCTTGGGTTGTGTGTATAGGATGTCTGGGAGAGGTGATCGTGGAGACGATCATCTGAGCTCTTCTTCTTTGAGTCCCCATGAGCAGAATTGTGTGGAGAGTTTGGGTCCTTGGATATGTACTTTTCTTAAGGAATTGCTTACCAAACTAGGCCCTAGACAAGAGTGTGGTATGCAACAAAAACACTCTAAACTTAAGAATAAGGTGTCACAGCCTCAACCTAGTGGTAGTGGTTCTCAAACTAGAAATAACCGAAACTAGTGGCGTTGTAAGCGCTACCATCTGAAGTGGTCGACACATGGTGCACAAGCTGCAATAGATAGAGGCAAAGGATGTTACAATTGCAGCTAGTAGGTCCACTTGGCAAGATAGTGTTCTCAAAGGAACCCACTTGATTTCAATCAGAGGTCGACGACTACATAATCAACAAGGAATGATGTAGGAAGGACTCGTGGAATGAGTGCAGCAGTTGGTCATCATCGAAAAAAGAATCAAGGTGCATATGCAAAGATTACTGGTACTAGACAGGCAGCTGATTCAGGAGCTCATGAAAATTTTGCGGTACATGAGGCTGAGGAAGTGCCTTTAGTGTTGTTTCCTCTACTTTGATTTTATTATGTTAGGATATGTGTTTTGGAGACTTGGTTGGTGGATGATTCACCATGTTGATTTGTTGGATTGGAAATGTACTTGGTTGGGTGATTATGGCATAGGTTGTTGTTGTTTTTATATTGAGGTATGGAGTGGTTCAGTATTGGAACCCTTGATTATTTGTGATTGTATGGAGTTTTTACTTGGGGTATTTGTAGGCTTCCAAGAGTAATCCTTACCCTAGGGGGGGAGAATGTAGTGACCCTCCTGATGACGTATTTATTTTAGTTGTTTTGAGTTGTTGAATGTCGTTAGATATTTTTGAGACTATGTTACTTTCATGTATTATGTCCTAGATTACACGATCAGTTGTGAAACTTAGTTGATGATACACTTTATGTTACGATCCTCTATTTACTTTTGTAAGATGGCATTATTATGGTGACATATGAGGTTTTGTAATGTTTATGATGGTACTATGATGTGAATAATTTTAGATACTATTTTTTTATGTCAGTTCGGTGAAGGAGACGGTTTAGCAGTACTCATTCGTGAGTGCCCTGCTATGTTGTGATTCTTCTTCACGGTGTATTTCTTGTTATATTTGTTGTTTCAGTTGACTGTGAAATGTGATGCAATTTTTAGGTACAGGCATCGAATCCACCTGCTTCATCAGGTCTGAGCATGCCATGTCCCAATGGAATTATTGAAGGGAGATAGAATTTTCCTCTATCCTGAACCATCATTCTAGAAATACTGAGTATCATTTTGTTACCCTTATGTTTTTTTGTCATTTGTTCATCGTATTTTCCATTGGTCGTCACATGTTGTCATGTTTTCATAATTTTTGTTTAGATTATTTAATGATTTAAATTAATGGTAATGTATGTGTTATGTTTTTTTAGAAGTAAAAATTTTCATGTTTCCTTAGAGTTTGTTGTGAAGTGTTGTGCATCTTCCTTGTAAATAATGCACTTTTAAGAAAATAAAATTGTATGCTTCCGCGTTGTGTTGCAACTTCCTTTAGGGTTTCATGGTGGGGCATTACAAATCTAGTTTTGCTACAATATACCAACTACTCCTAATCATCAAGACATACCTCACAATCCACATATGGTCTCCATAGAAAACCTGACATATCATTGAAAACACAATGCCAATAGGGAAGCTATCTAGGTAAGGTATAGTGAAGAAAATATCTATATGGGTCCCCAATAGTATTATCTAGTATACCATCAGGCTGAGTAATTGGGATGTGCTCCTAGGCCCATACATGAAGAGAGACACCAACATAAATAGATCTCCCACCGTGATACACAACCTTGTGTATATCTCTGTATAGGTGTGCGAGGAGACATGAGCCCCATGCATATCTAGTGTCGTACTCGAACATATTCTTGATGCATGCACCCCATCCAATAGGAAACTACTCGCCTTGCCTATTAGGAAAAACAAGTCATATGACCAAACTACAAAGAACAAGTGAAACAGGATCGCCACTGCCCACAAAATCAAAAAAAAATTATCTCCGACTCATGAACCTAAAGATGCCTCACATCGAGTATGAAATGCATGGAACATGTACCTCATCAAAAAAATATGTAATGATCTCTCCATGAATGGGTATGTGAAGGATCCTCCACACATCCTCTAGGGTAATAGTGGCCTTCCTAGTAATTCAATAAAATGATGAGGTCACTGAGTGCCACCTCTCAATGAGAGGACTCATCATCGCTCTATGGAATCTGATAGTCGACATGTAGCAAATATGTCATAACTCAACCGCATCTAAAACATCTCACTCCAACTCTTGAAACCTAGTGATCAAATCAAATAGATCATGTGGTCATCACTCCCTTGACTCAAGCGGGTTCAGAACCACCTACAATCATTTAACTCACAATGTTAGGGGTTTACTACCAAAAATGAAAAATGCATCTCAAATTGCAAATAAATTAACTTAAGATTCCAAAAAAGTCAAAACATTTTTTTTTTCAAAAACACAAACTTTTTTGGAAAAAGCAAACAAAACAGGTGAAAGCAGTAAACTTGTTGTAAAAAGTGAAAAAAAGGGGCAAGTGCAAAAAAATACACAACACACTTTTATATCAAAAGCGCAAATTTTCAACAAAAGCAAACAAAATGAGGCAAAAATATCAAAAGTGAAAAAATCGGGCAAAGGCGAAATCAAAAGTGAAACTTTATGTTAAATGAGAACTTTATAAGCAAATGTGAGTGAGAAAATCAAAAGTGCACCATTATAAACATCAAAAGCGAGAAAAATTATGCAAAACGCAAAATTTTTGAAACCTAGCACTATCGAAAACTTGGACTTCATACATTAAATACACAAGCACAAAAAGATGAAAATGAGAAATAAAAGGGTACATATCGGGGCACCAATGCCTGCAGGCTGTCCAAACTCATGAATCGTATCCACATGATGTGGGGCTACTTGAATCTTCACCATAGCTCCTCGACAATTGACAAATCAAGCAATCCAAAGACAAGAATTTTTTATAGGCTCAAAGTGCAAATGAGGATAATTAAGCCCTAATCACCTATTTTAACCCTCAAAACCCCTAATTTTTTACCTAGGAAAGCTTCCAAGATTGAAATTATGACCTCTCAGGAATATTTGAACTATCAACAAGAGACCTATAGGCTTAAATTTTCACCCTCCACCATTTGAACTAAAATAAATTAGTGTCGTGAGCCTGACTTCAAAATTAAAATTTTTGGCAAACCTCTTAAGGGGGTAGCCCAAAGTCCTACCATCATTCCGCTGACCACTAGGGCATAATTTAAAAAAAAAAAATCTTGATCTTAACATCAAAATCTTTGAAACAAAGCAACCAGTACTTTGACTCAAAGAGGAGCAAAATGTAGACATGTAAAAATGACCTCACACTTATTGCACATCCCAAATGACAGTTTCTCATCATCAACATCACTATCACCTAATATCACTATATTCCACATAAATTGCATTAGAAACCTTAATTCCCTCTATTAATTGAATAAAATTATATTATTTAATTAATTCACTTTTTCAACATTTTTGATGAATTAAATAAATTTCATTTATTTAATAAAGTCCTAAAAAACCCTAATTTCCTCTATTAATTGAATAATATTACATTATTTAATTAATTCACCTTTTTATGACTTTTGACCAATTAAATAAATTTCATTTCTTTAATGAAGTCCTAATCTAACTTTATTCTTCCTGATTAATTAAATAACATCAATTATTTAATTGTGTTGCTAATTTACCCTATTCTCCTAAGTCAAACAATTATTAAAAACTTAATAGTTTAATTAAATCACTTTCCCCCAAATTTGAATAGTTAAATATTTTATTCAAAACATCATCAAAAAGGTCAAGTTAAACAAATGCAACTTTGTTTGCAAAATTCAAACTTGATTTTCACATTCAACTCAAAAATATTAATTATTCGAATCAATTAATTAATCATCCTCACCCACTTCTATGATTGAGTAAATTACAATCCACCAATTGCTCGCTCTGATTGGCTGAATGATTCATCTATCTCCCAACCAATCAATCCCACAAATTATTCAATCTATTTCCTCAATCCCACTAAATACTCAAAATGATTTCTTCAATCACACCAATTACGTAATCAAATTGCATTGATTATTCCCATCTATTTCCTCTCAACATCTTTCAACCATTGATCAAGATATTCTACTATGCGATCTTGAGCGTTCATTTTGAAACACAAATTTTGCTTTGCAAAATCTACTTTGCACAATCTATTCATGTCTAAATCCCCTCAACATCTCTCGACTGTTGATCTTGATTCAACATTGTTTAATCCTAATCATTCATTTCAAATCACAATTTATGTATAACAAACCTCTTTCCTCACAAAAAAGGATCAGAGAGTCAACATCATTTGCACAAAAAAGTATTGTCGACATTCACAACCACCATTAGAGCTTCGACATACCTTTGATCAACCATTCACACATCAAGCTTTTGCAAACGAACTATGGATACTTCACATTGATACGAGAAATCCAACATCAGGCGAACACACTCCGATATGAGATGGGTAACAATTTCATTATTGAATTCAATTGTTTATGTACTTCATTTTCATGTTCTTGAATTCAGTATTTTAAATTGTTTATTTCGTAAGTGTAGGATTAGATCTTAGATTAGTGTTCTTGATGTTAGATTAGATTTTGATTTCAATTACATTTCTCTTGTTTAGCATCTATGATTTTCCCCCACACATTCTAGCATGCTCAGTGGGACCACGATCCTAATTACTAACATTTTTATGAGTTTAAATTGAATTTGTAGGTTTTTGGAGCACGGTTGAAAAAATTTACGCATTGTCCCAAGAATTTTTGCAATTGCCTATCAAGAAGACCCCACACTTGCATCTAAAACCCATGCTATTGAAACTAAGACCTACACACTTTCTCTTTTTCTACGCATCTAACTAATGACAAAAGGCGCACTTGATATTTTTCAGTGCATTTGACTAATGACAGTGGGTGAACTTGCCAAGATTTCTACGCTTTTTCTGTAAAAGACCTATGTCCAAGCTCTGGAAAATTTTAATTGATTTTTTTGCTAATGGATGCCTATTTTTGAATGTGTGATAGGTGTTAACATGTTTGTATTCAGGGTTTGAGAAACAATAACACATTTTCTATGGGGAAGATGAATGGTCAAAGAACTCCATATTTACTAACATTTTTTAAAGTTAGTAATATTTTGTTTTGGTGCATAAAAAAGGAAAAAACATATGTGTTTTTAAGGTTCTCTTAAAATGAACCATTTCAAGCTTTCTTAAAATAGGAATCTTTTGTTTTGGTGCTTAAAAAGAGCCTAAAAACAAACACATTTGTCTTTTGGTGCTCTAAAAATGAACAATTTGAAAGCTTTCCTAAATAGGAATTTTTATTTGGTGCTTTAAAAAGAACAACACAAATGAACATTTCATTTTTGGCGCTCTTAAAAATGAACCATTTCAAAGTTTTTCTAAATTAAGAATTGTCATTTGGTGCATAAAAAGAACAACAAACATTTCAATTTGGGTGCTCTAAAAATGAACTCTTTCCAAGTTTTCATAATTACAAATCTTGATTTTGGTGCATAAAAAGAACAAAACAAATGACCAAAATAATTTTTTTTTGTTGATGCACACTTGTATTTGATTTTGTTGACCAAGTAAAACTAGTATCACTTTAGAAACACTTAGAATTGGGCTTAAAAATGGATAAATTATTCTTTTTGTCTTGCACCTTTGCTATCTTAAGTGATTGATATCTAGAATACTTCGTATTGGTGCAATTAAAAAGAAAAAAATGTTATGCTTTATTCATATATTTTTGGGGATAACACCACTTGAGGTGCTTAAAAAGAATCAAACTGCTATGAATTGTATGTTGTACATTCAGTGTTTGGCAAGCTAGATGGTTGTCTTCTCCCCTTGCACCTTTGGGCAATCTTGGGTGAGAAAAAATATCTTGAGCCTCACAGCTTTATTTTTAAAGCATACCATTAGAGGGTTTGCCTATTGAGACACATCCTACATTGGAGAACTCATAGGTGACCCAAGCAGTACTTTTTTTATGGGCCACTATATAAATAAATTGTGTGTGTGAGGAAAGTTCATCATCCTATCGGGTGCTATTGGCCTATACCGATGTATTCTCCCTCAATATCCTTGTGAATGCACAAAAACCCACAAGGGTTGGGAGGTATCTTAATTGAGAAATTTTTTGCATGTATAGGGGCCCAAAAATAATATCCCTAGAATATTACTAAGAGCCAAATTGTTTTAGAAGCTACCCCTTTATCCAAAAACATTCTTTGAAAGTGGTGCATTGGAATTTACTTCTAAGAAGTTACTTGCCAAGTATGACTACAAGCCCGCACCATAATTTGCATGTAAAATCATCTCTTCGGAGCATGAAGTAGGCCTACCTAAAAGAATGTTTTCTATCCCTATGGTTGTAAATGCTTGTTTTTGTTAAACTTGCCAAATACATTAAAAAAAATTTTGATATCAAATTTTGTGCTTGATCTAAAAAGAGCACATGCAAAAAGACATTGAACATAATGGTTGAACCACAAACCCTTTGAATTAGTGTATTCTTGCAAAATAAGCCCTATATTTTCACTCCTTGAAAGGATTTTCCTTGAAGGTTTCCAAATGTTTTGGCTTTTATTTCAGGTTGCATTGGATCAAGGTAAACATATGGAAACTATGGCTTGGGTGTCATGATTTCACAACTTAAAACCATAGACATGAAGGTCACACAAGTCCATACCTTTTGATTTATTACAAGTGTTGTTTTATCACTTTCAATACTCAAAACATAGAGAAATTGAGGAAAAAACCAACTTAAACTTGCAAAAATCTGGAGAAAGATTGTTCAAACTGGAAACAAAAGACATAAAGACTGCCTTTGCACAAAATTCCAATGTAGTTGCCCCATTTTTTCCCACAATTACTAAAAGATCATTGCATTTTCTTTATGTCCCAAGAAATCCACTGATGAAAATCATTTGCATTTGACAAAAAATGTGCACTTGATACGAAACCGGCGTACTTGTTTGTGTTTGCTCACACTTGCTTCCTAGAAATCAGTGCACTTGCCACTAATATGCTCACCATTGCCAAAGAAACTCACCTTTTCCTGAGTAGACATTGCACTTGATAGAAACCCACATAACTAGTGCACTTGCTATTTCATCTCGCACTTGCTTTACAAAAAACCCACGCACTTGACAAATTTTAGCCCGCAATTGACAAATTTGTCTGCTCTTGCTCCTAGATTGGTGCCTTTGATCAGAAACCAATGCTATTGCTCTATCTTGTTGAAAATTGGTAAAAATAAACTAAAGCTACTTATAGAATCCTTGGTAGAATGAAATAGTTGGAAAACCAAATAATTCATACAATTCCTTCATCCACTTTCACCATTCCATCCTATTTTCAAAAGTCGGAATCAAAGCACACAAAGCTAGATTATTCCCTCATCACACTTCTAAGATATCAACAGTTACTTGGGACTTGTAGATAGCTCAAGTAAGGTTTACCACAACATATCCTCTAGAAGGAGAAGTGAGATATCTGTCCAGGCCCCACAACATTTTGAGTCCCAAAAATTAGTATCACCCCAAATAACACTTAAACCCTAGGGTCTTGAGCTTCATAAAAAACCATATTAAAACATCTTTAGTTTCACCGTATGACCATTTGGCGACCAGTTGCTCTGATTCAAAAATTGAACCTTGTAGCACCAATCCTACAACCTAATCTCACACATATTGAAGGTGAACAAACTAATATCATTAGTAGTTTAATAACCTTCATATTTGAGAAGAACGAAACAACCAACCAATGGAGAAACACAACAAAAATCTTAGACAAAGAGGAAGAGAAAGAAGACATAGTAGTCGAAAGACCCGTGTTGCCACCACCTGCATGGAAATAAACATATATTCCTCATGCTTTATGGAAAGAAAAATATCATTAGATCTGGTAAGAGAAAAATCCTTAAGCAGAAATCCATACTCCACCTTCCAAAGAACCATCCTACAAAAAAGTTTGCCAAAGGGTACATCTTGGGAAGATAACATAGCCACCAAAATACACCAAAAAATTTCTATCTACTTTTTGCACCAATAGGCCAAAACTTTCCATAGGCTAGGAGTCATGAAAATGTTCACAAAAGCTTGGCAGTTGTTTATGACAACTACAAGATCACAACACATGAAGAAAATGGAAGCGAGAAAGAACAACACTAGCATCCCACCAGAAAAAACCATGAACGATGAAGTTGGCCCATGGGGATATAGGCCAAGAAACCTTGAAACACCCCAAAAGGGACTCATGTAGAGAGACACATTAAGTGAGGAAGAACTAAACCACAAACAACAAGAAGTGATGGAAAAAAACAACCAGGACCCAGAAAGAGTAATCATAGAGGAAGTAGATATCGAGGAGGAGATAAATGATGAGGAACTATTTCAACATTCCAACAACCCTAGTGTTCTCAAATTAATGGACAAGTTGTTGAAAAAGAACCCAAACTCATACTTCTTCAAGTTAGCACATAATGGTGCTAAAATACCAGTCGATTTTAACGTGGGGGACCTCAAGGAGCCTAATGTTATTCCATTAGGGGATAAATTAGTTATGAGATAGATAACTAAACCCCTAGAGATGCTTAACATGCCACCTGTCTTCTAAAAAAATAGTGGTCAAACAAAGGAAACCCCCTTGTATAGAAAACTGATGCAAATCGAACAAGCAGTAGTGGCACAACAATATCAAGGGGGTCCATCCCAGTATGTACTGCAAAACAACAATCCACCTCTTGAAAAATATGTATATCAAATTTTTTTGAATGTCGACCCTTCCCAAAACACATAGTACCATCAACAAGGTGGACCATAAGGTCCCCTTCCTAATTAGTACCACCAAAAGGTGGACCACAAGGTCCCCTTTTGAACCAATAGTTCCACCAACAAGGTGGACCACAGGGTTCCCTTTTGAACTAGCAATACCACCAAAAAGGTGGGCCACAGGGTACCCTTCCATATCAATCCCAGCAATAGGGTGTGTTGCATGGTACCCTTCTTCATTCATCCCACCAACAAGGTAACCCACCAATGCATCATCAAGGATAACCTTCAATATAGTCCATCCTAGCAACAAGGTGTGCCACATGGTACACTTCTCCAGTCATCCCATCAACAAGATAACCTACCGATGCACCATTAGGGAAACCTCCAATATGTTTTGTCCCAACAACAAGGTGTGCCACAGGGCGCCCTTCTTCAGTCATCCCACCAACAAGATAACTCGCCAATGCACCATCAAAAAAACCTTTAGTATAGTCCATCCCAACAACAAGGTGTTTCATAGGGAACCCTTCTTTAGTTGTCCCACCAACAAGGTAACCCGCCAATGCACCATCAAGGAAACCTTTAGTATAGTCAGTCCCAACAACAAGGTGTGCCACAAGGCACCCTTCTTTAGTCATCCTACCAACAAGGTAACCTACCAATGCATCAACAGGGCAACCTTCAGTATAACCTAGCCCAACAAAAAGGAGCTAACCCTTCTTACATGTAGCAAGGACCTAACCCTCTCTATGTTCAAAATAGCTACCAAGATCTGATACCCACTTTATATCCAACTTATGACCAAATAATGGTGGGACAACAAGGTTATTACACACAAGGATTACAAACAAATGCACCAAGAATAGAGATGGAACTAAAAGTAGAGGTTGTCATCCAATAGATAGTATACATGTATGTAAAAAAAAAAAAAGACATACACCCTTCAGGAAATATTTCAATTCCCATTTGATTGTTCCATCATTGTACTACCTTTTCCAAAAAAAATTGAAATACCCAGGTTTGACAACAAATATAAAGGAAGATGGGATCCAGTAGAGAATTTACAAGAATTCTCAGTGTCATGTATGGAGGTATAGAATAATGATGCTTATCTCATGAGACTCTCTCCATGTAGCCTTATAGGTCATGCTATGGAGTGGTTCACCCATCTACAACTAGGAAATAAAACCTTCGATGAACTATCTAGCAAGTTCATAAGCCATTTCTCATTTAACATAGAAAAATATGTCACCATCACAAGTTTATCCATAATCAAATAGAGTCAAGGAGATTCCTTTACCTCTTACTTACAATGATGGAGACACAAAGCTAGTCAGTGCAAATGGTCCATTTTTGACAAGGAATTGGTAGATATCTTCATCTCAAATCTCCTACCTAAGGTCAACTACCAACTCACTATATTATGCCCCATAGACTTTGAAGAAATAATCAAAAAGGGATTAAATATTGAGATATCCCTCATTGCAAGGGGAGTCCTTAAATTGAATAGTTCAAAATATAGTCCCTCTAGTTCCAATGATAAACCTATTTGGGAAAAGAACAAGAATGTTACAAATGATGGAGTGGTAGATGCTAGAGAACTATGAAATGAAAAAAAAACACCTCAAAACAAACCGTAGGTGGAAAAAAAGATATATGTTCCAAATAACACACGAAACAACCAACTTACCTATCCAAAGAACAATCAGGTAGTTAGCCAACAAACAAATCAAGGAAGGCAACAGAGACAATACAATCAACCCAAGAGGCAGTTCACTATACTAGGAGAGTCACTTGAAATAGTCATGCGTAAACTAGTACAAAAAAACCTCACCAAGGTGAATAATTTCCCAAACTATGAGGAACCTAGCTTCAAAACTCCATGGTATAACAAGAAAGACTTGTGAGAATTCCATAAGATCAAAGGACAAATGACCAAAAATTGCATGCAACTCAAACACATCATTCAAGACTTGATAGATAAAGGAGAAGTGGATGTTGAACATCATCCCAAGAATAAGGACCTTAAAATATACACCAATCCAATCCCAAACCACACTAAAAGGAATGACAAAGGGAAATAACAAAAGTACCACAATGCTAATTATATAGATGGTGAAACAATTTTAGGAACCCTTTCGCAAGCAGATGAAAATAGAGAAAATGTAGTGACAATATGAGGTGGAGACAAAAACTACAATGTAACTACCCATCAAGGGAGATTTAGAATACAAGGAGCCCCACCCAAACCTACAACTAAGGTATAAAATTACTACAATGTTGTAGACTAGTTGAAGAGGACTCATCCCTTAATCTCAATCTTAGAGTTGTTAAAAATGTCACCCACACATAGGGAAATACTTGAGAAGGCATTGGAAGCATCAGTCCCCAATGACCTCAATCCAAATCAATTCCAAGCCATGGTTGGAAAAATCATGGCCAACAATCATTGAGTCTTTTCTGAGAAAGACCTTCCACTAAAGTCAATTCACAACCAAGCCCTATATATAGAGGTTGGTGTCCATAAGAGCATGGTAAAAAGCGTGTTGATAGATAATGGTGCATGCATAAACATCTGTACCTTGAAATTCATGAAATAGTTGGGGTATTTTAATGATATGATAGATAAAGCAAGGAGTATCACCATCAGGGCCTATTATGACCTTGAAAGGATTTCTGAAGGAACGGTTAGACTACCAGTGCAGATAGGACCAGCCACAATGGAAACCACTTGCCAAGTGATTGACCTTGAATTTCCATATAACCTACTCCTAAGACACCCTTGAATTCAAACACTACAAGAAATCCCTTCCACCTTCCACCAATGCCTAAATTTTCCTCATGAAGGAAAATAAGTGACTTTATATGTTGATCCTGAGCCATTCCACTTTTGTGCAAAGTTGGAAGAAAAGTATAATAAGATCCAACACATGCCTAGAAATGACATAGAATTCCACTCATTCTCATATGTTGACCCTTCCACATTTCCATCGACCTCAATCAAGACCACATCAAATGAGAAACTGAAAATGGAAACCAAGCTACAAGTGCTTGATAGGGGTAATGGTAATTACAACTTTAACCAAGAATTTTGTATTGGTATGCTCCCACCAACACCTAAAATCTATGGAGATCCAAAATAAATCAAGCTTGTTCATATAGTATAAATGATAGCCAAACGCATAATTTTCACCAAGTGGGGAGACATGAAAGATGAAGAGACATTCAAAGATGACTTCTCATCCATGATTTACAAAGAGGACCAAGAAGAGCTAGAACAACAACAAACCCTTCTATTAGACCCTAATAGTAAAGGTTGCCAGCTAGTTAAACAAATGGGATATAGTGGAATGGGTGGCCTCGGGCTACATAAACAAGGTAGGTGGGAACTTATCATAGTGGAATAGAGAAAGAAAAATATGGGACTAGGCTATGAGATAAAAGACATGGTTATTCCAAAAACCAGACAAACCTCTTGTAAGAAACAAGAAACTTCTTCTATCATTAAGGAACTGGATATCTACCATATCATGGACAATAATTGACCCGTCGAAGACTTATTTGAAAACTTTAGCATTGATAGGTTCCCTCTCCAGTTCATCGAAACCATTCCAAAAATCTATTATCAGTTTGTAACGAACTCTAACGAATACGAATGGGACTCCTCTTCATTTTTAATTGAATATAGTTCCCCTAATTCAAGTAATGATGACTTAGACACCCAGTGGGAAAAAGATACCAGAGCCATACTGACCCTTTCACCCACCTCCATAAGCTTTACAGAACAAGATGACAACCTCCCACTCTGTTACCCACAACTAATAGATTGGGGCCAGCAACAACAAACACCTATTCTGGATCAATTCTAGAATGATGAGGCAATCACAGAGTTCATGGGACTTAAAATAGACATACTAGTAGGAGATCACAAAGTAGGGTTCATCATGGAGCTCAAACAAGATGCATAATTTGGTGGAGAGATTGAACCTTCTAGTTGCAAAAATGAAAGAGAAAACATAAAAGTAAACATGAGGCCCCCTAGAGAAAACCACATTGTTGCTCCATCAGATCCAAAAAAGAAGAAAATAAAGGACACATCCAAAGGTGAAAACCTCCCAGAGGCACTCGAGGATGGAGGGTTCAATCTCCCCATATCTGAGTGCCAAGAAAGATGAACATTCTTGGTAGAAGAAGTGAAGTCCATAAATGTTGGCACTATAGAGAATCCAAAAATAACATACCACATGACATCACTTGATCCCGAAGAGAAATAAAATTTTATAGAATTCATCAATGACAGAAAGGTAAATTTTGCTTGGACCTATGCTAACATGCTTGGACAAGATCCAACATTAGTGGTGCATCATTTAGTTGTAGTCCTTGGAGCAAAGCCTATCAAGCAAAAGCTTAGAAAAATGCATCCTCAGATAGAATTACTAGTAAAGGTGGAGCTAAAGAAACTACTAGACATGGGTTTTATTAGGCCCATCGATTATCCATAATGGATATGAAATCTAATACCTATGTCAAAGCCTAATGGGCACATAAGGATTTGCACAAGTTTTAGAGACTTGAACAAAGCCTGTCCAAAGGATGAATTTCCATTACCAAGTATCAACATGATCATGGATCTCACAATAGGGAATGAGATGGTGTCCTTAATGGATGGCTTCTCTGGATATAACCAGATAAAGATCTCTCCAGATGATCAATACAAGATAACCTTTACTTATGCCTAGGGAACCTTTTGTTGAAATGTAATTTCCTTTGTTCTAAAGAATGTAGGAGCAACATATCAAAGAGAAATGACAACCATATTCCATGATATGCTACAAAACATCATGGAAGATTATGTGGATGATATTCTAGTAAATTCCATCAAAAGGGAAGATCACTTGTCAAATCTTGCAAGGGTGTTTGATCAACTTCAACTTCAACAATCTAAGACTCAACCCTAAGAAATGTGTGTTTGAAGTAACATCCAAAAATTTGTTAGGATACATAGTGTCAAGAAGGGGGATTGAAGTGGATCCTTCCAAAGTAAAATCTATTCTAGAGATGCCTCCACCAAAAACACTAAAACAACTAAGAAGTCTACAAGGAAAGTTGCAGTCCATCAGGAAATTTGTCACACAATTGGTAGACAAATTTCATCCATTCACTCATCTTATACACAAGGATATCACCTTCAAATGGGATGGGAGATGTGACCAAGTGATCCAACAAGTCAAGGAGTACCTACTTACTCCTCCTATACTCATGCCACCTATCCAAGACAAGGAAATAGTGTTCTACGTGTCTACCACACAAGCAATGTTGGGATCTCTCCTAGCTTAGCTAGATGATAACAACAAAGAAAGAGCAATCTACTACATCAGAAAAACACTACTGGTCTATGAATTAAACTACTCACTCATTGAAAGAGCATGTATCTCAATTGTACTTGCGACACAAAAGCTAAGACACTACATCTTAAACATGAAGGTAAAGCTGATTTCAAAAGTAGACTCACTCAAGTACTTACTAGAAAACGCAGCCCTAATAGGCCAGATGGCCAAATGGGTGATGATCCTGAGTGAATTTGACATAGAATATGTGGATAGAAGAGCCATCAAGGGAAAAATCATTGGCCGAAGCACCCATAGATGATCACAAACCTCTCACATTGGACTTTCTAGATGAGAGTATCTTAATGACAGAACAAACAAGCCATTGGATTCTATATATTGATGAGTCCCATACTCAACATAGCTCTGGGGCAGGCATTCTATTTCTAATACCACAAGGAGATAGCATACCTAAGGCATATAGGATCGCTTTTCCATGCATGAACAATATCTCATAATATGAAGCCTTGATCATAGGGCTCAAGATGGCTATATAATGGAGAATAAAAGAGCTACATGTCTTTAGAGATTCTCAGCTAGTGATTAGACAGGTGAATGATGAATACTAGACAAAATATTACAACTTGATGTCATATAAAAGAATGGTGGACAAATTCAAGGAATACTTTGTCACAATAACCTTTCAGAAAATTCCTTGAATCAACAACTAAGTTGTTGATGCAATGAAAATAATAGGATCACTTCTTTATATTCCACAAAATGTTCCTAAGTATGAGTTCCTCATCGAATAGCTTTTCATACTTGTATTTGACATCCCAAAATCAGAACTATTATGTGTTGTTTTTTGTCCTAACTCCCCATGGTACCAAGACACCTTTGACTACATCGAGCATGGTATCATGCCAGTTGACCTAAAAACTACTCAAAAGAAAGCCTTCACTTGTAGAAATTCTTGCTTTACAATCCTAGGAGATACCCTATACCGTTGTAGTCTAGATAGTATGTTACTCCAATTTCTTAACACAAAAGAGGTACAAACAACCTTACAAGAGGTGCACAAAGGTTTTTGTGGGTCCCACTCTAGTGGAACTAACCTAGTCTAGAAACTACTCAAAACAGGGTATTATTGTCCCTCCATGGAACATAAATGCATTTAGTATTCTAGAAAGTTCTATCAGTTCCAACAACATAGTGACCTTGTTCATGCACTAGCATAGGAATTGAGACTTGTAATGCCCATAATTTTGTGCTAGAAAAAAAAAACCCATCAACCCTTTTTTTTTGAACCCATTAATTAAACTATTAAATACCCTACGTGGTTATGGTGTAGGATATAACTATACTACACACTGCACACCCTGGTGTGGTCACTTCTTAACATAACTTTATAAATAAATAAACTAGAGCTCTTCTTTTAGGGATGGCTTACTATAGTTAATTTAGTTTGCTCAAACATGGACACCTGATTTATGAACTAAAGAATGATAGGTTTTAAACCTATGTAGTGATTTTTTTTTTAAACAACCATAATATATGAAATAACATCTTTAAGCAATGATCAATTATGTATAACGTGTTCATATCAAACAACCCCATCACATAATTATAAGCACAACATGGATATGTAAACGATGATCCATTAAAATAATGATAAGATATTGTCATAATTAATTAGTAATATTATTCTTCCCTAGCCCATGAATTAATAATATTTTATTAAATCGAAACGTTGATGCTGAAATTATTATTTAGCTTCAATTTAGTCATTAATGACCTCCTTATTGTTGACAATTAGAATAAAATTATCATTAGTTATTTGACATAACTTTAATAATAATATAATTATGTTCAACAACCCAACAATAATATTATTATTACATAATTGTTGTGTACACAATATTATTGCTAGGTGATTTATTCATAACAATATTGTTATTCAATAACCAATCATCCATCTCACGTTTGTATTATAAATGTTCTCACCTATTTCACCCCAACATTAACATCGGTTTTTTTTCCTATTTATTTATTTAATTAGATGTTATATCTTAATAATATTATTTTTATATCTCAATCTAACATTAATAGCATTGAGAGTACTTAACTAAAATAGAAATAATGTTTATTCTCCCATTTCCATAATAATTACTTTTATCCCAATATTATACTACCCCATTCAATAAAGTAATAATTTACTAATTTTATTACTAGTATTATTTTACCCATAACAAATTTTTTTTTTTTTTATAGTAGGGATATAATTTTTATATCTCCTTGTTTTCAATAGTTTAAACTTTTATATTAATGTCACCTTTTACTTCAATTCCTATTATTATGCTATAATAAAAAATAGATTCTTAATATATTTATATTCTCGTGTTACAATAATTTTATCCAACATTATCAATGTTGCATATTGAACTTTGTTATGATCTCTCTACTCAATAAGTGAAATTTCATTGTTAATTAATTTTTATTTATTTTCTTTTCTAAGAATTACTATTGTAAAACACATTTACTCTCAATATTGATATTTTACCTTATGGATAATATTAATATTTTTTTTTTTAAGATTATCACTATTAATATGAAATGTCAAAAGCTCTTTTTTTTATTATTGTTGATAATAATTTATTTTTATTTTTATTTTTACCTTATCATCACTTATTTACATCATTATTATTTTATTCTACCCATAGTAATTAAATTTTTGATTGCCTATTTATCTTATATTAACACTAAAATGATTTTACATTTAGTTTTCCTATTTATCTTACCTCTTTCAAATACATTTTAAAATCAAACCGTTTCTTTACTAGTATGCTAGAAATAAGTCAAGGCATAAAGTATCCATAACATTAGTTTTAACATTAGACATTAAATAACCTAGAAAAATATATTTTTTTTAATCAACAAAATAAAAAAAATACATCTAATTTTCTTTAAATTTTTGAACTTATGTTTTCATAACTTAATATTATTTATATGTATATATATGTATTTTTCTTTATTCCAAAGGAATAAATATATATTTCCTTAAAACTCTCCTAGCATTACAACAATATCATTTATTTACCTTACATAATGTATGATACATTGACCCTAATAATTTCTTCAAAAATCAAGACTAAGAGATGTAGGGAGAAACATGTCAATAAGTAAGAACTTACTTTACTACCTATTTTCTTTCTTTTCTTCATTTCAAGGAAATAAAATTTCTTTAACATTACATACAATATTTAGGAGTACAAAAAAAAAAACAACATACAAAGAATAAGGCCTTCTTTTTTTCATACTCCTTTATCCATTTCAACAAGATACTAACTTTCATTTTACAATAATACTTGGAACTAAAATTAATAATCATACCAAAGAATACAAGCTTTATCTTTCCTTTGTTTCATCTTACAACAAATACTACTTAAACTTTTATCCTTGTTGAAAACAAAGTACATTACAAACCATTGCATAAAGCCTTACTCTCCACCCTATTGTAATGGCCTCATGGAGCCTCATGAGCTCTAGCCATACCCTCGAGCAAGAATGTTTTTTAGCTCCAAGATGATGAATGGGGTCTCTTCAAAATTTTACCAAGAAATAAGAATAACATATCACTATATTTCATGCATCTAGGTTCTCTACTTTCTATTCTCAATCATGATCCATACAATATGTCACTTGCTTACCAAAAAAATAAAACAAAGGAAAAGAATGTAGGAAATTTATCTCTTTCTTTAAATGAGGGGCCTTAAATCTTCTATCCTTATCTCCTTTCCAAGCCAAGCCATCTTGATCACTATCTCCTTTGAGGGAGAACTCCCCTCCTCTTCTCATCCTTTCTTCTATCTCAACTTGAGTTCTCCAAAAGGAGAAGTGGGCAATGCTCAAGTCTTCCATCTTCTTGAGATATACAGGAATCCTCCAAACCTACACTCTTTACCACAAGTACTCACACATGTGTGAGTCCTGTGCCAATTCTAAAAACTTTTGGGGAGTGGGAGGTTGAGAGTGACAAGTCACTCTTCCCAAGCCCCAACACTTTTTGAATTCGTCACATTCATGAATGTGGACTTTTGAGGGGTTTTTTCACACTCCAAGGTAAAGTTCACATGTCAAAAAGGTTCCAAACCCATAGGTATAGGTCCTAGGGGTCTATTCTTGTTCAAAAACCAAAGAAATTGAATCAATAATCCCTTTTTAAAATCCACACAAGAATCCATACGAATTTTGATCCTAACCAAGGGTTCCAACCCCACCCAAACTCACATCACATGTCCTACAATTGGATTATACTCATAATCACCCAATCAATACTAAAACCTCAAACCCTTCTAAGTCAAATAGGGCTCCACTTAGAACTTCCCAAAGATTTATTTGATTTGATTCTAATACTTATCCATCCTCCTATTTGCATATTCAATTCTTGCACATTACCATCGCCAACATGATTAGATCATATATCTCTTCCTATTGTTAGCTAATCCAATTCACATAATTTTCACTCATGAACTATTTACTCATTAATACATCAAATGAACCTAACGATTCAATTTTCATTATAATCAAAGGAAATACACACTTACTCCAATACAAGAATATAGTCAATGAAATAGTCACTCCATTTTTTTTACCACCTTAGTAATTCATATTAAACTCCTATAACATTAACGATGAACCATTTACCAAAATTTAATATGCCAAATAACCCAACTCTTTCAAGTTATATCCAAAAATTCACATGTGCATCTATCATAATTAAATCAAGGTTAATGCCCATGAATCCTAAAAAGAGTTGTATCATTCATTTCATCATAACTATCATCTAACTACTTGTTTGATTGAAATGAAATGGGGGTTATCAAATGGGGTCTTACATTCATGGTAGCATAAATAAAATGTCAAAATGAAAAGAAAGAATATTATCAAATAATCACACTATTTGTCATCCATAATACATCTTACCATCTATTTAGGATCACATAAAACATATTAGAGCTTTAATAATCACATTCAAGGTGGGGCCTTATAAGACCCATCACAACACCATGGCCTTTCCTGTAATGGGGATTAGACTTGGTAGGTAAGATTTTGCTAGCCTCATCTAACAGGCACAAGTTCATTATCACAACAATAAAGTATTTCACTAAATGGATAGAGGAAATTCCATTGACCTATATCACCAGAAAATAGATATCAAAATTTATTTTGAATTATTTGATTTACAGGTATGGAATTTCCTGAACAATAATAATGGATATGGAACCCCATTCAAAAATCAGGATGTCTAAGAACTTTGTTCCCAATTTTCTATCCAACATAGATTTTTCATGCCCTATTACCCCCAAGGAAATGGTTAGGTTGAGACATCTAATAAAAACTTATTGAAAATAGTCAAAAAGACTATTAATGAAGTCGTTCATGGTTACCATTTTCAGCTAAACCCAACCCTATGGGCTTATCGAACCTATATTTGAACACCTACAGGTACCACACCATTTTCCTTGCTCTAAGGATCAGAGGTTGTCTTACCTATTGAGGGAAAAATCCCTTCATTGTGAATCTCATTGAAAGGCATGGTCAACAATGAAGAATACGAGGTATCCAAGCTAAATGAATTAGAGCTCCTCGATGAAAGGTGTTTGAGTGCATTAAACCATTTGTAGGTTTATCAGAATTAGCTCAAATGAAGCTATGACAAGAACATCAAAGATATAAACTTTCAAATTGGTGACTTGGTCCTCAAGGAGAATCATAAGGTACAACTAAATCAAGATGCCAAAGGAAAATTTGAACCCAATTGGTTAGGCCCATTTGTCATCACAACGAGCTATGGCTTTGGGGACTATCAGTTGTCTACTCCTAAAGGAGAAAATTTAGTTGAACCATTGAAAAAAACCTCCACAAGAAGTTCTACACATAAAGCATGTTAGAGTACCTTAGGCAAAAGGGTAAAAAACCAAAAAAAAATAAAAAAGATAAAAAAGAGGAAAAAATTAAAAAAGAAAGAAAATAGTAAAGAGAAATAAAACATTCCTTGAGTGAAAACCACTTTGTGGTGCTCATAGAATAGGTACTGTATTGAAAACCTGCCAAACAGGTGCTATGTTTGAATATGACTCGCATCACTATCTATCAGTACTCCTCACAACATCCACCCATTCGCTTCATAATAAAAACATGTGTCCAACCATGAATTGATGTTTATTTAGGAAATTCATCTTGTCTCAAACTAGGGGAATATTCCCGAAGTTGGTCATGGATTAGATCTTTGTGTGTCCTATCATGGTCAAAAACAAAAAAAATTAAAAATATCCAGAAAACAATAAAATTTTTTTAAAAAAACATTTGAAAACATAAAAAATAAAACAACATCGTTGGATTATTTCTTCACTCAAAATAGTCTAAGATATCAAAATTTGATTGAACCCCATAGCTAGTTCAAGTAGATTTCCCACAACATATCCTCTAGAAACATAAGTGGACTATCAATCCAAGTTATCAATGTTGTTTAAAATCCCAAAAACAAGTTTATGCTTTGAGTCAAACGATCGAACTACATGGTCTCTATGTGTATAATGTAGGAAAGGCTTATTAGGCCCCATGACCCTAGATTAGTCCCCTTAGGTTTCTATCATGCTTAGTCAAAATATTCAAAATCTAAAAATAATAAAAAATCTAAAATCTAAAAATAGTCAAAAAATACAAAATCCAAAAATGGTCAAAAATACAAATTTCAAAAAAATTCACAAAAATAGAAAAATAAAAAACAATCAAAATCAAGAAAAATATGAGCCTCTATGTGTACAATGTAGGAAAGGCTTATCTTTGATGAACCCCTGAGGCCCTAGGTTAGTCCCCAAAAAACAACAAAAACAACATAATAAAACTTCGAAAAAAAATAATAAATCCTATCTCTATCATCACAATCTGCAATAAAATTTCACCCATAATAAAAAAATCATCACCTTTACCCTTTGATGAAGCAAAAAAAAAAGAAGCAAACATCAAAAGCTATAAATTTCAAGCAAAACAATCACAAGGCTTTGATTACAAAACAAACGAAAACATAAGCCAAAATATCAACTACCTATCTTTTAGACAAGTCACCAAAAACATCCTGAGATATGCCTTAATGGATCTATTCCTACGATAGACATGACCAACACTGGATAATAGTCCCACCCCAAACAAATATGGAAAGTGATACTGCAACTTTGTTTTTATCTTTTTATAATCTTATCTTTCTGATTTATTTTATTGACTCATTCCCAAGATCTCTTGAGGATGTCCATAATGATTTAGAGAAGAAGGAATGGGGGAAATTGAGCATCATCTCGGTTTTTTGTTTGTAAGTTAATTTTGTAATATTACCATGGATAATAATTTCTTTATTGAGTGTATGAAAGTTGTGCTGAAATAATTCATGAAGCAGTTGCATGTTAGTTGTTCTATACCTCTTTGTGTGTCTAGTCCAAAATTTTTTTAACACAACCCGACTATATACTTTAAACAAAGTTTATGTATGTCTGGTATGAGCAAGAATATTATTTTTATGTTGAGTCATAGTCCACATAATGGATACAAAGTCACCTTGGTCACTAATACCCTGGTGCATTGTATCTATTTGCTACATCAAACAGGATTGTTTCAAATTGTGAAGCCTCCAAGCAAAGCAAAAGAAATACTCATTAGTAATAAAAAAAATCAAATTTATATCCATCATCAAATATTTCTTCTAACTAAAATCCATCTTGCATCACAATATCATTAGTAACATATCCATCCTACATCCACAATTTCATCAATACATATCATGATGATAATAAAATAATGAAAACATCATGTACAATGTATGGGGCATACATACATAATATATCAAATGATATATTGATCATCATATAAAACATCATATGAAACAATATATTATCCATCCATTCAAACCATATGCATACATCAGAAAATTACAAAAATATATATAACCTTACATCATCATATATCAACGCTTGTAACAAACAATCCCACTCAACTCTAAAACTATCATTCTCTTCCTTGAAAGTATCTCTCTCCATCATAAGAAACTATACCTAAGCCTCTATAGCATGCTATCACTCGCTCTCACTATCTTGCTTTCCCCTCAAACTATCCATCTTTGTAGGTCAAAGGAGCGACTTGAGCCTCAGCAACTTATTGTTGCACTATCTTTGTGTCTTTAGTAGCAATCATCTGAGATAACTATATACCTCCAACCCCTGGTGGTGGAGGGGGACCCAAAACCTATCCATGACCATGCGCCTAAGGAATATGCTCATCATGACCACCCTGTGCCCCATCTTGTTCGATATGACTGAGCTACTTTGTAAGAACCTCAATATGTTGTTGCTCCACAAAACAACCTGTAATGCCTACTCTACCTAATGTAGGATCACTGTCAGGATCTATAAATCTCAAAGGGACTCATCATGCCCATCACTGATCAAAATTGGGTGTGATATCTAGATCCATTGAACCAATCAGCCAATCCCATCCAACTAGGGAAAGTTATCTAAATGTAGCAACAACAACATCTCTATTTGCATGGTGACCCCATACACAGACCTCTCTGGTGGTCTGACCAAACCGAGCCTCATAAGTATCAATAAATCAGCCATTTCTCTCTCCAAACTAATAGCATACTCTATTCGGTAAGCAACGCTCTAGCAGAGAGTGGGAGTGACGAATCAACCATCTAGTCTACTGATAGTAAACAAGTTGTTTTAGAACCTTTAGCTATGCCTCACAGTCCATATAGGGTCTCCAAACAAAACCTGGCATCTCATCGAACACACGACGCCAATAAAGAAGATCCCTAAGTAAGGTATAGTGTAAGAAATATCCATAACTATATGAGTACAGATCCTCAGGAGTACAATCGTTTATGCCATTAGGCCGAGAAACTACAATGTGCTCCTAGGCCCAAATATGTAAAAGAGAAACACCTACAAAAAATAGATTTCCTATCCTAATATACAACCTCATGCATATGTTTGTAGAGGTGGGTGAGTAGACACAAACCCCATGCATATCTAGTCCCATGCTTAAACATACCCTTAATGTGAATACCCCATCCAACAGGGAGATAATGACCTCTCCTATTAGGAACAACTAGTCCCAAAATCAAACCACAAAGGACAAGAGAAATAGGGTCTTCACTGCCAACGAACTCAGAAAAATCAATCTCAGACTATTGAACCTCCAAGTGTCTAACACCTAGAACATGCCGCATGGAAAGGTACCTTGTCGAACATGGTATGTCATGTGCTCACCATGAATAGGAATGTGGAGAATCCTCCACACATCCTTGAGAGTAATGGTGGCCTCTCCTATAGGTAAATGAAACAAAGACATCTCTAAATTCCACTGCTCCACAAGCATGATCACTATCACTATATGAGTCTGAATGGGATACATGTAATATATATGACGAAGCACGACCGCATCTAGAAATTCTCACTCCAGAACATCAAAATGGGAAATTGGATCAAATAGATCTTGAGGTCATCCCTCTCTCGGTTGCAGTGGTTTAAGGACCACCTACAATAATTTTAACCCACAGTGTTAGGGTTTTTCTCTAAACGTGAAAAACAACACAAAAATGATGAAAAATGGCACTTAGGGTTTCAAATAAGAAAAAGTGAGCAGCATTTAGAAAAAGCAAGTAAACATTGGAAAAATCGCTGCTTTGAGGCAAGTGCGCTGGTTAAAACTGAAGGTTCAAAGCAAGTGCCTAGGTTTAACACAAAGGCATAGAAAACAATCCCAAACAAACAAAAGTGAAGAAACAGAGAAAATGCTAGTTTCAAATGCGAGGGTTTAAGTCAAAAGCGAAGGTTCAGAGCAAGTGCATAGATAGTTTTCAAGAGCGACCTTCCTAAAGTGTCAAAAGAAAAGAAAATGATGCAAATGCGTAGAAACTCCTAAAACCTTGCTATTGACTCAAGGAAATTTGTACAAGAATTACGAGAACCAAGATGAATACAAGAAGCAAGAGGGTACATACTAGGCCACCAAAGCTTGTGGTCCGTCCAAACTCTCAAACCAGGTCTGACCGATGTGGGGCTCCTTGAATCCTCAACATTTCTCCTCGACAACTAACATAATGGAGAATCTAAAGACAAGAATTCGCTATAGGATCAAAACACAAATGAGGCAATTCAAACCCTAATTACCTATATTAACCCTCAAAAATAATAATTTTCACCTAGGAAACCCTAATTTTTACTTAGGAAACCTTCGTACATTCAAATTAGGACTTCCCAAGAACATTGAAACAAGCAACGAGGGATCTATAGACTTAATTTTTCATCCTAAACACATCTGAATGGAAATAGAATAGTGTCATGAGCCTGACCTCAAAATTGAAAATTTTAGGCCAACCTCTCGAGGGGGCAACACAAAGTCCTACCATCATTTTGTTGAATGTTGGAGCACAATGGGACATAATTTTTTTTCAAAAACTTGATCTTACAAAATCTTTGAAACAAAGCAACCAATACTTTGTATCAAAGAGGGGCAAAATATAGACATGTAAAATTGACCTAACACCTATCACACATACTAAACAACATTCTCACATCATCAACACCATTATCATCAAACATCATTGCATTTCATGCCATTTCACATCAAAACCCTAATTTCCCCTATTAATTGAATAATACAACATTATTTAATTAATTCACTTTTCCATCATTTTTGACTAATTAAATAAATTCCATTTATTTAATAAAGTCCTAAAAACCCTATTTTTGCTATTAATTGAATTAAACAACATTATTTAATTAATTCACTTTTTCATTAGTTTCAACCAATTAAATAAATTACATTTATCTAATAAAGTCCTAATATCACTTAATTTCCTCCTGATTAGTTAAATAACACCAATTATATAATTACGTCACTAAATCACTTTATACCCCTAAGTTGATTAAATTATTAAATCATAATAATTTAATTAAGTCACTTTTCCCTCCAAAAATGGAAGAATTAAATAAAAACTATTCAAAATATCATAAAAAATAAATCAAACTAATGCAACTTTATTTTCAAAAGTCAAACTTGATTTGCACGTTCAACTCCAAAAATGAGTCAATTAATTAAATCAATTAATCAATTATCCTCCCCCACTTTTTGATAGAGAAAATTATGATTGTTGACTCAACCATCTAATTTGTTGACTGAGCCATCTAATTTGTTGGCTAAGCCATCTCATTCCTAACTGATCAATCTAATTCCTGACTGATCAATCTAAATCCTGACTAACCAATTTATTCCTCAATCACAAAAAATGTGCAATCTACTTTGAACAATCTATTCATGTCTAAATCCTCTCAACATCTCTTGACTGTCGATCTTGATTCAAAATTGTTTAATCCTAACCATTCATTTCAAATTGTAATTTCTATATAACAAACCTCTTTCCTTACAAAAAAGGATCGGAGAGTAAACATCATTTGCACAATGAAGTACTGTCGACATTCACAACCACCATTAGAGCTTCAACATAACTTCGATCAACCATTCACACATCAAGATTTTTCACACGAACTATGGAGACTTCACAGTGATACAAACAATCCAACATCAGGCGAACATACTTCGATACGAGATGGGTAACATTTTCATTATTGAATTCAATTGTTTATGTACTTCATTTTCATGTTCTTGAATTCAATATTTTAAATTGTTCATTTCATAAGTGTAGGATTAGATCTTAGATTATTTTTCTTGATCTTATATTAGATTTTGATTTCAATTACATTCATCTTGTTTAGCATCTATGATTTTCCCCCTCACACAATAACAATCATCTTTCTCTTCAAAAACGATCGAATAATCAACATCATTTGCACAACGAAGTAATTCCAAAACCTTAATCAAAATTTTGAAGCTTCAACACACATCTTTGATCAACAACACATGCACGTTCTTCAAAGATATTGTGCACACAATGGAGGCTTCACATTGATACGAACAACCCAACATCTTTGCAAACACACTCTGACACATGATGGTAAAACTATATTGTTTGGATTTCATTGTCATTATTTTATTTCAATTACGTATTTGAATTCCCCAATTTTGTAGTTTAATTTCTTGAGTAATGGGCATGAATTGTCTTTTTGATTGTTTAGATTAGCTTCTATTCACTCAATTTTAATATATTGCATGATCTCATTTCCCCCTTACACAACACCTAAGGAAAAAAATATATTGTCTTTCATTATTGTGTCTATATTGACATAGTAAGAAATAATTTGTTGAAAGAATGAAGAAGGTTTTTATTAATGAGTTGTCATTGATGTCAACACTACATGATGGATGTCAATCAATACGATGGATATTTACATAAAATTTATTTTTCAAAAGTATTTTTGGCTAAGTGTCTACATCGATAGTTTTAGCACACTGCGCCCTCCGATAATTTGGTTCATATTTGTTCACCCTTTCAGATCTACTCTTATGGATCTAGTATTTTTTTCATGGATATCACTGGCATCTTATTTCATAATTTTAGTTGTTTTGTATAAGTGGTTCAAAAGTTGCAAGTAATAGAAGATTGGTAGATATGGTTTACACAGTTTTATGTGTATTGGCTATTACCTAAATATTTTGCATTCTTATGTGGATTTGAGTTAGACATTACAATTTTGAGAGAATGTTTATAGGTGTCAGTACATTACATTTTTTAGGTGACGTGATATTTTAAGGTCGACATATTCTTTGGTGATGATTAGTTGGAGTATCTTGCTTTTGGGTTCTATGTCTGGCCGACTTGATATATGCAAAGAGTTATATAGATTAAATATGTGTTGCAAATGGAAAAGGGAGTTGTTATAGGTCCATGTTGACCTATATTTCTTGTTTTTTAGGAATGAAGGAAATTTTGGTTTTAATTGGGTGTCAAAAAGGCATGTTCTGCATAATTTGCATAATTTGAGGTTACATATAATTAGGCTGACCTAATTAATGTTTGCGATGGAGTTTAGTACATATACAAGGCTAATATGAGTTGATGAAGAGTAGTATTTATATATATGCATGATCCAAATGCAAGCAATGATGTGAAATCTTGCATAATAGTGTGAATAAGTTGTGAGTGTTGAGAAAAGGTGTGTGGATACAAAGCAGAGCAAAGATTTGTAATCTGAGCTTGATTAGAATGTGCAATGAGCTTCAGAGGAATTGAATCCAACATATGTTAGATGTATTTTTCTCAATTCAAATTCTAGATGTGAGGCCACTTCTTTGTATCATTCTTTTCTTTGTGAGTAGTGAGTTCACTTGGATAGTGATTCCACCTAGCAGTGATCCTTTCTATAATATCTTATAACTAGTTATAACATATTGTGAGTTAATCCTCACCATGGTTTTTCTCATCTTGGGTTTTCCACGTAAAAATCTAGGTGTTCATGTGTTGTGTGTGTTATGGGTTGTTTATGATTTCATTACCTATAATTTTTAAGTATGCTTTGGAAATTGGATGGTTAATGATTGGATGGTTTAATAGAATATTGATTCAGCCCCCCTTTCAGTATTCCATGTGTTCAACAATTGTTATCAAAGCTTGGTTCCTTGGAAGAAGCTTGACCACTTTGGGAAGATCTTGTAATTTGAATACATGGCTCCAAAAGTGATTCTTGCTATCAGATACATAGAAGAAGATTGCATGTTCCACAAATATGGACAACTCAAAGTCTCTCTTGAAGACCTAGACAAAATTGAAGTTGAAAATAGAGATCTAAAGGAAAATATTAAAGAAGCAAATTCCTGCATCAAAAAATTGAGAGAAAAAATTAAAAAATTCAGAGAAAGAGATAAGGAGGTCAATGAGCAATTGAAACAAGCAAATGAAAACATCATCAAACTAAAAATGCAAGTGGAAGAAAGAAGGAGAATTTAAGAATGTGTAAATGCAATGGTGAAAAGAAATACTGATGAATGTACAAATCTTGAACAAGAAGTGGTAAATCTAGGATTAGATCTAGAAAAATAAAGAATTCATGAGGACAAATTCAAGAAAATGTATTCAATGCTTGATGAGTTAATTTTAGGTTAGAAATCATCCAAATACAAAGGTGGCTTGGGACTTGAAAAAGGAGAAAGCTAAAAAAAATATTAGAATGCAAAGAACACTGAAGACAAGAAGAACAATGGAAAGTTCCAAAATTAGAGAAACAATGCTAGAAGACCCCCCATTAGACAACCAAATACTCAAAGGTACCCATAATTTAATTGTATTTATTATTTTTGCAATAAATTTAGACATAGAGAAATGGAATGTAGAAGAAAAATGAATTAGAATGTTCCATATTTTACTATTCAATGCTTTACATGCAAGATATTTGGGCATAGAGTAAATAAATGAAGAAGTAAAATGATGAATGCATATAACAGTGGTAGAATGATTCAATATTTTAATAGTTACTGATATGCATGCTATGGATTTGGACATAAGCATAATCAATTTAGATATAGAGTTAATGAAAGGAATAATGCTCAGAGAAATACCATATGCAACAATTGCAATAGGCCTAAACATATTGCTAGACTTTGTAGAAGAAAAAATTCAAGGAAGGATAATCCGGTAAAGAGTAATGAACCAACTAAAAAGATCGATTAGACTAAAGTAAAGAAGGAAATGGAAAAGATTTGGAAAAAATAAATAATAACCTAAGAACAAGGAAGAATCATAGACTACAAATGAATCTGTACCACCCTCTGGTGTAGATAATTCCTCTAAAAATTGAACCTATGCATTGGCTTAGGGGGAGCAATAACATAAAATCACGTAATCCCCTACCAATATGGTGTTTCATAGCTTGGCATGAAGATATGAGATGGATATGGATAGTATGGATCTTTTGGAGAAGACTCCAGAAGAAAATATTGAATTGTGAAGATTTGTAGAGCGATTTAAGGTTTATATTGCATAGAGAAGGTTTTACTAGCTTTACTATTTGGTGTATTAAATGTGAATTAGGGCATAATCGAAAGGATTATATATCTATCCCTTGTCAATTTTATTCGATTTTATGCATTTGGAGCGAGCATTGTGAGTTGAAGTAAATTCAAGAGTTTGAAGGCGATTTGAGAAGTAGAGTATTCAAACCCTAATCCTAGTTGAGCAAGAAACTGGTATTTACCATTGTCCAAAGCTGAAATAGAATTCATTTTTTGAAGCATTTGAATTTAGTAGAGATGGAAAAACATATAGTGGTAAATGTGAGTGAGATATTGATGCAGATGCATCCATGGTTCCCAACCAGCTAGAAAATTTTGATTTTTCTTCAATTTTTGTTGTGAATTTAATTTCAAGGATTTTTTGGAGTGAATTTGACATTAATAAGTCCAAAAAAATAGATTATTTATTTGGACATGTTTTGGGTTGATTTTTGTTTGCCTTGGGAAGCATGTTGGGATTAATGCTATTTAATTTAAT
Organism: Sequoiadendron giganteum; assembly: GCA_007115665.2. Classification (NCBI taxonomy): domain Eukaryota; kingdom Viridiplantae; phylum Streptophyta; class Pinopsida; order Cupressales; family Cupressaceae; genus Sequoiadendron; species Sequoiadendron giganteum. The sequence goes on along the minus strand of CM021110.1, from coordinate 231,913,339 downwards.
ATACAAAAAGGCAAACATGGGCATTGGAATTTGGAGAGGGGGAAATTTTGACTTGTATTTAATAAAAATCATGCTACATGCATGATTTGGATGGTCAAACTAAGTGGAGATGGAAATTTGAACTGGTAATTAAAATTAGAGAGTGGAGAATTAGCAGTTCCGACTAGTGGAGGGTTGCCTTCCTGGTAATGAATTCAACATACATTGGGAGATACACAAAGGCAATTTGCTGAAAATTAATTGATTTTTCAAGAAGAGGGATGTGATATTTGGTGTGGGGGGATTTTTCGAGGTTCTGGGTATTTCTTTTGGTAAATTGTTTTTGGGAGTCATTTTTTTGGTTTCAGATTTTGGCAACAAGAATTTTTGGGCATGGCATCTTCCTGGAAGGCATTTTTTAGACTTGGATATTGCTGTTGGAAGACAAAAATCTGTAGCAAGACATTTTTTGCAGACATTGGTGAATGTGTATTGTGATTTCCAGAATTTGTGTGTAGTTGCAGGAAGGAGGTTGCAAGAATTGAGAGGTGGTTTGAATGCAAGAATGTAATTGTTAATCTTGCCTGTAGCAAGATATTTGTGTCTGATTTTTCATGTAATATCAGTCTTGAAGGCTACCTTTGTACCTCCATTTCATTGTATGCATTTCTTAGTGACTTGCAAGTGTTATTAAGTCAATAAGAATTTCTTGTGTTCTTGATTTTGGGTGTCTTGTTTTATTAATTTCTTAAAATATTTGTGTGAGGTTTGAAGTGAAAAGAGTTGCAGGAAAGATCTCTTGCATTAGAAACCCCAACCTAAATTCAAGAAATACCCCATGAAAGTGTTTGAGAATGACTCAAAGCATTTTTGAGTATTCCATATAGGGTTTTTCTCACTAAGGACATTAGGGAATACATCCACAAGAAGATATGAAGCTATGGTAATTGGATATAAAATATACTAAAAAAACAAAGATAATTTTATGTTTGCCACAATAATTCATGTAGATAATGAAATGGTGGAAAAATGAAAAGACTATGATTTGTGTGAGTTGCTCCAACAAATTATTTTTGACAATTTGAATAAAACTAAGGATAAGAAATACCCCTTCAAATTTGGTTCCTTGGTAGTTTGTTTGTTCTATTTTTTGAGGGAGCTTCTAGGAAGAAGCCATATTATATGGAGTAGAAGCAAGTTTGTATACCATCAAATATTTGAACATATACACATCATTAGTGATACAAAATCTCAAGATGAGGCACTTACTACCTTCTTTGTAGTATTTCAGAAGAGAATGCATGAATGAGAGAGGATCCATAAGTCTATAGTGGAAAAATATTGAGATGATATCACATTTCTGGTCAAAACGGATGAATGCATCATTGAAGTTGTGGAACCCAAAACTATCTAGATTCAACCACTTAGATATGCAATCAATAAAAATGAAGTAGATGGTTATGTTGTTATATTATTGAATAGTCCTAAGGACCCTACACAAGAAATACATGGAACATATGAGGATAAATCCTTGAAAGTGCACATGGAATTGAAAAATCCTAATATAAAGAGGAAGGCAAAAAAAGGTACATAATTTTTTCAAGGACAAAGGATTCATAGATGAAAAAATAGAAAAGTTAAAAGGAAAATCAAAGGGATAGATAAGAACAACAAGTGGGACCACCAGACCTAGAAGATCTAGAAGATCTGATTCCACTACTTCCCTTGATATTTAACCCTCTCAATCAGTTTCTACCTCTAGTAGAATAAAGAGAACGAAGACCAATGCTTTGATAATAGATGAACCTGAGATGGAGGAGGCCACATGGCATGGAAAGAGAAAGAAAACTACTCTAGCAACCTCTTCTGCTGCTACATATGAGAAAAGGGAGTTGTTATAGGTCCATGTCGATCTATATTTCATGTGTTTTGGGTGCAAAGGAAATTTTGGTTTGAATTGGGTGCCGACAAGGCACATTTTACATAATGTGAGGCTACATCTAATTAGGCCAACCTATTTTATGTTTGTGATGGAGTTTAGTACATATACAAGGTTGATTTGAGTTGATGAAGAGCAATATTTTGACACATACATGATCCAAATGCAGGTAATGATGTGAAATATTACAAAATAGTGTGAATAAGTTATGAATGTTGAGAAAAGTGTGCAAATACAAAGCATAGTAGAGATTTGTAATATGGGCTTGATTAGAATGTGTAATGAGCTTCAAAGGAAATGAATCCAACATATGTTAGATGCATTTTTCTTAGTTCAAATTCAAGTTGTGAGGCCACCTCTTTGCATCTTTCTTTTCTTTGTGAATAGTGAGTTCACTTGGACAGTGAGTCCACCTAGTAGTGGGCCTTTCTATAATATCTTATAACTGGTTATAACATATTGTGAGTTAATCTTCACCTTGGTTTTTCCCATCTTTGGTTTTCCATGTAAAAATCTTGGTGTTCATGTTTTGTGTGTGTTATGGGTTGTTTATGCTTTTATTCCTTATAATTTTTAAGTATGCTTTGGAAATTAGATGGTTTAATAGAATACCAATTCACCCCCTTCTCAGTATTTAGTGTGTTCAACATAATCAAATCCATAGGAAAAAATATGATCTTGTAGTATATTTATAATAGATGAAGACTAAATTCTAGTGTTTTGGAATGTGCTTTTATGGGAAAATTCTTGAGAAATTTTTAAGAAAGGCATATGTAGATATGGAAGAATTCATTTCACAATATAAATCCTTATTAGATTATAAAAGTTGTAATGTAGAAAATTTTATACCTTTACACTTTCACACTATGCTTGCATCCCCTTAATTAATTGGACTTAATTAAGCCTCTAATTGACCAAATTATTCATTCCAAATCCTTATTATTCCCATTTTTCGAAAGGGAAACCTAAATTAAATAATTTCTAACATTAATTAAAACACCTTTGAAATTGAGTGTTTTGGACTTAGGTCTTAGGACACATTTGCCCAGGGGCGAATGGGTCCCCTTCAAGTCATAGGAGCCAATTTTTAATATTTTTTTGGTGTAATTTTAATGATTCAAATTCAAGTGTCAAATGTCAGCTTTTAGAATCTAATTTTTGGGAAATTAGATAAACACCTATAAATAAAAGGTATTTTTATCAATTCAAATCTAACACACTTTATGAGAGAAATCCTATAGAAAATATTATTGTCAAGAGCATTGAAGAGTAGATTTATAAATCATCTACAACAACAATCATGATCATATCATCATGTCAAATTTTATGTTCATGTTTTGGAGCTAACATTGTGATGTAGGTTTCAAGCATTCAAGCATCAAATCATTCAATTAATCAAGTCAATTCATGCAATAACTAAGCCTTAGAGTGATGTGTTTGACTTCATTCCTCTAAGGGCATCCATTAAGTGTTTGGTGAGTTGTAACAAACATTTTTCATCTCTCTTTGTACATGCAGATTTAGAGGTGAAAAAGGACTGAAAGTTGATCAAAGGAGAAATTTTGCAAAGTTGTCAAATTTGTCATCATTGTTGTCAAGCTACAAAAAAACACCTATAGGTTTTATTTTTGGCTTTTCTATAGTCAAACTTGAAGGAATTAAAAGCTTAGATTTGGTATATGAGAATTGCGAAAAGTATTTTTGGACCCCTACAGTAGGACCCATTTTCCCTAGGGTGAATTAGTCTTGCTACAAACCCTGAAACTTGCTTTTTATCATAGATGCACATCACTTTTCCCTTCTAAGATTTGCTTGCAAATTGTCACTTCCATTTCTGTTATCATAGAATTGTGCATTTCAAGTGTTAGGTCATATAATTTAGTGAGTTAATGCACTTTAAACCATCTCCTAATATAGAAAATCAATCATTTTTGTCATAAGAAAACAATAGATCCCAAAATAGGGTTGGCTCACCTCAAGGTTGAAAGTCAACCCTGCCCCCTTTGAGATCTCTTTTTCTAATGAAATTAGGGAAAATGGTAGGTGTGTTTAAACCTTTAAATCATTTTATAGTGAACACTCGCTTACATTCACATCACCCTCTCTTTTTTCCTTCATTTACAAAGCTAAATCCCAATTGTGTCTTTGTAAACAAACTTTATTGTGCACATATATATAAAGATCCATTTGTTTTATTTTAAAAAAATTGTGTATATCAAAATTACAAGTTTTAATTGTAAGTTAAATTAAAAAAAAACTACTAATACATAGATAACTATATGTATAGATAGATATAATATAAAATTTTATAGATAGATCAATTTTTCTAAAATTATAAAAGAAATATTGAATATTTAAGAATCATATTTAAATATATATTAACTAATTTAATATTTATAATATTAATTATATTCAATAAACTTTATATATTAAATATTTTTCTGGATATATTAATTGAGCTCAAGCAGGCCCAACCACAAATACAATGCTAAACTTGGCTTAGCAACTAGACAAGAAAACAAAAATATAAACATTGGCAAGCCTTCTAAAAGGAAACTAGAGAAACTATATATTAGTCTCGACCTCCATTATATCAGCCATGTCTTTCTACACATATTCACCATCACCACCATCCCCAACTAGAAGTTCCAAGATGGTCACCCACTCTTGTGATCTCCTTCAATAGGGAAATTTTACGTTTGACTTCCCTCATCCTTGCATCCTGGTTCTCCCCCACACTCCACAAAATGAACAATATCCATGGGCCATTAAAATATTATGTTAGCATTGGTCAGACACCTCTAGATGGTCACAACCCCAAACCTAGCACCACCATACCCAGATAGAATTCTAGTGCCTCCCACCACTCTGCAACCACCATCTAGCATATAATAAGTCTTATGACAACTATCTCCTCCCTTACTTGTAGGAGTCATGCCAAGAACATGGATGAAACATTATAATTAACTCTAAAATTAAAAGTAGAGAACAAGAACCGAGCCCCCAAGATGCTTTTGATCACACCTAATGTCTCCTCATCATTTAGATTGAATATCTTCTTAATCCTTGTATTAGACACTTCTCACCTAAATTCCATTTGATACTCCTTTACCCTTAGAAAAATTGTTGTCGCTGATGGAACTTCAAAATTTTCCTCTTTGAATTCTATTTTATCTTCCCGTTGTCTTGGTATTTCATATTGTTTGAGAAAAAACCTAAGGTTGGGGTTTTTACTTGTGTCTTTATGAAAAACCCTAGTGTTTTATCATATGCCTTGGGTGGGATCTATTTGGTTGTTACTTTTTGAGGAGGGTTTTAAAATGACTTATGCCCCATCACTTCATCTAAGTCTGGCCCATTTTGGTTTATTGTTTTATTTCCTTCACTTGACTTTATTAGTTCCTAAGTCTAGGTTGCCCCATGCTCTCATGTTTGAAAACAACTTAAGCAATTCTTTGTTGTTGGCCTAGTGATGTCCCCTCAAACCTTTTAATAAATGTTTTATATTTTGTAGGGGACAAATTTGCATGACTGTAGATCAACCATCGTTTGATCTCAGCCATTCCCCACCATCCCATGATGATCCCACCACAAGGTCTTGACTGATTATGATATCACAGGAGAGCGCCACGTGTCTCATTTGGTGAAGCCGAAGAGATAATAAAAATGTTTTAATACGTTTATCAAGTTTTAATACATTATGTAGTAGGTTACTAAAGTGGTTACGAGATGCACGTGATTCAAATCAACAATATATTATAATCTTGATGGGAAAGATGCTTGATGGTTAATTACAATGCTAGCGACTGTGTTGAATGAACACGATTTCCGATGGTTGAGATCTATGGTTGCCCACCATCGCGTGACCAGAAGTTGCGAGGTCTTTATTGATCATGATATCACGGGCGGGAGCCATGTGCATTTCCTTGGTGATACATAATATGGTGGGTCCTTATTGTCATTATGGAGATTGTGTTAGCTTGTTTTGAAGGAAGTCTTCGATGATCTGACAAAAGTGAAGGATCAATGATTGTTATTTGAATTTGCATCAAATGCGATTGGAGCCATTGGCATGGCATGCACGTAAGCTTCAATGGCGGACAAGACATCCACTGGCATGATTTGATTGACATAAAGTGACTTTCCTCCTACCCTAGTGTCTCACAAATAATTCAAACATCTTTGCGAAGTAATTTCCGAGCCAAGGACAAAGTTATGAGTTATCACAGTAAGGATTTGAATTTCTCCAAAGCACAAAGCCATGAGTTATTTTTTATACCTCCTAGTTAATTTGATTGAGAACTTGAGGAAAATTGTGGTGCACTCATTGGAGGGCTTATTGATAATTGTTTTTAGGGCTATAGGTTAGTTGAATTTTGGGAAATTGTAGGGTTCTATTATGTAATTTTGTATTCCTATTTAGCATTAGTTGTGTGAAGTTAAAAATAGAAAGGAAGCCCTAGTTTACCCACGTGGCATCGTCAAAGCAACATTCTAGCCAGATTGACTATTTACACAAAAAAAATATGATGAATTCTTGGATCAGTTACCATCGTCAACTAATGATAGGAAGAAGGGGTTGGTTTTGATGCATGGAAGAACCCTAGGGGATGGATTAATTTATAACTGTTCCAATATTGCCAATGCTAGGGTTCCCATCATAGGTTTGGAGATGTTCAGGTTGTGGTATGGATAGAGGAGTTTTCCCCACCCCTTCTCAAATGGTTGGATGTATGATATGGGGAAGCTAGTGGTCCCAAATGTGTTCCCTAATGTGGATTTTCTTAGGGCAGTGGCTACACGTTATGACCCTATTACACGGGTAATAAGAGATAATGACAAAGGGATTTTTCTGAGCATAAACAAAGAAGAATTTCAACTAGTTTTAGGCCTGAGTGAGTCTAGCACATTCCTGGTTCCTATTGATCTTGAGGAGATGAAACAAAAGTATGGGAATTTAAAGTCACTTTTCAGAGTTAAGTTACTTCCACCTCATTTGGCTAGGGCAGGAGGTTCGAAGGTCTATATCAGCCCTAGTGACCAAGAACCTTTCAAACTGAATTGTTTTGCAAATAAATTTTTGACCACCTTTTACTCATTGTGCAAGATTTTGGGTTTTAGCCCCAACACAGTGATGCCAATTGCTTACATGTTTATCGAGATACAAATACAACACCCTAAATTCTGAGTAATCTATGGTTTTGCCTCCTTTTTGGCTGAAAAGATACATGAAGGGCTATTGAAATTATAGCAAAAGGATGCAGACACTCCATTCTTCTGGTATTCCATGTTAAAGTACATGTTTTTGTATAAGAATGCTGAATTATTCTATGAGAAGATGGAGTTAAGGCAAATGGTTAATGGAGAAATATTGTCATTGCAAGCATGGACTGCAGACCTATCATATAATAGGGACAGTGCCAATTATGTGTAGTTTGACAACTATTTTGCCTCTAGATTGAGGGCTCGGTTGATGGTGAATGTGCCTAGAATCCCTGGGGAGTTACATGATTTCCTCATACCAAAGGGGAGGAAGCCTGAATTGAAAGTTTGTCACAACTGGGGTGACATTATCCCATACCTAGTTAGTACTGTTTTGAGGGTGTATGGTTTCCAAGGAACCCCATATATCCTACCATACAATGTGCCACCAAGAGTAGGATTTGTAGAAGTTATGTGGTAGATTGGTTGTATCCATGAGGACAACCTTATCAGGAAAGGTAAAGGAACCTTTTTCCCTGATTACATTGTGGTGTCAGATTTTGTGTTTTCAAAGGGAGGTTGGGTCCAGTTTGGGAAAATGTTTAATGATTACCACTTGAGGTGTGGTCCCAAGTGGTAGCATGATCAGGAGGGCTTCTTTTCCCTTTTTAGATAGTGAATAAAGGGTGGTAAGTTTGTGCATGAGTTCAAATTTCCTGAAGACTTGATTAGAAATGAGTTTGATCTGAATAAGTAGGAGTTTCACAAGGAAAAATGGATAGCTTATGACAAGATAATAGCCATTTTGCAAAAAATGGATCCTAGATATGATCCATTGATGGAGTTTAGTCCATTTCACAAGAAAATTGCTTTTTTAATGGATAACTTCAAGGAGATCATGGGCATCTTAATGACCAAGAAGATACACTTGGAGTTAGATCAAGGTATGCAGGAGCAAGATGCAAGGCCAATTGAAACAAGGCCAGCCTATCAACCTATAGAGAAGTGGCCTATCTATAGAAGAAGAAGAAATGATAGTAGTGATGAGGAAGAGGAGGATAAAAAGGGAAAAAAAATCATGAAAGCGCCAACACAACCAGGTCCAAGGTTCAAGACACCTAGGGCAATCAAACTCATTGATTTTGAATCATCACCACCATCAGAGCCAAGCCCTAAGAGGCAAAGGATTGAGAAAGTACAAGAGGATATGATGGATGAAATTGTTGTCAAAGACCAGGATATGCAGGTGGGTATGCCTTCTCCTCCTAGGCCAGCTGAATTGGTCTTGTTTGATTTAGATATGAAAGGGAAGTGTGTACAAGATGTAAGGATGGAGGCATGTAAGGCCTTTTATGATGATGCATTTGTCAAGACTCCAATTTTCTTTCAATTAGTATGGAGAATGAAACTAGAGGAGTATCGAGACAAGTGCAAGAGGAGAAGAGAAATGAGACCTGACGGGTCAAAACAGGAGAATGATGATGAGGTGAGAGCTGAATTAATGGAAGAATCTAAGACATCACCCCTAAGGAGGGGAGAAAATTAGTAGCTCAGGCTAGTGTATTGGTTTTTCTTGAGTGGGACATAGCTGATGTAGTAGCTTTTAACTCTATTCTAAAGTCCAAGCATCCCCTATAGGATTCTAAAGAATAGGTCAAGACATCGTTACAAGATTTTGCCTTCAACGAAGAATATGAGACCTTAGCAATTTGGGCTTTGCATCCTCAAGGTAGAAAGCCAAATTTCACTGACATTAACCGAAACATAAGGGGAGGGTTAATAATAAAAAGAGCCTCAGAGACCTCAACCATAGAGGCTACTAACTTGACTGTGAATATGGCCAAATTGGCCCAAAAGACTGCTAAAAGGGAGGAGGATGAAAAGATAAACCTAATGGAGAAGTATAATTTCATAATTGGAGAGTACAAAAAGGTGCAACAAAGGAATGTTGAGCTGCAGACTGAGGTGGACAGATGAAAATATAGGTAGATTGCGGAGACATCAAATTCTCCAAGGATTATGACATTGTCTTCCACATTAGGATTAGTGCCTCCTACTTCTCCTATTGTTTCTACACCAGGTCTCCTAGCCAACCTCCTTCCCTTATTCCTAAATTAGAGCCAATTGAGGAAGAAGTAGAATGCTCTGTTGATCCCACAAAGAAGCAACTAATGCATAAGATTATAGAGATACAAGTAGTCTTGAGAGAAAGTGAGGAGGAAGCACTTGTAAAGAAGGGGGAGATTTTAAATATAGTTTTGAGATATTTGAATGAGAAGGTTGATGGCATATTGCCATCAATGTATTCTTTATATTCTTTATTATTAGATGCAATAAAGAACATTAATAGGGATCAAGAGGTAGTACTACCATTGATTGAAAAGTGGATCCCTAGGGCAAATGATTTAGATATAATGTATAAATCCTTAAAGTTTGATACAAATAATAAGCCCCAATCATTAATGCCTACTCAAGTGTTATTCAATTCATTTCAAGGTTTTTAGGCCTTACCAAATAACTTGTGTAGGAAGATCAAATAATAGGTAAAGAATTTTGATGATTGGAATGATAAATATTTACATGATATAATTGATGAAAAGGGAAATGTTATATCACTGCAACAGTGGTATGATAGAGCAAATGAGGTCATCAATGCACAAATTAAATTGATTTGTGATGACTCAAATTATGACTTATTGGTGAGCTATATGGACAAGAACATTAGTACTAGCTCATTTTTCGAATCTTTTGAGAGAGAAGCAAATCAGGTGGCGGTTAAGTACACACCTTATAATGTTAAGGTGAATGAGGTAGTTAGTTTTGATTGGCCAGTTGATGAAGAATACTAGAAATGGGTAAATGTATATTTAATCAAGGAAGAGTAAAATAGAGTTGGCTACTAGCGGTTACCAACTCAGCTGTTGCAGTTACACCAGTTTCCAGTTTTGTTTTGGTGGTAGTCTTGGTATAGGATTCTTGAAGTTTTGTTGATGCATCAACCGTTCTTAGTGGTAAGGATGAACAAGAAGATTCTCTAAGGATTAGCTGTCATAAATTTTTTTTGAAATATCACAGGGCAGTCCAAGTGACTAATGACATGTGTACTTCTGGCCCGATGCTTGTTTGCTCCTTCATTTTCTATAAGAAGGATTTCAAGCCTAGAAGTACGGATTAGCATGTTAGATAATTTTGGTCAAGTCTATGTGAAGTTGTAGAGAAATTGTAAATCCTGATGGTTTTAGTGAAATGCAATTTAAGTTGTGAGTCATTCTATAGTAGGTTTTGAACTCATGGGATTGGAAATTTTATGATAGTACTGGAAATTTAATTGAAATGATTTATTTCAAACTCAAGTCTCTCCATTGTATAAGCATATCAAAATTTTGAATAAAATGATCAAGGGTTGTTTCGTTCATCTCACTATTGTAGTGTGTATGATTCTTATTTTAGTTTTAATTCAAACAATTAATTAAAATGCTTGAACGGGATTATAAGTGGATATGTTTTGTATAAGGATTTGATAATTAGTATTGGGTTAGAGTATATATTGATGATATTTTAAGGCAATATTATCAAATATCTTACATGTTATGTGTTAAATCTTTCATAAACCCTTAGATGCTTATGAATTTGACTCCTCCAATGGTATATGGCACTGATCTAGTTTGTACTTATTCGTGAGGTTCAATATTTGTTTGTCTTTACCTAGAGATTTCTACAAATTGAAAACCAATGACTATCTTATACTGTGAAATTTTGTTGTAGTTATCTCATGCTCCAACTAGTTGATATTATTGATGAAAAACTAATTCTATTCGATATTATCCTATTATGTTGAGCTATTAAATGAGATTATCTATTGTTGTTAATGTTGTTTATACTATTGGTGTAGAGGTTGTAAACGCATTAAGGGATCACCCTCCTGGGTCTTGCAAAGCCCAAAGTGTAGGAGGTTTGTTAAAATCCTCGTCAGTTGGTCCAGGTCCTTCGAGCTACCCTTGATTGGAATTGGAAAGTCCATAGGTAGATTAGAAGATCAACCTAGTTACAGTAAAAAAAAACAACAAAATGGTGACTCCATTGGGGATGTTAATCTAAATATTTCTTGTCAGTGTATCAATTGTCCATTTTGCATAGAGCTTTCATAGTAATTCTATGATTTGAAGGTCAAGCTCGAGGTTTTGTCTTTCGTTTGTCCATTTCTTCTGTTGTTCAGAATTTTTGAGTTATTTAGTGAAGTATTTTTGTACGTTGTCAGTACAAGATTTTGAAAGGTCTTTTAAATTCGACCAGGTGTCTCTAGATAGTTGGTATTCCCAAGATAATTGGGTGGTGACTCTGAAGTCTCTACACTAGTGTCCATCTTATTTGAAGATTTAATATAAATTGAAGGATCTTTGGACAAGAACGTAGAATGAAGAACACTAGGTTGCTCATGAAGAATCATCTAAAACAAAAAGTGGAGGGTGAACTTCCTCAAATGAAGAAGAAGGTCTGGATAAAGAAAAGACCATAATCTAGCAATGTTGCTCCTATGTCACTGAATCTTGTACACCAAGGTACAATTAAGCCTTTACATCCTATCTTTAAAACTCTTGAACAAGTGTCTAGACATTTAGAATCAGATAGTTGTGGAATTTTTGATGCATTATTTAATACACCTGTTCAAGAGGATGTAATATGTCAAATCAAGGAACCTGTTAGTGTCCAATATGCTGAAAAGAGAAGAGGTAGGAGTAGAAGTTGAATCCATCATAGAGAAAGCACCAGTGATGTGCCTCCTCCTCCTCCTAAAGGTGATGGAACACCTTTACTATCTAAACATGTACTTGAAGAGGTCAATCTAATAGACCTAAGTGATACATCGAGTTCTGATATGGCTTTTCTTGACCCTGATGATGTTTTTGGAGATATTGATTCCCTAAGGCAAGAGATCCAAAAACAAGTTGAGCTTAGGATGAAAAATGATAAGGAGAGGGAAATAAAATTGATGCATGTTGTAATTGAGAGGGATAGGTTAATTAGACAGTTGGCAACAATGAAGCTCCTGAACCAAGAATAACCTAAGCTAGATGAGGAAGGTCCTATTGTATGTGAAATATTTGACAAGGGGGTAAAGCCATTGTCTAAATTAAGTCATGTAGGTCAAGTTGATGCCCAATCAAAAATACCAAACCTGAAACCCTCAAACCCTATTAAGCCTCAACCAATTAATCCAAACCCTAAGCCTATTCTAGACAAAGGAAAACAAAAGGCTGAGGGGATTAAGATAAATGATAGGGTGGATTCTCATCCCCTTAAAAGAGATCCCCCACCACATGTATTTTTACAAGCTGAGAGTGCCTTAGAAAAGGTTAGAAGGTAGGGTGAGGCTCTTGCAGAAGAGTTAGAGAGGACTGAGATTGAGGTTTTAAATGCAAAAATGAAGAGGAAAATAAGTTTCCTAAAGATTTCAAGTGTGGATGAGGTTACACAAGCTACAACCTCATCAAGTCATCAAGATGCCTTGAAAAATGGTCCTAAAACCAGTTTGAACACTACCACAAATAAATTGGGCCCAAGGGTTCATGCAACCAAGTTTGTAAATCTACATCATGATTGCCCTAAGATACAAAATTTAGGTCTTGGTGTTGATTCTCAGAAGATTGAAGGATTATTCCAAAGGAGACCTATACAATTGGAAAGGTATAGGCAGTTATTCTTTGATGGTATTCCAAGTTATCCAAACCCCATCCATGATGAGCTGAGAGAAAATATGAGTAAATTTGTTGGGAACAATGTTGTGACAATAGAGGAACATTTAAAAGCCTTCATGGATATGTTAAATGACTAAGAGGTAGAGCATGAAGATGTTGTAATGAAATTGTTTGTACAATATCTGGTGGAGGATGCAAGGGATTGGTACAGAGGTTTATCGAATGCTAGTATTGGTTCATGAGATGAATTTGAAAAGTGCTTCAAAGAACAATACAGTGATAAAACTAATGCTAGTTTCATGCTAAATGAATTCAATAACATCAAGAAGTCATTGAATGAACCTGTGACAAAATTTAACCTTAGATTCCAAAAGGCAATGTATAAGTTGTTTTAGGTTTTGAGGCTTGATGAAAATGTTTGTTTAACTACATATTTCAATTGTTTTGATGCTAAAATGGCATATCTCCTTAGAGATAAGGACCCTCAGAACATGAGAGATGCTTTCAGGGTGGCTATAAATATTGAAAGTAATAGGAGAGCTTCTGGGAAATATGGTAGGAGAGAGGAACCCACACTTTTGAAAAATCCTAAGGATAAGACTGAGAATCTTTCTACTACAAAGCCTAAGGATGATGAGAAATGGGATAAAGTCTTCAACACTTTGAAAGACATAAAGTATACTATTTCCAATCAAGAAAAGGTAATAGGAAATGAAAAGCAACAGTATAATAAAAATGACAGATCACCTAGGCTGAAAAATTATCCTTATAACACAAATTGGAAATATGGGAAACCAATCTTGCTTGGCCAAAAGCCTAAAAGTGATCAGCATACACCAGACCCCGTATAGAAGCATTCAATAAATCTAGTACAAGATAGACCATGGTGTGAGGTGTGTGAACATCCACATAATCAAAATTACTATGGTATTGCTCAGTTGATTTTTGTTGAGGGAACGGAGTAGGATACTCATGAGCAGACTCTAGAATGTGAGTAGGATGATGTAGATGTTTGTATGGCATGATCATATATTGATGAGGAAAATTTTTATTTCAATGATGAATTACAAGAAGTTGATGTGGATAATCAGAGACAGAGAAATGAGATGTATCATCAACAGGTTTTCTCTGATGAGGAAGGTGATTTTGACCATCATGCTTGCAATGTGGAGCAGGCTGAAGATTCAGTGTCCTTAAGGATACCATCAAAAGAGGAGATTGTCTAGTTGACTGAGGAAATGGCTGCTCGAATGAGGAGTTCACTTCAGCTAAGAAACAAAATTGTGGGTGGTGAACAGGGTAAACCTATTGTCCTTTTTATCAAAGAGAAGAAGGACACGAACAAGGGTGTTAAGGTGGATAGAAAAAAGGATGTTGTCAAAATCAAAGAGGTTAAGAATGACAAGGTTTGGGAAAAAAGTATTGAAACCCCAAAGTCTCAAGAAGATGTTACTTCATCATTGGTAAAGACCAAGGTGATTACAAAGTTTGTTGAACCTTCTCTAGAAGAAAAGAAGCAAAATAAAATTGAAGAAAATAAGCAACTAGAGAGGAAATAAAATGATGAAGGGATGGTTTCTGATCTGCCTAAATATACACCCTTAGACATGTTTCAAGTGCTTTCTCAGGTTAAATTTTTTGTACCTTTGCTAGAAATGATGAGAATAACTGAGCACAAAGAAAAGATAATAGCCTTGATTACAACTAGTAATAAAATTGAACAAGGTAATTGTAAAGAAGCAAAGGATGAAGGGGAAAGAAAAGAGAAAGAAGTGGAGGGAATTGTGTCACAAATTCCCCCTATATATTTAGGGAATTATATTAATATGTGTCTTGAAAACATAAACCCCTTTTTCTTAAGTGTTGATATAAATGGGAAAACTTTGAGAAATTATATGATAGATTCAAGGGCATCCAATAATTTTATGCCAATCAAAATCATGGAGGCGATGGGCTTAATAGTAGATAATACTCAAGGTAAATGCTATGCATTAGATTCAAGAGAGGTTCCAATTATTGGGACTATTAGAGCATTACCTTATAAAATGACTCAGTATCCTGGAAGGATTTAGCCATGACTGTATTATTTGTAGACATCCCACCTCATTTTGGTATGCTTTTGTCAAGAAAGTGGAGTGCATCAATGGGAGGTAACATGCAGTGTGATCTATCATTTTCTACTTTCTACATTGATGGTAAGGATGGTCAATATTGAAAGAGAGTCAAAAGTATCCCATATGATTGAGCATGACCCAATTGAGAATATGACATGTTTTACTGATAGTGGCATAAATGAATTCAGGGCTAAGGAATCCCCTAGCAATTGTGATAAACCTACTACACTGATTGATATAGAAGTAAAACAATTGTTAGAGTCTGATGACTTGTGGACTATGTACTTTGATGGTGCAAGTTCAAAACAAGGATTTGGTGTAGGTGTTTTGTTACGATCACCAAGTGGAAGGACATTCAGGTTCTCTTTCACTCTATTATTTGAATGCACAAATAATGTGGCCAAATATGAAGCCCTGTTATTGGAGCTAAGATTGGTTGAGAAAAATGGGATCAAGAAGCTCAAGGTAATTGGAGATTCTGAGCTTGTGATTTCCCAAGTTAGATCTAGGTATGTGTCAAAGAATAAGAGGTTGAAATAGTACAAGAATGCTATTTGGGATGAATTGGAGAACTTTGATGCATTTTGTATAGGTTGGATGCAGAGAGGCCACAACAAGGTGGCAAATTTATTAGCAAACATTACATTAAAGCCAGATGATATGAATTATGTTGGAATTTCAAAGGTTGAAGTGAAAACCAGACCATTCATTCCTGATAATATAAAAAATTGGCAAGTTTTTGATAATGATGATGATATAATGAGGTTCTTGAATTGTGTGGATGAATATGAAAGTCAATGAATTGACTTAGGAGCCTTTGTGGAAAAAATTGATGGTAAAGATACTGTATTTGGAAATGAGGTCATTCAGTTAAAGACAAATACAATTCCTAAGGGTTTAGTTGTACTAGAAAGTGTGTTTGATAATCAGGATAGGACAAAAGCTAATTGTGTTGCTTCCCATCCTGATGACTTGGAGGAGATAAACCTTGGAATAGAGGCATCACTAAAAAAGGTGTATATTAGAAAGAAGTTGTCACCAAGGGTGAGAAGGATGCTAATTGACTTATTGAGGAAGTTTAGGCATGTGTTTGCATGGTCTTATGATGATCTTAAGGCATATAGGGAGGATTTATTTCAACATGAAATTCCTTTGAGTGATGGTGCTAAGCCATTTAGGCAAAAGCAAAGGCCTATTAATCGTACCTTGGCCCCCAAAATTCAAGAAGAATTAATGAAGTTAAGAGATGCAGGGATCATCAAGCCAATCAGACATTTGTCCTGGGTGTCAAATTTGGTACCTCTGAGAAAGAAAAATGGAGACATTAGGTTATGTGTGGATTTCAGAAACTTGACTATCTTCATTGAAAGACAACTATCCATTACCAAATATGGAAGCCATGTTGCAGAGGGTGACAGGCTGTGAGTTAATGTCTATGATGGATGGGTTCTCTAGCTACAACCAACTCATGGTCAAGGAGTTTGAGCAGTTTATTACAACTTTCACTACACCCTGGGGAACTTATGTCTATGTGAGAATGCATTTTGGTCTGACAAATGTAGGGGCTAATTTTCAGAGAGACATGGATGTGGCATTCTCAGACTTCATTAATTTATTTTTGGTAATTTACTAGGATGATTTGATGGCTTATTCCAAGAAATAAGATGATCATTGTGAGCATCTGGAGAAGGTATTTAGCAGAGCACTAGAGTATGGTATTTCCTTGAATTCGAAGAAGTGTGCTTTTGGGGTAAGGGAAGGAAAATTGTTGGGACATATTGTTTCCAAGGATGGAGTCAAAATTGATCTAGAAAGGGTAATTTCAATAGATAAAATCCCACAACCTCGCAATGTAAAAGGAATACAATCTTTCTTTGGACATATAAACTTCCTATGGAGATTTGTGACAAATTTTGTTGAAACAGTTTGCCCGATTTCTAATATGCTTAAGAAGGGAGCCAAGGTTGAATGGGAAGAGGAGTCTATATAGGATTTTTAGGCCATTAAGCAAGAAATAAAGGAAGCTCCTATGTTAAGAACCCCCGACTTTTCTAAGCCCTTACAAATTTTTTCATTTGCTTCTTTCCACATAATTGTAGTTGTGTTGTTGCAAAAGAATGCAGAAGGTTTTGAACAACCTATAGCCTTTTTCAGCAAATCTTTACAGGCTACAGAACTTAAGTATGATATAAATTAAAAATAGGCATATGCATTAGTAAAAGTAGTAAAAGCTTTCAGGACTTATTCAATGGGAGCTACTATAATTTCCTATGTACCTAGTGTTGTTGTTAAGGATATTTTCACATAGCAAGAAGTATCAGGGAGAAGATGTAGATGGATCAATAGGATCCAGGAATTCAACATTGAGATTTAGATTAGTAAGCTAGTAAGATGACAAGGATTGGCGAAGCTTATGGCCCAAAGTAATCTGGAAGAAGAGAATAGATCACACATATGTGATATGGAACATTCTGAGTGGTATAGGGGTGTGACCTATTATTTACAAAAGATGAAATGTCCTGATAATTTGAGTGAAAATGAAAAGAGGACATTGAAGCTACATGCTATCAAATATGTTATAAGCACTAGAAAGCTCTGGTGGAGAAGTGGAGAAGGTGTCATGTTGAAGTGTGTTGGCTAAGATCAAGCACAAGGACTCTTGAGTGAGATGCATAGTGGAGTTTGTGGAGGGAATTATATGGCCAAAACAACTACACACAAGGTAATGAGGGATGGATTTTGGTGGCCTACTATTTTAAGGATGCACACCAATTAGTAAGGACATGCAATGCCTGTCAATGTTTCTCTGGTAAGTTGAGATTTTATGGTAACTTGCCCTTAAAACTAGTTGCACTGCAATCTCCATTCTAGCAATGGGGAACTGATTTTATAGGGGAAATAGCATGTAAATATAGTGGAGGCCATTCATGGATATTGGTGGCCATTGATTATTTTACCAAGTGGGTGGAAGCAATTCCAATGAAGAAAGCAACTAGTAAGGTGGTAATTGACTTTCTGATGAGCAATATATTGACTAGGTTTGGGTGTCCAAAAAGGATTGTGTCAAATTTGAGGAATACAAAAAAAATTGTGAAAAACATGGCATTCAAATTTCTTATTCATCACCATATCACCCACAGGGAAATGGACAAGCAAAATCAAGCAATAAAAGCTTGATGAAGATCATTAAAAAAATCCTAGATCAAAATAAGAAGGCATGGGATTCTAATTTGAGATTAGCAGTCTTGGCAGACAGGGTAACTGTGAAAAAGGCAATAGGTTGTGCCCCATTTGACTTAGTTTATGGGATAAATGAAAGGTTAACCTAGAATAACCTGATGGAAATGTATAAGTTTGTCCAAATCTATGATAATGAAATGGATGATGAAATGAAATTGAGAGTAGAAGTTCTCATAGAATTAGATGAAACCAAGAGGGAAGCTCAAATGAAAAATGCTAAATTGCAATTGCAAGTAAATAATTTCTATGATAAAAGGGTAACTACAAGGAGCTTCCAATATGGAGGTTTGGTCTTAATATGGAATGCCAAATTGGAAGATAAAGGAAAAAATTGAAAATTTGACGCAATCTAGTTGGGTCCATTTTTTATTAGTAGTAAGTGGGGTGAAGACTCATACTTCCTCCAAGATATGACAAGAGACATTCTTGAACTACTAGTTCATGGACAGTTCTTGAAGTTGTACTTCATTTGAAGTATTTTTTTCCATGGATAGTAGTGTAGGTTGTATATATGTTAGTGGTAGGTTTCTTTCCTGCTAGGTTGTTTTGTCTGAACGATCCCTTTTGGTCGTCTCTGCAATTGGTCTGCTCAACCTGAGATTTTGAATTCTTGCTTCATTCTAGTGGAATGAACGTCCCCAACTGGAGCCACTGATGGAACTTCAAATTTTTTCTCTTTGAATTCTATTTTATCTTCCCCTTGTCTTGGTCTTTCATATTGTTTGGGAAAAAACCTAAGGTTGGGATTTTTACTTGTGTCTTTATGAAAAAACCTAGTGTTTTATCATATGCCTTGGGTGGGATCTATTTGGCTGTTACTTTTTGAGGAGGGTTTTAAAAAAACTTATGCCCCATCGCTTCGTCTAAGCTAGGTCCCTTTTGATTTATTGTTTTATTTCCTTTGCCTGACTTTATTAGTTCCTAACTCTAGGTTGGCCCCATGCTTTCATCTTTAAAAACAATTTAAGCCATTGTTTGTCATCGGCTTAGTGATGTCCCCTCAAACCTTTTAATAATTTTTTTATATTTTGCAGGGGACAAAATTGCATGACCGTAGATCAACCATCGTTTGATCTCAGTTGTCCTCCGCCATCTTGTGATGACCCCACCACAAGGTCTCAACTAATTGAAATATCACAGGCGAGTGCCACATGTCTCATTTGGTGAAGCCGAATAGATAATAAAAATGTTTTAATACATTTATCTAGTTTTAATACATTATGTAGTGGGTTACTAAAGTTGTTACGAGATGCACGTGCTTCAAATCAATGGAGATATTATAATCTTGATGGGAAAGATGCCTAATGGTTAATTACAATGTTGACGACTGTGTTGAATGAACACGATTATCGATGGTTGAGATCTACGGTTTCCTGCCATCACGTGATCAGAAGTTGCAAGGTCTTTATTGATCATGATATCATGGGGGGGCACCACGTGGATCTCCTTGGCGATGCATAATATGGTGGGCCCTTATTGCTGTGATGGAGATTGTGTTAGCTTGTTTTGAAGGCAACCATTCGATGATCTTACAAAAGTGAAGGATCGACAAATGGTATTTAAATTTGCATCAAATGTGATTGGAGCCATTGGTGCAGCATGCAAGTAAGCTTTAATGGCAAATGAGACATCTACTGGCATGATTTGATCAACATAAAGCAACTTTCCTCCTACCCTAGTGTCTCACAAATAATTCAAACATCTTTGTGAAGCAATTTCAGAGCCAAATATGAAGTTACGAGTTTTCACAACAAGGATTTGGATTTTTGCAAAGCACAAAGCCATGAGTTATTTTCCATACCTCCTGGTTAATTTGATTGAGAACTTGGGGAAAATTGTGGTGCGCTTGTCAGAGGGCTTATTGATAATTTTTTTAGGGCTATAGGTTAGTTGAATTTTGGGAGATTGCAGGGTTCTATTCTATAATTTTGTATTCTTGTTTAGCCTTAGTTGTGTGAAGTTTGAAATAGCAAGGAAGCCCTAGTTTACCCATGATGTCACTGTGAAAGCAACATTTTGGCCAGATTGACTATTTACACATAAATTTATATGATGACTTCCTGGATCAATTTCCATCATCAACTAATGATAGGAAGAAGGGGTTGGTTTTGATGCGTGGAAGAACCCTAGGGGAGGGATTAGTTTATAAATGTTCTAATATTGCCAACGCTAGGGTTCTCATCACAGGTTTGGAGATGTTCAGGTTGTGGTATGGACAAAGGAATTTTCCCCACCCCTTCTCAAATGGTTGGATGTATGATATGGGGAAGCTGGTGGTCCCAAATGTGTTCCCTAATTTGGCTTTGCTTAGGGTAGTGGCTGCACATTATGACCCTATTACACGGGTAATAAGAGATAATGATAGAGGGATTTTGCTAAGCATAAACAAAGAAGAATTTCAACTGGTTGTTGGCCTAAGTGAGTCTAGCACATTCCTAGTTCAGATTGATCTTGAGGAGATTACATAGGAGTATGGGAAGTTAAATTCACTTTTTAGAGTTAATTTACTTCCAACTCATTTGGCTAGGGTAGGAGGTTTGAAGTTCTATATCAGCCCTAGTGACCAAGAACCTTTCAGACTGAACTAATTTGCAAATCATTTTTTGGCCACCTTTTACTCATTGTGCAAGATTTTGGGTTTTAGCCCCAACACGATGATGCCAATTGCTTACATGTTTATGGGGTGAAAATAAAACACCCTAACTTCTTAGAAATCTATGATTTTTCCTCGTTTTTGGTCGAAAAGATACATGAAGGGATATTTAAATTGTAGAAAAAGGATGCATGCACTCCATTCTTTTGGTATTCCATGTTGATGTACATGTTTTTATATAAGAATGTTAAATTCTTCTCTAAGAAGATGGAGTTAAGGAAAATGGTTAATGAGAAAGATTTTGAGTGCAAGCATGGACTAGATACCTATCATATAATAGGGAGAGTGCCAGTTATGTGCAGTTTGAAAATTGTTTTGCCTCTAGATTGAGGGCCTGGTTGATGGTGAATGTGCCTAGAATCCTTGGCGAGTTACATGATTTCCTCAGACCGAAGGGGAGGAAGCCTGAACTGAAAGTTTGTCACAATTGGGGTGACATTATCCCATACCTAGTTAGTATTGTTTTGAGGGTGTATCATTTACAAGGAACCCCACATATCCTGCCATACAATGTGCCACCAAGAGTAGGATTTTCAAAAATTATGTGGCAGATTGGTTGTATCCATGAGGACAACCTTACCGAGAAAGGTAAAGGAACCATTTTCCCTGATTACATTGTGGTGTCATATTTTGTGTTTTCAAAGGGAGGTTAGGTCCACTTTGGGAATTTTTTTGATGATTATCACTTGAGGTGTGGTCCCAAGTGACATCATGATCCTGAGGGCTTCTTTGCCCTTTTCAAGCAATGAATAAAGGGTGGTAATTTTTTGCATGAGTTCAACTTTCCTAAAGACTTGATTAGAAATGAGTTTGATCTAAATAAGCAAGAGTTGAGCAAGGAGAAATGGATAGCTTATGACAAGCTATTAGCCATTGTGCACAAAATGGATCCTAGATATGATCCATTGATGGAGTTTAGTCCATTTCATAAGAAAATTGACTTTTTGATGGATAAATTCAAGGAGATCATGGGAATCTTAATGACCAAGAAGATAAACTTGGAGTTAGATCAAGGTATATAGGAGCAATATGCTAGGACAATTGAAGCAAGTCCAACCTATCAACCTACAAAGAAGTGGTCTATCTATAGAAGAAAAATAAATGACAACAGTGATGAGGAAGATGAGGATAAAAAGGGATTGAAACAAATCATTGAAGAGCTAACACACCTAGGTCCAAGGTTCAAGACACCTAGGGAAATCAAAATAATTGATTTGGAATCATCACCTAAATATAGCCCTTCACCGCCACCATCAGAGTAAAGCCCTAAGTGGCAAAGGATTGAGAAAGTACAAGAGGATCTAATGGATGAAGTTGTTGTCACAGACCAGGATATGCCTTATCCTCCCTAACTAGTTGAATTGGTCTTGTCTAATTTAGATATGAAAGGGAAGTGTGTACAAGATGCAAGGATGGAGGCATGCAAGGCCTTTTTGGATGATGATGCATTTTTCAAGACTCCAATTTTTTTGCAATTACTATGGAGAATGAAACTAGAGGAGTATCAAGACAAGTGTAAGAGGACAAGAGAAATGAGACCTGTCAGGTCAGATCACGAGAATGACGATGAGGTGAGAGCTAAGTTAATGGAATAATTAAAGAGTATCACCCTTGAGGAGGGGAGAAAATTACTAACTTGGATGGTGTATTGTTTTTTCCTGAGCAGGACATAGTTGATGCAGTAGCTTTTAACACTATTCTAAACTCCAAGCATCCCCTATAGGATTTTGAAGAAGAGGTCAAGGAAGTGTTACAATATTCTGCCTTCATCGAAGAATATGAGACCTTAACAATTTGGGCTTTGGCTCCTCAAGGTAGAAATACAAATGTCACTAACATTAACCCAAACCTAAGGGGAGGGTTAATAATAAAAAGAGCCTACTAACTTGACTATGAAAGTGGCCAAATTGGCCCAAAAGACTGCTGAAAGGGAGGAGGCTAAAAAGAAAAACCTAATGGAGAAGTATAATTTCATAATTGGAGAGTACAAAAAGGTGCAACAAAGGAATGTTGAGTAGCAGACTGAGGTGGACAGGTTAAAATATAGGCAGATTAGGAAGACATCAAATGCTCTAGGAATTATGACACTGCCTTCCACATTAGGATTAGTGCTTCCTACTTCTCCTATTTTTTCTACACTAGGGTCTCCCAGCCAAGCTCCTTCCCTTCGTCCTACATTATATCCAATTGAGGAAGAAGGAGAATGCTCTATTGATCCCACAAAGAAGCAGCTAATGCATAAGATTACAAATTTATAGGAAGCCTTGAGAGAAAGTGAGGAGGGAGCACTTGTAAAGTAGGGGGAGATTGTTAATACAGTTTTGAGACATTTGAATGAGAAGGTTGATGATAGATTTCCATCAGTGTATTCTTTATATTCTTTATTATTGGATGCCATAAATAAAATTACTAGGGATTAGGAGGTAGTACTACCATTGATTTAAAAGTGGATCCCTAGGGCCAATGATTTAGATATAATGTACAAAGCCTCAAGGTTTGATTCAAATAATAGGCCCCAATCATTAAGGCCTACTCAAGTGTTAGTCAAGTCAATACAAGGTTTTCAAGCCTTACCAAATGACTTGCATAGGAAGATCAGAGAATTGGTAAAAAAAATTGATGATTGGAATGACACATCTTTACTTGATATAATTGATGAGCAAGGATATGTTAAATCACTGCAATAGTGGTAGGATAGAGCAAATGAGGTCATCAATGCACAAATTAAATTGATTTGTGATGACTCAGATTATGACTTATTGGTGAGCTGTATGGTCAAGATCATTAGTACTAGCTCATTTTTGGAATCTTTTGATAGAGAAGCAAATCAGGTGGTGATTAAGTACACACCTTATAATGTTACGGTGAATGAGGTAGTTAGTTTTGATTGGCCAGTTGATGAAGAATACCGGAGATGGGTAAATGCATATTTAACCAAGGAAGAGTAAAATAGAGTTGGCTACTGGCGGTTAACAACTTAGCTGTTGCAGTTACAACAGTTTTTGGTTTTGTTTTGGTGGTAGTCTTGGTATAGGATTCTTGAAGTTTTGTTGATGCATCAACCGTTCTCAACGAGAAGGATGAACACAAATATTCTCTGAGGGTGAGCTGTTGTTTACAAATTTTTGAAATATCACAGGGTGGTCCAAGTGACTAATGGCATGTGCACTTCTGGCCCGATGCTTGTTTTCTCCTTGATTTTCTATAAGAAGAATTTCAATGCTAGAAGTATGGGTTAGAAAGTTAGATAATTTTGGTCGAGTCTAGGTGAAGTTGCAAAGCAATTGTAAAGCCTGATGGTTTTAGTGAAATACAATTTAGGTTGTGAGTCATTCTGTAGTAGGTTTTGGACTCATGGGATTGGATGTTTTATGACAGTACTGACAATTGAATTGAAATGATTATTTTGAACTCATGTCTCTCCATTGTATAGGCATATCATAATTTTGAATAAAATGATCAAGGGTTGTTTTGTTCATCTCACTGTTGTGGTGTGTATGATTCTTATTTTAGCTTTAACTCAAATATTTAATTAAAATGATTGAATGGGATTATAGGTGGATATGTTTTGTATAAGGATTTGATAAGTAGTATTGGGTTAGAGTACATATTGATGATATTGTAAGGAAATACTATCAGAGATCTTACATGTTATGTGTTAAATCTATCGTAAAACTTTAAATTCTTATGAATTTGACTTCTCCAATGGTATATGGAAATGATCTAGGATATACTTATTTTTGAGGTTCATTATTTGTTTTTCTTTACTTAGAGCTTGCTACAAATTGAAAACCAATGACTATCTTATACTGTGAAATTTTGTTGTAGTTATCTCATGCTCCAAATTGTTGATATTATTGATGAAAAACCAATTCTATTCGATATTATCCTGTTATTTTGAGCTATTGAATGAGATTATATATTGTTGTTAATGTTGTTTATAATATTGGTGCAGAGGTTGTAAACACATTAAGGGATCACCCTCCCAGGTCTTACAGAGCCCAAAGTGTAGGAGGTTTGTTAAAATCCTCATCACTTGGTCCAGGTCCTTTGAGCTACCCTTGATTGGAATTGGAAAGTCCATAGGTAGATTAGAAGACCAACCTGGTTATAGTAAAAACAACCAACAGTCTCCATCCTACTCTATGAACATTAATTGAAAAACTAAAAGTTGCTGAGAAGATTTAATATGACTTCCCATTGGCATTCCCACCAATGAATAGATTCTTGATACAACAACATATTTACACCTCCACCCTTCATATCCCTTTTATGGCTCTCACTCATGTAAAATTAGCTATATGGAGCACTAGCGTACCACCATGATCCTCTATACAATTAATTGCCTCCTTTGACAGCTTATCAGTAGCTTTGTTTCTCTCCTAGTAAGTGAGATAATTTTAAATCCTCCACCCCTTCCAACTCATACTTGAAATGTAATTCAACCATTTATTCAACTTCCAATTGGGTGTCGACTATCACCTTATAAGATTAATCATTATCATAGAATCCCCTTCCAAATGAATACCCAACCAATCCACTTGAAATTATGCTTCATTGTTTGTCCCATCCACCAAACGCCTTGCCCACTCAGTAATACATTTACCTGTGCGATCCCTTATGATGCATCCCACAACAAATGGGCCAAGATTAACCTACGCAACATCATCAAAATTAACTTTTACCCACCCTCATTCAGGAGGTGCCATTTCACATCCACCCTTGGGTTTGTGTGAAGATAATCCTTTCAAGCCCCATAAACAAGGGATTTATTAAATGTTATATACATAAATTTTTGTTTTAAAAAATAGTAAAAATATTTTTTTCATGGGTTGGCCCATGGCTATAACCCATGGGAGTCACAACCATGAAGGTTGTGGCCCATGAGTCATATCTATGAGGCTGAACCTTCAAGGGGGGGCTCAACCCATAAGTGTCTACCATCCCTAATAGAAAACAAAACAAAAATTGATTATGCCTTTAAAAAAAAAAAATTGTTAATAATGAAAAAAGAAGAAAACTCTAGATAAAAAGGCATAAATTTGAATTGCCAATTTACATTAGGAAATAGATAAAATTCCGCAACAAATAATTAATGGTGTAGATATATATAAAAAAGTATATTAAATAAATTTGAAATGATTTTGAAAATCTCTTGTATTTGCAATAAACAATCATACAATCTAAAATAGACATGAAAATAAAATATAAATTTTAAAGAAGGTTTTTCATTGACAAATAAAGAAAAAACCATTGAATAATAGAGTAATCAATGGAATAATATCTTGAGAATTGTTAAATGGCAATATAAAGGGAATCATTAGGTTACAAATTGGTTAAAAGCTAGTTTCAAGTTAATAGATTTTTTTATTTTATTTAAGTTTAATTGTGTTTTGAGAATTATGTACAAAATTGCATTCATGTTATTAATTTAATTTCCTTTTGAGTTTTAAAAGTACAACCTTGGTTACATTGAAGTTGTAAAAATAAAATACTTGGAGAATAGAGATGATAAATACATATGAATTAACTTCTTAGTTTTGCAACCACCTCTGAGGATTAAATATCTATCCTTATGTTTTAAAAATAACAACATTACCAACAATAAAAATAAATTTATTAGATTCAAAACTTAATGTACCTCATTTGCAATAACTTCTTTTGGTAATAGATTTGAGATAAATTTGAATATCAGAATTTAATAACACATAGTTATAATATTATAAATTCATATATTTGGAATGTTGAAAATAAATATTATATTTTAACTTTAATAGTCATCTTATTTTAGGTAAGGGAAGGATTAATGACTTTTTAACATTATGTCAACCATTATATAAATACATATGAGTTAAATTTTTAGTTTTTCAATCGCCTCCGAGGATTAAATATTCATTCTTATGTTTTGAAAATAACGAAATTATCAACAATCAAATTAAATTCTTCAATTCAAAATTTAGTGAACCTCATTGGAAATAACTTCTTTTGATAATAGATTTGAGATAAATTTAAATATTGGAATTCAATAACACATAATTATAATATTATAAATTCATACATTTGGAATGTTGAAAATGACTATTATATTTTAAATTTAATAGTCTTGTTATTTTAGGTAAGGGAAGGATTAATGAATTTTGACCATCAATTACTTTAGCAAGATTTTGTTGTAAAAGGTTTTGGGCCCCTTCAAAACCTATTTTTTCTGCTAATAAAAAGCTATTGGTAGATAAAATTTTAGAAACAAATCACTCTCTTTATAAGTTAGTATTAAATCATAGATATAAACCTTGTCAAATTATAAATAATTTCACAAATTTAAATTCTTTTCAACAAATGAGATTCCTCATGTTAGGATTTGAGATAGATTACATTCTTGTTTGTATTTATTTTCCTTATTGTTTCTTTATATTATTTATTCTCTCTCATGGTTAGAAACAATGTTATAAAAATCCTTTCTTTAGTTGTCTCCATTCCACTTTCTCACTAAGTGAGAGGTACTTATAGTGTTATTATAAGCTTAATGACATCATAGGTGCTAAGGGATTTCCCTTAATTATCTTGCTTGAGTTACATTTATATAAACAAATTTAAGGTTTAGGTCATGTTTAAGTAGTGGAAATATGGGCATGAATATATCTTTTCATATCATTATAAAATTTTATCAAAGTTTAATTTGGATCTCCTATATTTTATCTCTAAACATATCATTTGTGGTTATACCAGCTTGAGAGCTTCAAATCCACTCTCGAGTTGGAGACCTCCACCCTTTCTCTATTTTTCTTGGACTCATAGGTCTAGTTCAATAAACCCTATAAAACTTGATCTTTATCATATTTCTTGGAATCATAAGTCTAATTCAAGTAAGACTTTATCATTATCATGATTTGGAGATTTAACTTAATTTTATCTATTTTGATTTTGAGAAACAAGTATCAAATTTTTGAAAGAAAATCCAATTTTATTTAAGTTCATTTATCACATATTCCAATCATAAGATTTAAATATAAGAAAAATATGGATTCTCATAAAAAAATAGTCAAATATTCCAAAAATCATGGGTGTTGGTCAATATGAGAAAGGAACAACTTCAAACCCATATATTTTCTAAAGGAATCCTTCAATGAATATGCAAATTGATACCCAACATCAAAGAACTTACAAGAATTTGAGCAAGACCCTAAAGCAATGAAAAAAATGGAGCAATTATTCAAATATAACCTTGATCAGTACCTTCAGATTTTAGCTCAAAAAGGTTCCAAAATATCCTCTCACATTATCAAAGAACAAGAATAATATATCAAAACCTTCTCTACTCCTCATAATTTGAGAGAATAAAATCAAGTCAACACACCTCAAATATCCTTGGAAAAAGTGTCTACCATCTTCACATACATATCAAAACCTCCACCTATAACATCAAAAACACAATGGAAAACATATGAAGAGACACACCATGATCAATTTACACCCAAACCACCATCCAAATTTTCCAAATCCACTCCAAAAATGAGTACCTTAAACATGCAAAATATTCCCATTCCATAAATTCAATCCCAACAAATACAATCTTAACAACATTTTATCCCACCAAGCTAACCTCAGTAGAATTTTATCCCACCAAGCCAATTTCAACAACATTTCATCCAACAAGGACAACCTCAACAACATTTCATTACTCCAAGTCAACCTCAACAACATTACATTCCTCCAAGCCAATTCCAAAAACATTACATTACGCTAAATCAACATAAACAACATCACATTCCCATAAGTTCCTCCATAGACATCTACAAATGACTTGGCCCAAAAACATTAAGAGTTACAACAAAAGATGGATAACATGGAAATGGGAAACACAAGAACTAAGAAGACATACACATTAGAGGATATATGTCCCTATCCTTTTGACAAGTCAAATGTCTAAATTTGACAAATAAAAAGGAATAGGCTATTGCAAGAATGAAGGTGTTGTCATTAATGTCAACTAGCCAATTGGTTATTAATTGGTTATTGTTTTCATTAGTGTAATGGTTACAGGTTATGGGCTATATATGTTGAAGATATTGAAAAAATGGTATTGAAGAAAGGTTGCAGGTGTTCAATGGTTGCTCCGAGTTTTTCTTCGAGATTTTCTCCTATGTTTGTGTGGTTCAAATATGTTGATCATGGTTGTTGGAAGCTGCTATATCCATATTTATTCTGGATGTTGATTCATTGTACAGTGTGAGTTATGTTCACCAGTTATGAACTGTGGTTTTCTATGTTTTTGGCTGAGGTCCGGGAGAAATGTTGTGGTCCATATTTCTCTTTGGTAAAGTCTTATGACTTGTGGTTCTAGAGTTGAGTTGTTATTGTAGACACTAAAAATTTCCTAAGTCCACGAGCATCATTTTTCCTGGTCCTCGTCCTCTGATAATTAGATAATTTTAATTATTTAATTATTCTTGATCACATTCCTCTATTAATGAAATAATTTTTAATTATTTAATTAATTCACTTCTTGGCTTCATTCTATCCTAATAAATTAAATAAATTAACTGTGTCACTAATTCCCTCTCTTCTTTGAATAACTAGATAAATTATTATTTATCTAATTATTTCTTTATCACCTTTCATCTATAGTTAAATAATTAAAGTTAATTATTTAATGATTCACTTATCCTTTAATTCTTCTATGGTTAAATAGTTGTCAAAATTATTTAATTATTCCCCCAATCAAATAAATAATTGGAATGAATTATTTATCCTCCACTTGGCCAAATATTCATTTCTAATGAATTAATTAGTTTTCAATTTTTAATTCATCCATTATCCCTCCACTTGCTCATTAAATATTAGCCATCTTTGTCATAGTCATCGAGATCATATTTGTTGGTGTCATAGTAGTCCCTAGCCCACCACTTTCTGGTGCATCAATTCTCCACCATTGATCTTAGCATCTTTCTAGAAGATTGATCTCATCTGTCAATTCAAATGGATATCTATAAAATAAGCCATTCTCCTCCATTTTTGCCTTAACATTCATTTTGTCTCCAACTTTCTACTTACTATTTGCAAGTTATTGCACAATTTCTACTTCAAATCTGAGGGAAAATTTTGCAAAAGGAGAAATAAGAGAAACAAGAGAAGTGAAGAAACTTCACTATGGGGAGTATTTTGTTTGAATTCTTTTAGTTTATTCCTCATTTCTTTATTGTGTTCTCCTATTTTAGATTGGTGTTTTAGCTTAGATTTGTGTTATGGTTGTCACTTAGTCTTTGCTAACCTAATTTTACCCAGTCTTACATTGGTGAACCCAACATGAACTACCTATAACATGAATGCCTCAATTTCATGCTAACCTAGCCACCCTTGGATTCATGCTATGAGGGCCATACCATTCACCTACCATAAATGCCTCAAATTACCATATAATGTCACTAAAATCACCATTCCTAGCGACCCCGATCCTTTTTCAGTATTGCACAAACCTAAAAGGAACTGTTGAACATCAAGTGCCCATCAATCGAGAGGCCTCATCTTCCACCACCACTCCATCTAACTACATTGATACATCTACCCTTTTCAAAACATCCACTCCATTCACCACACCTTCCATGCCTAAAATATAGATTCAAGACAAAGGATGTGGAGAATATAACATGAAGAGTCTTTTTTTCATTGGGAAGCTACCTAAATCACTAAAGTCTTATGGAAAATTGCATCCTGTGCAACCCAAGGTCATTATTCATAATCCCCCTATCACCTTCACTAAATTGGGGGAGCTAGCCAAAGATTCCTTGGATGACCACATTATCACATGGTTGTAAAAAGAAGAGGAGGTTATTGAATCTAAGAAATTGCTGCTAGAATAGTATCCAAAAGGGTTCCACATAATGAAATAACAAGGATATGATGGATGTAGTGGCCTTGGCCTAAAAAAACAAGGAATGTTGGAACCCTTACAACCTCCTAAACTGATAAAGCACCAAGGGTTTGGGTTTGCACCAGTAAAAGTGACTATTCGGGGTATCGGGTTACCTTTGAGTGAGGTTGTTAACACTTTAGATGAGATCGAGACATACGAGGATTCCTAGGACTTTGATGCCGATTCCAATGAATATGAATGGGATTCCCTATCCTCCACTACTTTCATGGACCTTGATAAAAATTTTGAAATAATTGATGAGGCTCCCCTTGAAGAACAATTAAGTCAAATTCTTACACTTGGTTCCCCTCAAAATCCACCAAGTCCCCACCCAAAAGTCCCTTTGAAAAGAGAATATTGGATCACACTTTTGGGAAACCATTGATGTTGCCTCCTGGGAACATGATCACTCTAATTTCATCTTTACCCTATCTTCCCACACCATGACCCTTGACAATATTGATGATGGATTACCCCTTGTCTACCCACAACTCATAGATTGGGACCAACAAGAACTGCCGAGTTTGGACACATTCGAGAATGACGAAGTGATTTTTAGGTTCATGGGACTTCGTGAAGGAATACCAAGTGAGGAGCATAATTTGGTGAGGCTATTCTATCCTCTAGTTGCAAAAGTGAAATGAAAAAGGAAAAAATAAAAATAATAGGTCTTCAGGTGAAAATGGAAAGGCGCCTGTTGATTGTGAAAAAGTTAAAATAAAGGATGTATCCGAAGGTGAAAACCTCTTTGAGGCGCTTGAGGATGGAGGACTGGACAATCTCCCTATAGACCGAGAAAGATCACCATTGATTATAGAAGAAACAAAAGAAGTGAATATTGGAACACAAGATAATTCTAGAATCATACAATTGGCAACATATTTGACTACCAAGGAAAATCCTGAGTTCACAACATTCTTTTCAGAAAGACAAGCTAATTTTGCTTGGTCATATGCGGATATTCCTGGATTGGATCATGAACTGGCTCTACATCAATTACCACTTTTATAAAATACCAAACCATTCAAACAAAAGCTAAGGAAAATGCACCCCTAGATTGCACTCTTGGTCAACGTGAAATTGAAGAAACTCCTAGATGTGGGATTCATACACACAATTGATTATTCAGACTGGATATCAAACCTTGTTCCTGTCACAAAACCAAATGGTCAAATTAGAGTATGCACATATTTCAGAGATCTCAACAAAGATTTTCCTAAATATTATTTTCCTCTACCAAAAATTGATATCATAGTAGACCTCACTACTGGATATGAAATGATATCGCTTATGGATAGATTATCAAGTTATAATCAGATAAGAATTTCTCCTGAAGATCAAGAAAAAATAAACTTCAAATGTTCTTGGGGAACTTTGTGCTGGAATTTCATGCCATTTGGACTTAAGAATGCTAGAGCTATATACTAGAGAGCCATGACTACCATTTTTCATGATTATATGTGTAGACATCTAAATTTGACCACTTACATTTAGTCAAATTTATCCTTTTTCATCTAAATAATCTTTTATCCACATTGGTTAAATAATGTTACTATTATTTAATTAACATCCTTAAAGTCCTCTAAATCCATAAGGTATTTAGTTAAATAATTAAATACCTTATGCCTTTGTCCCTTTATCCCAAAGAATTAAATAAATAACACACTTATTTTATTCTCTTTATGTCCAATCCACACTTAATCCTAATTAATCTCCTAATCCAATCATTAGGGATGTGCACATTCCTAATCCATGATTAGGAGTGTCACATCCTCTAGATTTTTCAAGTTGGATCCTAATCATCATTAGCCACCTAACCCTCTTCTAATCCTTCATCAACTATTCTAATCAACCCCCCTTTAGTCAACTCTCTCACATCCCAATGAAATTTTTAATTCCATTTTATTCTTCCAACACACTTCATGGAATTTTTTATTCCATTTACAATTCCCATGTCTTTTCCAATGGAATTTTAAATTCTATTTATTCACCCAAGGTTTCCCAAGGAATATTTTATTCCTTTTGTCTTCCCCATGCACATTAAAAAGGAATTTTTAATTCCTTTTGATCAACCTTTGATCTCCACCCTTGATCTCTTGTCCTTGACCAAGAATGAATTTTGACCATTCGTTCATCTCTCCTTGGCTAAATGGCTAACTTAGCCATTTTCACAACCTAACCACAAATAACACTATCTACCACATTCAAGCTCTAATCATCCCAATCATCTTGCACTCAATCCACCATCTTCTTGCATCAAAATCAAGCTACAACAAGATGTTATGCTGCCAAAATCAATTTAGGAGCACACATATCAAATGATCAACAAAGGCCAATCAACCAATCAACTTGGACAAACTAATATCAAGATTTTTCTTTCATTTTGTTCAAGTTCAACTTAGGCCTAATCTTGAGGTGTTGTTTGTGTTTTCTTTGTTTTCATTTTTTTTGGTTTTGCATTTTAGACTAGGTAAAAACACTTGCACACATTTTTGGCATGCCTGATGGGATCCACGTCATGGGTCTATCCTTTCACATTTTTTGTTTTTTGTTTTTTTGCATGTTTCAAAGGTGAAACAACTCTGACGGGTGAGCTTGCTCAACATAGGGGTGAACTTGCCTAGAAATATAAGCGAATTTTCTCTTAGGGGAAAACTTTCCTCCCTTTAGGGGTGAATCTGCTTGGCCCCCATAGACGAGTGAATCTACCTTAACAGAAGGGCAAACCTGCCTTAACAAAAGGGCGAATCTAACTTAATAGAGGGGAAAACTTACCTTAACAGAAGGGTGAGTCTGCCTTAATAGAAGGGAAAACCTTCCTTAATAGAAGGGAGAACCTACCTTAATAGAGGAGTGAACATGCCTTAACATAGGGGAAAATTTTCTCAGCAAGATGGGTGAACTTGCCTCACACAGAGGTGAATCTGAGATGAATCTAAAACCCTAATCTTTTGTTTTCTATACTGTTCCACATCCATTTTCAGATATTGATCCGCTAACTCATCTATTTGTGAGTGTCCTTGATTCCATCTAATGATTTGTGTAGTTGTTTCTCGTTCATCCAAGATAGATGGTCAAAATAGCTAACACATCTTTTGTAGAATGATCAATCCAACACCTTTAGGTAATGTGTCTGTCATTTTTCCATGCTAGCTAGGCACATGTAGACTAATTAAAGGATAAATTAACTTGATTGTTGTGTTTGGGAGAAGGTTGTTGATGTACCCAATCCCCTTGTGCCATTTGGTGATCCTAGGTGATGAGAAATCATAGCTTGTTCTAGTCCAGTCGTGTCTTCCTAGGAGGTGCTAGTGTATCTAAGCTCTCCCCTTGCGCTTCATGTGAGCCTGGGGACCAACTAAAGTGTCTAGTATTTTCTTCTTTTAGTTGGACCTACTTGGGATTTTATCACCCAGGGGATGATTCCAACCATGCATTATTGGTGGGGTATATAAAGGGGGGAGAGTGAAATTTGTACTTCAATCTAGTCATGGCGTGCCTAGAAAAATGTCGAAGCTAGGTGATACCTAGATGAGATGTGAAGAGTTGGTTCGAGTTTCTAGTACCTCATTGGGGCTCTCAACTCATGTTTGTGATAGGATGGTGTTCATGGTTGTGCTCCATGTACCGTGTGTATATACGAGACTCATGAGATAACCTTGTTCAACCTAGATAGAGACCCTTATCATTGATCTTAGGATTGTGTTGCCTAGCATGTCTGATTTGTGCAATACCAATGTTTTTTCCTCCAGTTGAGTCAACCCAGCCTTCTGTCTATTGTTTTTTGTGCTTTTCATCCTTTTTCATATTCACTCCTTGCCTTCAGAGGTAGTTTTTCTCCTCAGTCCAGTCTAGGTTAGCTATTTCAAAAAAATTTCCTTTCTCAAGGGTGAATTTTCCTGTGGGTTATCTTCTTAGGTGACTCCATTTTCACTCGTTCCCCAAAATAGGTGAGTCTTTCCATCCCTTAGGTGAGTCTTCCAGTTGTCAAATTTTACTATTCCCTAAGAACATGAGAATTTTCACCTTGTTTGGCGATTCTGCTCAGCTGTGGGGCGATCCTGCTCTTGTGTTTGGGTGAATTTTCTCTTAGGGGTGATTATGCTCTATAGTTTGGGTGAATTTTCTCTTAGGGGTGATTATGCTTTGCATTTTGAGAGAATTTTCTTATTACAAGGGCAATCCTACTTCCTGTTTCAGTCCTATCCGTCATCCCGTCCTCCGTTCGAGTCCTCGTTCAGGTCCATTTAGGTGTCTTTTTCCCCATTTTGGATACTATACTTTATCTAAATCCCCATTCTAGGTTGTTTTGATATCCATTTGTCCCACCATTCTCCCATTCTTCATCTAATCTATCCTTCAAATATGTTTAACCGATTCTATTGGTCTGTTAGGCAATCCTACAAGTCAAACTTGCCCATTCTTCAGTGTTTGTAGCTATTTTGGGCAAATTTTCTCCTAAGGGCGATCCTGCTTTGCTGTTAGGATGAAATTTCTTACTATTTTGGGTGAATCTACAACTATTTAGGTAGACTTGCAACTATTTTGGGAAAAATTTCTCATAGGGGCTATCCTACTTTGCTATTTCGATGAAATTGTTTAATATTTTGGGTGAACCTGCAGCTGTTTGGGCAGACTTGCAACTGTTTTGGGTGAATTTTCTCCTAGGGGTGATCCTGCTCTATTATTTGGGTGAAATTTCCTACTGTTTTGGGTGAACTTGCAGTTGTTTGGGAAAACTTGTAGCTATTTTGGGTGAATTTTCTCCTAGGGGTGATCCTACTTTGTTGTTTGGGTAAAATTTCCTACTATTTTGGGCGAACCTGCATCCTCAAATAGGCCAATTTTCCAAGCAATTTCACCTGTTTCTTGTGTCAGCTAGTCCTTGGGTGAATTTTCCAATCCGACTAGGTGAATTTTCCAGTTAAAATAGACAAACTTGCAAGTCAAAATAGGCAAAATTTCCATTCAGAACAGGCAAAATTTCTAGTCAAAATAGGTAAATATTCTAGTCAAAACAGGTGAATGTGCAAGCCAGAACAGGAGAACTTATAAACCTGATAGACGACCTTGCTTCCCATACAAAATCTAGAGAGTCAATCCTTCATGCCACAATTAGCCTACATCTTCCTCAATTCAAAATCATAATCCAATCATTCCTCCTCTTCCTATTCATCTCCAAACCGTCCAATTTTCAATAAAAACTAGGAATTTATTTACCCTAACTTGTCGGGGTCATAACTTTCTACTCGGTGCTCAAAATTCAAAACCATTTACACCATCAAAAAGGTCTCCAAGAGTATAAACTTATTCCCTAAAATAGTGTACCTTTAGTATCCCAATTTTAGGTACTGATGCAAGTTTCAACCCCAAATTCCACTCCAAAAGACCTTCAAAAACATGATTTTCTATGACAGAAAAAATAAAAAATAATTGAAAATTTTAATTTTTGGTTTTTCTCAATCTTTTCACCCTTGGACTTTTCTAGATCATAATCTAAGCTTTAATCTCATCCTAATCTAAGCTCCAATCCCATTCTAATGTAATCCTAATATGAGCTTTCATCCAATCCGAATGTGAGCTTTAATCCAATCCCAATCTAAGCTTAACTTGACAACTGATTTGAGATTTTGATCCATCTATACCCGAGATCTTCTGATATCAAAACAAATTTTAAGATATCTTCTTCCATCTTCTTCCAATCCATCCCATTCATATCTTCTATATCTATTCCTTGCCTTATAATCACCTATTCCTATCTTTTCCATTTGTATCCATCCAATCCAACATCATGAATCCTTATCCTTCATTAGTGCCACCAAATATGGTAGTCAAGGGGAATCCTAACTATGTTGATGATGATAACAAAATTTTTGTTGATCAAGATGGGTATAATATAGATCCCCTTGATGTTGTATTTTATAGCAAGCTTCTTCTGATCGCCTCCCAAAATACAGTCATTCCTCTGAGCTATCCCCCCATGCCTTCATCTACATCCAATAACTATCCTTATGCTACCCTTGACAAGGGATATCTAGTATCCTCACCACCCACATATCCATCATGTCCTCCCTCTACATCTCCCTCCTATCCAACATCCACATGCTCCTATATTAATCAACCATCCTCATACTCTTATCCTTATCATCAACCATCCCAATATCCCTACCTTAATTCCACATCTACATCTTCCCACCTTAATCCAACATCCACATATTGCTATCATAATCCTCCATCCATGTCCTCTTATCCTAATCCACCATCCCAATCTTCCCATCCTAATCCAACATCCACACCCTCCTATTTTAATCCATCATCCCAATCTTCCCAACCTAATTTAGCATCCACATGCTCCTATCTTAGTTCATTATCCACATCCTCCCATGTCACTCGCCCCTTCATTTCATTATATCTTAATCCATACTCCAATTCATCATACCTTAATCCTCCATCCAATCCTAATCCACCAGTCTCTAATCCTAATCCTCCATCTCCTCTTAGTCCTCCATCTAATCCCATCCCCTTATCTAATCCTAATCCACCAGTTCCTAATCCTAGTCCTCCAACCATCCATAATCCTCCATACATTCCCATCACCCCACCTAATCCTACATCCATTCCTGAGGTCATCCAAGGAATCATGACAGAGGAGATATCCCCAGATCCAAATCTTGATGTTGTGGATCCATGCCATCCCACTCTATCATTTTTCGGTCACTAGTGATGACGTCCCCCTCCATCCTATACCTTTCACTCCCATTACCATTCCTAACACTGTCCAAATGGTTGAAACCATGAAACCCACCAAATCCATTGAATCAACATCTTATACTCCTGGAACCAATGAAACCAGTGAAGACAACCAAATCCAATCCACTCCCCCTATTCCTAGTATCACCAAACTCCAATCCCATGACATCCATGAATCCTCCATCATCCCATATCCCCCACTTAAGGAGTCCCTCCAACACTCCTACATCATCATACCTCCCACAAGATGAGCCATACCAAGAGCTTCATCCAAAGAATACAAACATATCCCCTCCTCCAAATCAAGATCCTACCATCTTATCTAATCCATACCAAGATCATAGTCCCCCATTCATTCTATCTCATGATTCATTTCCTCAACCAAATCATGATCCTTCCATCCTATCTACCCCATATCAAGATCACACTAGCTCATATATTACATCCCATGATACCTCTTTCATCCAAGATC
Source organism: Sequoiadendron giganteum (assembly GCA_007115665.2). Classification (NCBI taxonomy): domain Eukaryota; kingdom Viridiplantae; phylum Streptophyta; class Pinopsida; order Cupressales; family Cupressaceae; genus Sequoiadendron; species Sequoiadendron giganteum. Next base: position 231,875,384 of record CM021110.1, on the reverse strand, counting down.
CACTTTCTCCATCCTGTGAGCTCTTATCCCCCACAACCACCAATCTAGATCCTATCATATCACCTAATCCCTCTCTTGATCTCTTATCACTCGCTCCTATAGTCCAAGATGTTTTCATCCCATCATCTCCCTCTCATGATCCTTCATCACCGCCTAGCAAAAGAAAAATAATCCCCATGTCCTCCTCCTCTCTAATCGGTGGTAACTTTCCCACCAGTTGTCACCCCCCATCCCTCCTCCTCCTATGTCGATCTCCCCCTCAACCTCCTCATCCATCTCCCCCATCATATCCTCATCCTCCTCCATCCCCCCATTCTCCATCTCCTCTCCCTCCACCCCTCTGACCCTTGTCACCTTGTCGACCTCTCGGGCCCTTGCCTCAACACTCTACTAGCACTAACTACTATGGATCTATCAATGGAATTGGTTTGTAAATCAACCACCAAGAATCATACTTTGGTGTGGTACCTGCATCAGCATCCCCTCCTCTCCACTCCCAATATAATTCCTGCAAGGCATCAATCTTCTACTTTTTTGTGGTCACAACAATCTGAGGCTCAAATGGATGCACCTCTTGGGAGGACCGTGAAAGCCCTAAAATACCAACTAGAACACCCTATCTCTCCCTGAACTGCCTCTAAACCCTCTCTAGGAGATACATCTTCATAATGTGTTGAATCTACACTGTGCATTTGATTAGGTACTTTGGTTGTCGGCACCATGGCATGTGATCGTCCTCATCGATCCACAAATCACAAGTCTTGTATGCCCTCCAAATGAAACTGCCCAATGTTTCCAATCCATGCCTCTAGTAATCAACATCCCCCACATGTGTTTGTGTAAGGGCTCCTTGATACATATATGAATATGGTGCACCTGCAACTAGCTATCATACCACTGAAGGATGGAACACTATGATGTGCTCCTAGGCCCATACTGTCAGCAATGTGACCTCGAAAATCAAACTCTATCCTTCCCTATAAGAAATATCATGGAGTTGGAAGTAAAGAATCACCAATAGGTATGGTCCCCATGCATACACTATACCAAAGAAAACCATTGACCTGAGCTTCTCTCCCTAGCCTACTGAGAAATTGTGACCTCTGTGATCAAGGATAATCACCCTTTCTATCAATGCACACAAGATGAAATCATATCAATCATACCGCTCTACAAGGGTCTCCCATTTGATCTCATACTAATGTATACCAAGATTTACATCATCATCAGACTCATAGTACTCATAGAGTGCTTGCAATCCTTGTCTGAGGTCATAGTGTACCTACTCACCATAAAAATTGATAGCTGTAGGGCCCTGTATACATCCTCAAGGGTTGATGTATGACTATAATTGGTTCTTGCAAATCTTGCATCAACCAAAAATACTTTTATTCAGTTTTGTTCTTGTTCTATTATTGTTCTTGTTCAAGTTAGTAGATCCAGTGTTTCTTCATTTTTTCTCACCAGGTCTCGCATACCTATGGTTTCATCATGGACATGTTCAATTTCCTTATTCCAAATTTTCAGCTCGATTGTATCTTTTTTCCAGCAAGTTATCACTTTTGTATTGAGTGAAATTTTTTGGAACTAGCCCCAGAATAATTTCAAAACCTAACCGCTAGTTGGATCGATCGTAGATCTTTCGTATGAATTGTGGATCCTCATGGTGTGTTTCAATTTGTCACATGGAGTGTCCTCGACCTTACACTTAGGTCCACACTTCATCATATGCATCTACCATGGAAGAAAATTCAAATTTGAGGCTGACCTGTTCTTGCACACATTACGTTTCCTTCATCGATGATTGTAGCAATCTTTGGTTGTTGCGGATGTTTCTTGACCCACATATATGATATAAAGCTTGTAATGGATCATTAGAATAACAATCAATGAAGTTCAAGTAGATTAATATGAACATAGAGTTCGATCTATAATATTTTTTCTCTCATGTATGAGCACTGTATTTTGAGCATGTTGTAATTAGGCCTGTGAGCCGAATATATAAGCCCAGATGTGGCTAACTATATGTAACTAGAATTTCTGATAATAAGAATGTTTGCACCTACATTTGTTTCCATACTCTGTGTTTCTTTTGTTGTGATACTCTTGCTACATCGTCCAAATTCTTCTCTTTGAGGAACCTCTTACCATGGTTGCACTAAACTAGTATCAGAGCAAGATTCATTCCTTGTGAGATCATCATAGTTGTGCAGTCTTGTTGAAAACTTGTTGTGGGGTGGTGGATTGAGGATCCAACCTACAACTACATAAGACTTGTGTAAAGATGGTGGGAAGAAGAAATGGTAGAGTAAATGGAGTGCATGGAAATTCAAACCCAGTTGTAATGGAAATGTTGAGAGGAATTTCTGCTAGATTGGAAGCAGTTGGGCCTCCTAGAGAAGAGGTCGACTAGTTGATGATGTAAGTGATGAAGAAGTAGAAGAACATGAAGAAGTTGCTAGAGAAGAGAAAACTGGTCTTGATTAGGGAGAAGAAAGGTTCATAAGATCCCTAACCAGAGTGAACACTAAACCACATTTCAATCCACTAGATTATAATGGTAAGTTGGATTTAGATGAATTGCTTGATTGGATAATAGAGATAGAAAAGTACTTTTGTTTTGAAGGTACCCCAGAAGATAAGAACATGAAATTTTCTTGTACAAAGTTGAAAGGACATGCATCCCTTTGGTGGGAACATTTGCAGAAAGATAGATAAAGAAAAGGGAAGGAGAAGATAAAATCATGGGATTAGATGGTGAATAAATTGAAGACAAAGATTATTCCTAAAAACTATCATATTAGTTTGTTCTAAAAATTGTAGAATTTGAAGCAAAAAGAATCAAGGGTGATAGAGTATACCGAAGAATTCTATAAGTTGAACATCAGATCTGGACATTTAGATGATGAGATTGAGAAAGTAGCCAAATATGTGAATGGTTTGAGGTCATCTATTCAATATGAGATCAGTTTGATTAATTTTTTGAGTGTGGAAGAAGCATATCAGTGTGCCCTAAAAGCAGAAGAGAAGCTGAATAAAATACATGAGCAAAAGACAAAGAGGAAGAGGTGGAAGATTTCAGAGAGGAAGAATGTTTACTAGATGAGGAAGAGGAAATTTTGCAGATTAGAACAAGGATAAGGAGGTCAGTAAGAATGATAATTCATACTGAAGAGATGATGGAAAATCTTATCAAAGAGGGGGATATGGTGGTTACCAAAATGAAGGATATAGAAAACATGATAGAGGATAGGAGAAAAGAGTATTCAAGGGAACTTTTTTTAAATGTGGTGGAGAAGGACATAGAGCCTTTACATGCAAACAGGGAGAGACAAGAAGAAAGACTGAGAACAATAGAAGAAAAACTTTTATTGAGGAGGATCATGTTGGATCATCTAATCAACTGGGAAGAAGGAGAAGTGTTGGTAAATAGGAGAGTATTGTGTCAAAGTGAATTGGAGAAGGAACTGTTGTAGAGAAAGAATTTGTTTCAGACCAGATGCAAGGTAGTTGATAAGTGTTTCAAAGTGATTGTTGATAGTGGAGTTTCTGAGAACCTAGTTTTTGAAGAAATGGCAACTAAATTGAAGTTGAAGAGGTTGAAACACCCTAATACCTAACAAATAGCTTGATTCAAGATGAACATAAGATATTGGTAAGTGAACAATGTTTGGTGAAATTGAAGATAGGAAATTACCATGATGAAGTTTTATGTGATATCATGCCTATGGATGTATGCCATGTTTTGTTGGGAAGAAATTGAAAATATGATAGATAGGCTATTCATGATGGAAAGAAGAACATATACACCATTTTTTCTAAAGGGATGAAGAAAACTTTGTTGCCATTGGAGGATGTTCCTAAAGCTGAAATTTGCATGAATGCTGGAATTTGTTTGGTTGATGGAAGGAGATTTTTGGATGGAATGAGACATGAGAATGTGTGCTATGCCTTGGTGCCTAAGAAGGTTGAAGACTTGAATCATATAGGACAACCTAAGGAGATAAAGGAATTGCTGATAGAATATGAAGCTATCATTTCAGATAATGTACCTGATGGATTGCCGCATGTGAGGAGTATTAGTCACTGCATGGATCTAATTCCTAGATCTAGTTTTCCTAATAAAGCAACATACTAGATGACATCGAAAAAAAATGACGAATTGAATAGACAAGTGCAAGAGTGGTTGAGGAAAGATTTTATTAGAGAAAGCTTAATTCCTTATGTAGTACTTATTGTGCTTGCACCTAAGAAATATGGAGAATGGAGGATATGTATAGACTCTAGAACCATAAACAAGATAACCGTGAAGTATAGATTTCGTTTGCCCCAGATGGATGACATTATGGATTTTTTGAGTGGAGCTAAGTACTTTACAAAGATAGATTTGAAGAGTGGATATCATCATATCAAAATAAGAGAAGGGGATGAATGGAAGACAACATTCAAGACAAATGAAGGATTGTATGAGTGGTTGGTGATGCCTTTTGGATTAAAAAATGCACCTAGTACTTTCATGAGGTTGATGAATGAGGTATTGAAAAAATTCTTAGGTAATTTTGTAATTGTCTATTTGGATGACATCTTGATTTTTAGTAAAACTAGAGAAGAACATTTGTTACATATAAGAAAAGTTTTGCAGAGATTGAGAGAAGAGCGGTTGCTAATAAACATTAAGAAGTGTAGTTTCATGAAGGAAGAATTGGTATATATGGGATTTGTGATACCTATGGATGGATTGAAGATGGACCCTGAGAAGGTAAGAGAAATTTTTGAGTTTCCTACACCTTAAAGCATTGGAGAAGTAAGATCATTTCATGGATTGGCTAGTTTCTACCAAAAGGAATTTCAGTTCTATTTGCAGCCCTATGATAGAAACAATGATAGGAGATAGGAAGGATTTTAGATGGACATCTAGAGAAGACAGAATTTTTGAGTTGTTGAAACAAAAGGTGACTAAGTAGCCTATGTTGGCTTTGCCAAACTTTAATAAGGCATTTCAAGAAGACTATGATGCAAGTGGAAATGCAATTGGAGCAGTGTTGATTCATTAAAGAAAACCAGTAGCTTATTTTAGTGAGAAGTTGAATGATGCAAGGAAAAGATATTCAGTGTATGATCAGGAGTTCTATGCCATAGTTCAAGCTTTGAAGAAGTGGAGACATTAATTATTTTCTAAATAATTTTTGTTGTATACAGATCATCATGCATTGCAATATTTGAATAGTTAGGGTAAGTTGAATCATAAACACATGAGAAGGGTGGAATTCTTGCAAAGTTATACTTTTGTTTTGAAGCATAGGAGTGGAAAGTCAAATAGAGCTATTGATGCTTTGAGTAGGAGAAGGGATTTATTGGAACAAATGAAAGTGGAGGTATTAGGCTTTAAAGAATTGAAGAACTTGTATGAGGAAGACCCAAATTTTGCAGAACCTTGGAGAGAATGTAAAGAATGAGTTTTGGAGAATAGAAGTGAATGGTTGGATTATTTCATTTAGGAGGATATGTTGTTTAGAGAAAATCCATTGTGTATGCCCTAGATTTAAATGAGGGATAACTTGGTGAAAGAGAAACATAGTGGAGGACTAGCAGGACATCTTGGAATTGATAAAATAGTAGTGTTGGTGAGTGAGAATTACTTTTGGCCCCAAATTTATAAGGATGTTAGGAAATTTGTACAGATTTGTAGAGCTTGTCAAGTTGCAAAAGGGAGTAGTCATAATGTTGGATTGTATAAACATTTGATAGTTCTAGAAAGACCTTGGGAGGATATTAGCATGGATTTCATACTTGTTTGCCTAAGACATGGAGAGTTAATGATTCTATATTTGTGGGGGTGGAAATTTTTTCTAAGATGGCACATTTCATACCTTTTAAGAAGAAAACATATGCAATACATGTAGAAGACTTTTTTTTCAGAGAAGTGGTCAAATTACATGGATTACTTAGGAGTATTGTTTTAGATAGAGATACAAAGTTTGTTGGTTATTTTTGGAGGAAAATTTGGAAAAAGTTGAAAAAAGATTTGAAGTTCATTTCTAATTTTCACCCATAGACTGATGGATAGACAAAGGTAGTGAATAGGATTTTGGGAAATTTTATGAGATGTTTGGTTGGAAAGAAGATCAAAAGTTGGGATTTAGCCCTTGCACAAGCAGAGTTTGCCTACAATAATTCAGGGAATAGGAGTACTAGAAAGATTCATTTTTAGATTATTACTGGAGTTCATCCTAGAGGTATATCAAAATTGCAAGATGTCAGTAAAGAAGATAAAAGGAGTGAAAAAGCAGAGGAATTTGTAGAACATATGAAGAAAGTGCATACTCAAGTGAAGCAATAGTTGGAAGATATGAATTGGAAATATAAGGAATGAGCAGATGAAAAGAGGAGACATAAGGAGTTCAAATTTGGAGATGAAGTAATGGTATATTTGAGGAAGGAAATATTCCCAGTTGGCACATACAGTAAACTCAAGATGAGGAAGTTTGGACCATGTAGGATTTTGAAGAAGTTTGATTCAGGAAATACATATGAAGTAGAGTTACCAGATAACCTGGGTATATCACCTATATTCAACATTGCAGATCTATATCAGTACCATGAAGTAAAATCCAGTGAAGACAGTAGAGAAAAATTGGAAGAATAACTTCCTAAACAACAATCAGATGGGATAGAAGAGATTTTGGATGTCAAAGATGGGAGGAAAACTCGTGGAAGACAATACAAAGAATATCTTGTGAAGTGGAAAGGTAGATTGATGGAGAATTCTTATTGGATTTCTTAGGCTGAGGCTAACCGTATTGGTTTCCCTTTGTCCCCAGAAAAGTGAGGGACTCACTTTTCATTGACCCTAGATGTCTGATGTAGGAGCATCCTTGGTTCTTGGCAATCTTGCATCAACCAAAAATATTTTCATTCAATTTTGTTCTTGTTTTGTTATTGTTCTTGTTCAAGTTGGTAGATCTAGTGTTTCTTCATGTTTTATCACCAGGTCTTGCATACCTATGGTTTGATCATGAACATGTTCAATTTCATTATTCCCAATTTTTAGCTCAATTGGATCTTTTTCCAGCAAGTTATCACTTTTAGATTGAGTGATAATTTTTGGAACTGGCCCTAGAATAATTTCAAAACCTAACAGCTAGTTGGATTGATCACGGATCTTTCTCGTGACTTGTGTATCCTCACAGTGTGTTTCGATTTGTCACATGGAGTGTCCTTGACCTTACACCTAGGTCCACACTTCATCATATGCATCTACCGTGGAAGAAAAATCAAATTTGAGGCCAACCTATTCTTGCACACGTTACATTTCCTTCATTGGTGATTGTAGTGATCTTTGGCTGACGTGGATGTTTCTTGACCCACAAATATGATATGAAGCTTGTAATGGATCATTAGAATATCAATCAATGAAGTTCAAGTAGATTAAGATGTACATAGATTTTGATTATAAGATTTTTTCTCGCATGTATGAGCATTGTATTTTGAGCTTGTTGTAATCAGGCATGTGAGCTAAATCTATAAGATTGGATGTGGATGACTATATGTAATCAATATTTCTGATAATAAGAATGTTTTTACCTATATTTTCCTCCATACTCTATGTTGCTTCTATTGTGCTACTCTTTCTGCACGGTTTGGATTGTTCTCTTTGAGGACCCTCCTATCGTGGTTGCACCAAGGTGACTATCACCTCCCCTATTGACACATGAATGATGTTAGTCTCGGAGTGCCATCGATCCATGAACACTATCAAAATGACCCTATTTTCCTTGATAAAAGACATATAAGTGACATAAAACAAACCCAAGTACAAAAATTCATGTCTCTCCTCCTCACCCAACTGGTCCCACAGTTGAAAACCATCTGGTCTCAACTCCCACATATAGATAGGCGGTAGATTCTCCTGACATAATCAAGTAAACCATCATGTCAATCTCAAACCTTTAGTTTACCTATCGGACCTACATTGACCAAGTCAAGATATCCTAATTTGGGGCAACTTTTTAACCAAGAAATTACATCATTATTTTTTCAAATGCATCACACACATTCCCCACTAGCTCTCAACTATGATTGCATTGCTTTCCTATCACATGCATCATTTCATACATCACTTGCATCACAACTTGTCAATTGCATCACTCTCATTTGCATATGTAGCTCAGAAAGAAACTTGTGTCACATCATTTTATGTGTTTCGATGCAAATGCCCTTGCCCTAACCCAAAGACAATTGTGTCACATCAAGATGATTGCATCTAATCGCTTACCATTTTCATTGAATGTGCATGCAATTTCATTGCAAAATTTTGTGACACAATTGCTTGCTAAATTTTTTCCCTACCTAAATGCTCAAAAAATGAAAAAACTAAAAGCTAGGTTTGTAGTACTTACCAAGATAGGCACTTCCTCAGGTCGGCAGTACCTCTGGAATAGGTGACATCTTCACTGGAAAATCACTCATAGCTCCAAGGTTTTTTAAAAATAGAATGCACAAATGACCCTTAAACTCACTCAAATTTCTATTTATAGGTTCAAAATTAGGGTTTTGCACCTGCCTTGTCTATTGGAGGATCCTATTGATGAATTCAAACTTGAATTTGACCCCCTTATCGACCTCAAAAATTAATTTCATATTCACCATTGGATTTCTAGCCATCAACTTGTCTTATCAAGACAATTTTCCAAAAAAAATTGAAAATTTGTAATTTTTTCTCGAGGGGGCATACCAATACCCTGACTTCACTGGGGCATCCTTTGAATAAATTTGTTTGACACAACGTGATGAACTGCATTATGTTAAAGAGGGGAAATGTGTGGACATTGAAAAATGTCCTAAGTCTGCGAGCACCATTTTTCCTGGTCATCGTCCTCCGATAATTAAATAATTTTAATTATTTAATTATTCTTGATCACATTCCTCTATTAATTAAATTTTTTTAATTATTTAATTAATTCACTTCTTGGCTTCATTTTATCCTGATCAATTAAATAAATTAATTGCATCACTAATTCCCTCTCTTCTTTAAATAACTAAATAAATTATTATTGTAGACATGTAAAATTGACTTGACACCTATCACACACCTCAAAAAACATCAAACAACATCGAACAACATCAAACAAAATCAAACAACATTGAACAACATCAAACAACATCAAAAAACATTGAACAACATCAAACACCATTGAACATTATCCTGTAACATCTTGGAATGAATCAGAATCATCTCAGAACATCTTGTATCATCTCAGAATTACTCATAATCATCTCGTAGCATCCTGTACCATCTCAGATTGACTCAGAATCATCTTGGAACATCCCATTACATATCAGAATGAATTAAAATCATCTCAAAACATCTCAAAACCATCCCAGAATTTCTCAAAACATCTCAGAATCACCCTGAAACATCTCAAAATCATCTCGTGACATCTCAAAATCATTTTGTAATGTCTCAAAACATCATACAACATCAAATCACCTCAAAATAACATTTGAAACCCTAATTTTGCTATTAATTGAATAATACAACATTATTTAATTAATACACTTTTTCATCATTTTTGACAAATTAAATAAATTTCATTTATTTAATAAAGTCCCAAAAACCCTAATTTCACTATTGATTAAATAAAACAACATTATTTGATTAATTCATGTTTCATCATTTCGACCATTTAAATAAATCACATTTATTTAATAAAGTCCTTATCTCACTTTATTTCATCTTGATTGATTAAATAATGCCAATTATTTAATTACATCACTAAATCACCTTATTCCTCTAAGTTGATTAAATCATTAAATCATAATAATTTAATTATGAAAATTTCCCTCCAAAAATTTGAATAATTAAATCAAACTATTTAAATTAATTATCACAAATCAAATCAAAATAATGCAACTTTGTTTTCAAAAGTTGAACTTGATTTGCATCTTCAACTCCAAAAAAAGAAATTAATTAATTAAATCAATTATATCATATTCCTCACCCACTTTCTGATTGAGAAAATTATGATTGTTGATTAAGAAATCTAATTTGTTAACTAATCAATCTAAATTTCTAACTGGGCAATCTAAGTTGTTAACTAATCAATAAAATTCCTAACTAAGCCATCAATTTCCTAACTCATCCATTTAAATCTTAAATAATCAATCTAAAATCCTGACTGATGAATCTAATCCTTGACTAGTCAATCTATTTCTCAATCACCCAAATTGTGCAATCAACTTTGCATAATTTTCTCCTATCTAAATCCTCTCAACACACTCTAATCGTTGATCTGGATATTCTTCAACATGATCTTGATCGTCCATTTCAAATCTCATTTTATATATAGAAAACCCCTTTCCTCACAAATAAGGATGGGAGAATCAACATCATTTACACAATGAAGTACTGTTGACATTCATAACCACCATTCTTAGTGCTTCAATCTCATTTCTTTGATCAACCAACCAAAGCAGTCACTCATCAAGATTTTGCACATAAAATTTGGAGGCTTTGTGGTGATAAGAACAATCCAACATCAAGCGAATACACTCCACTATGTGATGGTAAGGCTGTGTTATTCTTGTACATTCAATTCTGTAATCGTAGATTCCTTAATGCATGTTCAAATAGCTCAGTTTCATTTTGTATGTGTAGGTTTAGATCTTAGATTAATATGTTTGATCTTAGTTTAGATTCTTAAATTAACATGTTTGATCTCTCTTTCATTCTAACGTTCTGCCCCTCACATATTTTTGCACGCCTGGTGGGACCCTTGTCCCCTCCTCTAATGTTGGTTTGAGTTGTTTTTGAAGCTGCAGGTCTCGAAAACACACTTGATAGAGTTTTCACGTGCTGCCCAAAAAACCTGCACAGCTTAATGTCAAGAAAATCACGCACTTGCAACAAGAACTATGCAGTTGACATGGGATTTGTGTAGTTGCATCAAAACCAATGCTTTTGCTTCATAACTAGTGCATTTTATTTTGAAAGTGTTAGTAGTTGCTAACAAAGTTGAGCACCTACTTCAAGACCAATGCTTTTGCATTTTTTCTCTGAGAATTTTCTCTAAGAACTGAGCAATTTCTCTAATAGACAAGTGCATGGATCCCACACTATTGTAATGAAATTTACCACTAGGGTTTTCTTTTTTTTGAGTGTGTAAACAGGTATTAATATATTTGATGCAGGATTCAAGTGACATAACATGTTTGTTGGAGAGAAGATGATCGGTCCAAGATTTTTAGATCTACAATAATTTTTTTATCAACTTAGGAACTTAATTTTGGTGCTTTAAAATGAACAACTCAAACTCACATTTGTTTTTGGTGTTGTTAAAATTGAACCAATTCATGCTTTCTTAATTTAGGAACTCTGATTTTGGTGCTCTAAAATGAACAAACAAAAAATCACATTTGATTTTAGTGTTTTAAAATTGAACCAATTGCATGTTTTCTTAACTTAGGAACTCTCATTTTGGTGCTCATAAAAAGAACAAAAAAACACTTCAATTTTGGGATAAAAAATGAACACATTTCATGTTTTCATAATTATGAACTTCAATTTTGGTGCATAAAAATAGCGCAAATGATTTCCATTTTGTTGACACATGCTCGATTTACATTTGTTGACCAATTAAAGACCATGATCGATTTCTTAGAAACACTCAAGTTTGGGGCTTAAAATGAGCAAGTTATTTCTTTTGTATTGCATCATTGCTATTTTTGACTAATATCCCGAATACTTCCTATTGGTGCAAATAAAAATAATAATTTTTTTATGTTATTCACATATTTTTGGGGATAACACCACTCGAGGTGTTTAAAAAGAATCAATTTGCTATGGATTGTTCATTGTGCATTCATTGATTGGAAAAGCTGAAGTGTTTTATCTTCTCACCTCACACCTTTTAGCGATCTAGGGTGAGAAAAAGAACATTTTTGAGCTTTTCACTTTATTTTCAAGTTTACCTTAAAGAGGGGGCTTTCCTTGAGATACATCTTGCGCTGGAGAACTCATTGCAAGGTATCAAAGCATGTTTACTAGCGGGCTATATCAAAGGTTGCAAAATCATAAGAAAGTATCTTCAAGCTGTGATGAAAACAGACTCCACCTAATCCCACACCTTAAGTGGAACGGGAACGGTTAAAGAGCCTTAAGTGGCTAGTAGGTGAGTGTTAGGATTTTTCATTCATAGTTATCACTAAGAACCAAATTGTTTTAGAGGCCATCCTATTATCCAAAAACATTCTTTGAAAGTGGTGCATCAAAATTTACCTCCAAGAAGTTACTTGCCATGTCCAACTACAGACCCGCACCATAAGTTGCATGTAAAATCATCTCTTTAGAGCATGATGCAAGCCTACCTAAGAGAATGGTTTCTATCCCCTAGGGTTGTAATTGTTGGTTTATGTTAAACTTTCCCATTACATTCAAAACAATTTGACATCAAATTTTGTGATTTATTTAAAGAAAAAAGAACACATTCATAACAAACATTGAACGAGATAGTTGAACCATGAACCCTTTGATTTATTGCATACTTGTGAAAGAAGCCTTATTTTTTCACCCCTTGAAAGGATCTTTCCTTAAATTTTTCCGAACATTATGACTTTGATTTCAAGTTGCATTAATCAACGTAAACATTTGTGAACTATGGCTTGGGTGTTGTGATTTCACAACCTAAGTTATAGACATGAAGGTCACATAATTTCATGATTGTTGATTCAGTCCAAGTGTTGTCTTATCACTTTCCATACTTCAAACATGGATAAAAAATTAAGAGAGATTTGTTTATAAGATCATTGTTCAAACCAAAAAAATTGCAAAGCTAGAAGGTTAGATAGTCCCACATCCATTATTTTCATCCTACCTATTTGAAATCAAAATCAAACAAACCATTAGGGTCACTCCTCCACTCAGACACCTATGATATCAACAATTACTTGGGACTCATAGATAGTACATGTAAGCTTTCCCGCAACATATCCTCTAGACAAGGAAGTGGAATATGGACCCTAGTTCTTCAATATTTTGATTTCCAAGAATTAGTACCATTCCAAAATAGCACTCAAATCATAGGGTCTTGACCTTCACAACAACTATCCCATAACACCATCAAAATTTATAGCCATCTGGAAACCAACTGCTCCATTTCAACAATCGGACCTTGTAGCACCGATCCTTCAACCTAGTCTCACATACATTCAAGGTGAAAAAACTGACATTATAAGTAGCTTAAGAACCTTCATATTTCAGAAAAATGAAACACCCTGCCAGTTTCTCACCTCATCAATCATTTTAGAAAAAGAGGAAGATAAATAAAACATAGCATCTAAAAGACCCATGTTACCACCTCCTGTGTGGAAATAGACATACATACTTCATGATCTCTAACAAACACCACAAATGATGGAAGTGGCCCATAAGGATATAAACCAAGTGACCTTTTGATAGGGCATTAAATATCAATACATCTGCAAAACATGTTAATCTATTACCCAAATCACTCTTATAAAGGGTCACAACCTCAAGTAGGGAAACAACATCAAGGGTTTCAAAACCCCCATCAAGGAATAATTCCATAACATCAAATTTCCCTAAACAAAATTGAGAGATATCTTGAGGAAATTAAACACAATCAAAATCCGACGTATCGTCGATGGCATGTGCAAAGTTGAAACATTACATATCCACAACAAATGGACATCATTCCACAAAAATCTCAATATCCACATCAAAAATACTTCCAATATCAACAGTATCAAGGAGTTCCACAAAACCAAGGCGTACCTCAAGTGTAATATCAAGATGTACCTAATTCACAGTATCAAGAAATTATGGAACACCAAAATGTACCTCAAGTGCAATATCAAAATATACCTGAAACATAGAATCAAGGAATTCTACAAAATCAAGAGCAAAACAATCAAGAAAAGCCATAGAGGAAAGATTACCAACCAGGAAGGAAATTCACCCCTTTGGGAGAAACTTTAGAGGTAATCATGCATGAACTAGCACACCAAGAACTTATCAAAATCAATGATAGTTCAAATTATGGTGAACCAAGCTTTAAACTCCCTTGATATAACCAGTACAAATGATGTGAGTTCCACAAAATCAAGGGTCACCCAACAAACATATGTGCTACACTTAAAAACCTAATCCAAGACCTCATTGATCAGGAAAAAATAGCTATTGAAAATGACATTCAAGGGAAATCTACCAATGACAACAATGATAATGTCTCAACCTGAAAAGTTGAAAGCACCGATCAAGATCTATCTATCACCAATAACATTGGCAATGTTTCTACATCATCCAATGAGAAAGATGACACACATCGAGAATTTAATCCCAAGCATGATCAAAATCAATCACCCAAGTCTAGAAATGATTCAATACAAGATATATTGACATCATCCATCCTCATGGCAACACATATTGATGATCAAGAGACTCTTGATCCAACACTTATACCCAATGTAGAAGATCTAAGCCAAGAGTCATTACCCATATGTCCACATTTTGAGGAAAGACAAGGATCCTTTACAAGCAATCCCTTCTTTGAAAGTGATCCATGTCAAGAATGTGATCCAAAACATGTCAAAGATGATACCACAGAATGTCAAGATCAAGAATCCCTATCATCAAAATATTACAATGACTTGGTAGATATCCTCCAAGATATACCATGTTTTCCAAAGGGAGAAAAAATGCATATATCAAGCACACATACATCTACCCATGAGATTCTTACTCCTAATGGACATGTAGATTGTAGAAGTTGAGAAATCCAACTTCACAGTCCCCAAGAATCACCTGCATGCAATCACCTATCACATGCAACAGATATCTAGAATAAACAAGAAGATGTTCTATAAACTCTCAAGCAAGAATGAGCAAGCAAAACCAGAAAATGATTATTGAATAATATTATAATTACAATGAGATCAATCCTTATGAAGAAGATCAAGAAAACCTAAAAATAGGAAACCCTAAATGAAACCCTAGTGTGCACACTTAATAATTAATAAATAATTATTAATGTGCCTAAGTTTATCTTAAGTAACCTAAAGGAATAAGTGACTTAATTAATTAACCAATATGATTAAATTAATTAAGTGGAATAACTTATTACTCTAACATAGATTATCTTCATCCAAGACAAGAGTCACATACTCTTGATATCATTACCAAAGATCAAGAGTATCCTACTCTTAGCATCTATACACAAGATCAAGACACAACAAAAGCTAGAGACATATCAAAAATGGATCATAAAGAAGACTCATACATAAGTTGTGAATCAGAAAAATCCTATGGAGACATACCAAAAAGGGATCATGAAGAAGACTTATACATAAGTTGTGAATTAGAAACATCCTATGGAGATATATCAGAAACGGATCATAAAAATGACTTATATATAAGTTGTGAATCAGACACATCCTATGAAGACACATCAAAAATGAATCACGAGGAAGACTGTTGCATGGATAGTAAATCAGAAACACCTCTTGAAGAAATATTAAAATCTGATATTTCACAAGATCGGGCCGAAGATATCAATCAAGAAGGTATCCCACATCCTAAGGATCATATTAGTAAGGAAGCTACCATATTTTAAGATCCAAAGTAGAGAAAAGAAGGATTAGCACCTTGTTTCAAAGGTAAGACATATCCTATTAGAAATAAAATCTCTTGATAGATTCAATATCAAGATAGAGGATTAAGCCTACATGAATAGGGTATCCTAGAACCAATGTAGATTATTGGAAATCCTAAGTATCGAGGTCTTGATTATTCAAAAGAATCTAAACATCTTAGTGATACCTCCATAATATTGGGGATAACTTTATCTAATGCAAACACCAACATGGGGAGCACAAAGGGTCCTAATGATAAAATTGTTAGCAATGATATAGCTATCCATACCATGAATCGTCATCTGCATATATTTCCATCCTTTGATTGGGACCAACAACAAAATAAAAAGCTATATCAAAGAACAAAACAAGTCATTGAGGCAAAAGAATCAACAAAGAAAAATGGACAAGAAAAATTGAAATTGATACAAAAGAAAAAGCAAGAAAATCATCCATATCAAACTCCATTAGTCAAAGAACTATGGGGAAAAATAAAAAAGGGAAGTTCATCCATCAAAGATGTCTAGCAATGCAAAATAAAGCTTCAAGAGAAACTTACAAAGTATATCAAGATATTGGTCCCAATCGAATCTTCATATCCACCCATCATTGCTCATCATGCCATGTTTGGAGAGTCAAAGGTTCCAAACTGTTGACCGATCCATCTAAATATCATATCCCCCAATGTATTTTACCATCCATGATATCCAAATGTCACATTGACCATGTGTTGGCAGGAAATATTTATCATAAAGACTCTAAGGGCATTCTATCATGATGTAGACATCAAGGTAAGGTTAAATTTTGTATCAACAAGGAAGATAAGAATTTTTAGGGGTTACATTCAAGTTCTCGTATCCTAGCAAAACAACTCCTCCAAGCAGGATATTGTTGGCACACCATGACAATAACAATGACCATATCAACACCAGTAATGTCTACATCAACACACTTGGTGGTTCCAAATGAGAAAGAAATGGTCACCATGATGAAAACCTAGTAAATAGGCATCTTGTGTGACATCAAAAATCGATTAAAAAAAGAAAAATAAAGAAAAGTAGTCCAGAAAAAAATCATCCTCTAGTGAAAAATACTATGGTGGCACTTTGGATAAGTACCATGATGAAAACCTAGAAAATAGTCATCATGTGTAAGAATCAAGCATCTAATGCACCATTTTAGATGGAAGCATCTCAACTTATCCATAATTAACCCAAAGCATTGTTTCCCAATCCAACTTATCTTGATCTTGACAAATGTTTGGTATACACTTTACACTTTCTTATGGAAAAAATCTTGACATGGGTCATTGTTATTGTTCCTATCTTATCCAAAATTATCTGAGCCATGAGGCATTGTCCAAAATGGAATACTCTATCAAAACATGTTATCCTATCACAAGATAATCCATCACCTACATTGCTAGTGTAAGACCCCTCCATTTTGCTCATTTGATCGAACAGTGTTCTATTTGGTTATGTCTTATTTTATGTTTGTACTTTGACTTAGAACTCAGTTTCTATTTGATCACTATCTGTAAAACAATGTGAATGTGATATTTTGATATGATGTTGTTTGATCTTGATGTCTTCATTGTGACATGCTTTGGATTAGCATTGTGAACATTTGAATTAATAATGTTTTATGTTTTGATTATATTAATGATGTTAGATTTGTTAGTTAGTTTCATTGTATTGGTGAAGGGGACGGTATTGCATCACTCACTTGCGAGTGCCCTACGATTCTGTGATTCCCTCTTCATGGTGTGTTTTAATTATGACATATTAATGCTTGTGGATATACTCTTTGCTTGCAGGTTGATAGGTACAAGACATTGACTCCACCTAGTTTTACAGGTTTGAGCGTGTCCATTGCCCAATGGTATTCGATTGGGAGATAGTAGCTAGGTTTTATGTGCCAATTCGTCACCCTAGTCATAGTGTGTCGTTAGTCTTAGTGTGGTCCAGTTGTTTTAATATTGTTCAATTTGCCTTGATTTTATTTATATTGCAAGTTGAAAAGGGTAGTTAAATGGCTTTTTATATATTTAAGTTGTTGATTAGATTAATCTATTTATTATGTTGAAAGATGTTATTTAATTTATTATTTAATTTAATTTAATTAATAAAATGATTTAATCTAGGATTATAATTATTTTATTGATTAATTAAATTAAATATGTTGAATAAAATTAAGCTATTCATTTTGGAAATTATTGGATATTTTGTTGAAATTGGAAAAATGGGAAAAATGTTTTTAATTTGCATTTTGTTGAAAATTTAAATGCAAAAATGAAATTGAAAGATATTTTATATTTTTTTTTTCAAAAATGTATGATGGGGTGGATGAAATATTTTTGGAGATATTTTTGGATATGTTGATTATTATGGATTTTTTTTCATGAGTTTTGGAGAGGATGGAAAAAAATGGAGATGGAGAAAAGGAAAGGAATTTTTTTTGGTTGTGTGTTTGGTTTGGAATTTCTGGATTTGGGGGTTTTGGATTTGGAGAAACAAGTTGGATTGCTTGGAGGAGTTGGATTCAGAGAAAGGATTCAGAGCTCCATTGACCACTTTTCAAGCTTTTGGTTTCAGGTTTTCTTTTTGTTAAATTAATTCTATTTTGTAAAGATTCATAACTTTTATTTGTTGGTTGGAAAATATATAATCTTTGTTTGATTTGCAAATGAACCCATGTGAAATCTGGTATTAAAAACTTTGAAAACCTCTCTTTGAAATTGAAATTATTCAAAAAAAATGGTGTTCTTGGCTATAAATGTTCATTTTATTTATTTCTTGCTCAATTAATTTTGTATATTTCTTGAGGGATATTTAAATATACATATATATGTATATATATATATATATATACCAAATGATATATATACATACTTATATATATTTTATTTATATTTTATATGGGACTAGGATGTTTAAAAAAATTTAAATTAAATTGAAAAAAACGCATGGTTTCTGGAGAATGATTTTCGGATTTTAAAAAAATCCGCAAAGGGTTTTATATTTTTGTTCTGGGAATAAAACAAAATAGAAAAAAATATATATATAAAACAAAAAAAACAAAGGGTTTGGGGGTCGCTGGGGGCTCACCTCACTACCCACCCCCCCATGGGAGGCGCTGTGGGGGAGCCACGCCTAGTGCACCCCCCACTCCCCTACTACCGCAACTGCCACCAGCCAGGGGACGACTGTGTTAACACAGTTGTCGCCCCATTTAGTGAGACGACTTTGTTAACACAGTCAGCCCCTGTGTGGGGTTCGACTGTGGTCAACACCGCCAACCACCACATGTTCGACACACGGCCCGAAACAGCCACCCCACCTTCATAAAACGTGTGTGGATCCTGAGGAAACCCGCGCCCTTCTCAGTTGATGTTTTTTTTATTAAAATAAAATAAAATACATAATATTTTTAATATTATATTTTATAATATTAAATGTTTTAAAGTCATATTTGATATTATATTTTATAAGGTTAAAATATTTATATATATTGTTATTGGGTAGATATATAATATTTTAAATAATATATTTTACAATATTAAAATATTAATGTATATTAGTAATAACATATATATATAGTTGGGGATATATATATAAAGGTGATTTAATTAGTGGCATGTGTAAATATAATTGTGAAAATATTAAATCAATATGCAATAGTAGAATTATTGGATTAATTTTAAAATAAGGTATTTGAAAAGATAAATATTGGATTTATAAGTAGTGTGAATATTAGCAAGATTACTGGATTTTAAAATGATTTATTTTGGCAAGGAGAAATAGTTTTTTATAAAATAAAATAAAATGACATGCTTTGAATTGATTAAGTAAATGTTTATTTTATTATTATTTAAAAGCAATTAGGGAATTAAGTGTTGGTCTAAATTTCATCTGGTTTGAAAGAGACGTATGTTTAAATCAGTTTTATTGAGCAACAAATTACTGATGTTAATAAGAGAAATGGATTTAGTAAATCCAAAATTAGTTTAATTCCTTGCAACTTGCCTTCGTGATTATTTCCTCTGGGTTCATGTTTTGGGAAAAGGGTTAAGTGTCTTTAATCTGTAAGTCTTCCAAAGGACCCTAAAGTTTGGGGGTTGTCGTTTTGTAATGACGACCGTTTGTTATTTCCTTGGCTAGTGCATGAAGTTATGTCATTGTTGTTACCCGATTTCCACGAATGGGGATGTTTTGTGTTTCTTGTGAAAGGAGTGGATTATGGGATCCACGTCTCCTTGTAAGGAGTGACCTTGTTCTATGATTTGTTGCCTCCATTGTTAGAGTGATTTTTATTTTATGTCACCTCCTAAGAAAGGAGTGGTCATGATATATTGTGTGTTGCACTTTGGCACCCTTGATGTTTGGATGGTATGTGTGTTGTCAAGTAGAAGAGTGGCTTTCGTAGGGGCCGGAGCTTGGAAGAGGTAAGATTGGGTAACCTTCAAAAGTGGTTTAACCAAGTGAAACTAAATCAATACTTAGAAAGATTAGGACTAACTTCTCACTAATCAAGATAAGTTGGCCTCACTCATAGATGCAAGGGATCATTTAGACTTGGGATGAGTGGGAAGGCCTAGAATGGCAAGGTCATCTATCTTGTCTGTACGTAAGGTATTTGATCCCGCATTAATAATTATGAGGTCCGAGGATCGATAGAGGCCACCAAGACAACCCTTTATGTTGGCCGAAGCCTATGAAGATCTACAGTGGGTAACTCATGACGAGTTGTGTGATGACACTCTGTCTAGGACAACGGTTGGTATTTGATTTTGTGGGTATGGTTTCCTTAACATACCTGATGTGACCATAGTTGGTATTTGATTTTGTGGGTATGGTTTCCTTAACATACTTGATGTGACCATAGTTGGTATTTGATGATTATGTGTATGGTTCTCTTAACATACTTGATTTGCTTTATATCTGGAAGCAATGTGACCATGTTAGAGTTGTACTTATGTGGTATTAGAGTTATACTTGTGATGTACTTGTGTTGTACTTGTGTGGTACATGTGATTGGTTGTTTTAGTTTGGTTCAGTTTTGTGTTAGCCTGTGTCTAGAGGTAGATGGTCTTGGCTAGGATTCCTTGTTACTATCTCCTAGCACGGGGGGTGGGCCTTTGGGTTCCACTTGGTTGGGTAGCCTGCACCTAATCTGTTGGGTGCTTTTTTCATGTTAGTATGGATGAGATTTCTAGTTGGAGAGCTCGTGGGATCCAGTTTCATTTCTTGCATTTTTATTTCAGTTGATCTTGTGATTTATTACCCCTCATTAGTTATCGAGGTGGAAAGTTGTAACTGTAACCTTAATTATTGGACTTGCCTCATTTAGGGAATGAGAGTTGTAATTGTAATATTTTATTATGGATAAATTCAATTGAAATTTATCTCTTATGCTTTAATGTATTTTATTTTGTATGGAACGAATGCTTTCTTAAGTTCTTATGTGGATAAATGCTATAGATTCATTTATGTGTTTGTGGGTTAGTAAGTAATCTCAGTCTCATAACCTTAGGGGATGTTTGTAATGAGTAGTGAACTTGTATATTAATTGTACTTAAAAAAAAATTAGTCTGTTTATGTAGTTAATTGCAACTTCCTCTAGGGTTGCATGGCGGGGCATTACAGCTAGACACTAGGGGAAAATGCTTGCATCTTTCTTAAAAATAAATCTTGATCTATGTCTTCTAGCTCACGTGGTGATCTAGGAATTTATCCCAACAAAAAGGTATACCATCAATGCACTATTAGGGTAACCTTCAAAATAGTTCATCCCAACAACAAGGTGTACCACCAATGCACTACCAAGGTAACCTTCAAAGATGTTGACAACATGGATTATTGCTTCACTCAAGCAGTCTAAGTTATCAACATTTTCTTGAACCCCACAACTAGTTCAAGTAGATTTCCCACAACATATTCTCTAGAAAAAAAAAGTGAAGTATCAATCCAAGTTTTCAACATCTTACACCCTAGGCAAAAGGGTAAAAATCCAAAAAAAGGAGAAAAAAGGAGAAAAAAATACAAAAAAACCAAAAAGTAAGAAAAACAATAAAGAGAAATAAAATATTCTTTTGAGTGAAAACCACTTTGTGGCCCTCCTATAATAGGTATCATAGTGAAAACCTAGCAAATAGGCACTATATGTGAATAAAACTTGCATCATTATCTATCAATACTTTTATTACAACATCCACCCATCCATTTCATACATCATGTATCCAACCATGACTTGTCACTGATTAAGGTAACTTGTTTTATTAGGGGAAACTTCTTGAAGTTGGTTGTGGATTAGATATTATAGCATCTGATCATGGTCATAAAACAACACAAGTCAAAAACACTATAAAACAACAAAAATCAAGACATGCGAAAAACATAAGAAAAAAAAACATCGTTGGATTATTCCTTCACTCAACAGTCTAAGATATCAACATTTGCTTGAACCTCACAGCTAGTTGAAGGGAATTTCCCACGACATATCCTCTAGACAAGGAAACAGGATATCAATCCAAGCTATCAATGTTGTTTATCGAAAAACAATTCATGATTTGAGTAAAACGGTCAAACTACGTGGTCTCTGCATGTACAACATAGGAAAGGATTTTAGCCCTTGAGACCCTAGGTCAGTCCCCTTAGGTTTCCACCATTTTTTTTTTCAACTAAGTCAAAAAATATCAAAAATCCCAAAAACATATACAAAATCCAAAAAAATTCACAAAATAGAAAAAGGTCAAACCAAGCGAACTACGAGCCTCTATGTGTACAACGTAGGAAAGGATGATCTTTGATGAGCACTTGAGGCCCTAGGTTAGTCCCCTTAAAAAAAAAAAACATCATAAAACTTAGAAAATCAAAAAGACCCATCCCGTCATCAAAATATGAGATAAACATTTCACCCATAATAAACAAATCATCACAATCATCCTTTGAAAAAACAAACAAAAAAATAAAGAAAACATCAAAAGCTAAAACTTTCAAGAAAAAAATTGCATAAGATCTAACTAAGAACAAACGAAAACAATGCCAAAGTATCAACTACCTATCTTTTTGACAAGTCCCAACAACATCCTGAGATATGCCCTAACGGATTAGTTCCATTGATGGAAATGATCAATGATGGATAATAGCCCCACCCGAAATAGATATGGCAAGTGATACTGCAACTTTTTTTTTATCTTTTTGTGGTCTTGTTTTTGTGATTTATCTTATTTTCTCATTCCTAGGATCTCTCAAGGATGTTCATAAGGATTTAGAGAAGAAGGAATGGGGGAAATTGAGCATCATTTCAATTTGTTGTTTGTAAGATATGTTTTTAATATTACCATGGAAAATATTTTCTTTATTGAGTATGGATGTTGGTTTAAAACAGTTTATGAAGTAGTTACATGTTAGGTGTTCTATACCTTTGTGTGTGACTAGCCTGACATGGTTTTCACGGAACCCCCCTATAATTTAAACAAAGTTTTTGCATGTGTGGTATGAACAAATATACTCTTTGTTTGTAGAGTCAAAATCCACACAATGGATACAAAGTCACCTTGGTAATTTATACCCTAGTGCATCGCATATTTTTTCTACATCAAAAGGGATTATTCAAATTGTGAAGTCTCTAAAGCAAAGAAAAAGAAACACATCAACAACTAACACCATCACAATTCTATCATATCTCTTCTAATTAACATCATAAATCTATCTATCATCATATTTCTCCTAATTAACATCATATCTCTATCCATCATCAATATTTATTCTAATTAAAATTCATCCTGCATAAAACATCATTAGTACCATATCCATACTGCATCCACAAATGTTAGCAATACATATCATGATGATAATAAACCAATAAAAAATATCATGTATCATGTATGTGGAATTCATTCATCATATATCAACATAAACCACATCATAAATGAGATAAAGTATGATTCATACATCAGAAAAGCACAAAAACACATATAAGCATACATCATCATATATCGCCATCACATAAACATAAAATGAGGTTGAATCAAAGAAAGTATATCTCAATATATATCATCATCAAAAAGGGAACATGTCATAAGTACATCATCTACAGTGACACAAGTGTGATAAGATAATATAAAATCATAACATATATACGAGGTCTCGAATAGACCAATGAATATATATATAACACATTTCTACAAAATTCCTCTGTGCCATGAAAAAACATGAAGATCAAGTACCAAAAAAGTAAGACCTTGATAGGAAGGACAAAACACTACTTACCACCAAAAAGATATGGTTGTCTCATAGACTGATCACCTACACCACCACCGCCATCACTCGTAGCACTCAACTCCCTAAACCATGGACATCAAGAAGCCCTAGGAACATTATCATCATATAAGGTTTGATAATAGGTGTACATATGTAGAAACCGATCTCACTCAGCTCACATATCATCACACTCTACCCAAAGAGTATCTCTCCCTACCATCAATAATAGTACTTGAGCCTCTGCAACATGTCATCGATTGATCTCGCTCTCTCGCTCAGCCCTCAAAGTGTCTACCAAAGCCTCCACAACCTATCACTGCGCTATCTCTGGATCTCTGGAAAACATTATATGATCTAGCAGTATATCAACATCCCTAGCTAGTGGATGAGGATGCAAAACTTGTCCCTAATACTGCACAAGAGGCACCCACTCATCCTGAATACCCTATGCCTCATCACATCAAGCTCAATCCAACTGCTCTGTGAGAACCTCAACGTGTTGTAACTCCCCACAATGGCCTCTAATACCTGCTCTACCCATAATGGGATCACCCCTAGGATCAGTAAACCTCAAAGGCCTACATCGTGCCCACCACTCATCATAATTGTGAGTACTACTTGGATCTACCACACCAACTACCCAACCCCAACCAGCTAGGGAAATTGCTCTAAAATCGACAACCATAGTATCTATATCAGCCTGGAGACCCAATACATGGACCTTCTAAGTAGTCTGACCAAACCGAGCCTCATACGTATCAAGAACCCACCCTTGTCTCTCTCCAAACTGGTGACAGACTCAATCTAGTAGATAACACTCTATCACAAAAGGTGAATGACCAATCAACCAACAGGTCTTTTGGTAGTAAACAAGATGATCAACATCCTCTGGTCAAACCTCAGAGCTCATATAAGGTCTCCACATAAAACCAAACATCTCATCAAACACATGACACCAATAAGGAAGGCCCCCAAGCAAGGTGTAAAGTATAAAGTCCCCATAATGATAAGAGTATGGATCATTCAAAGAACGATCATGTATCCCATCTAAATGAGTCATTGCAATATGCTCCCACACCCAAACATGCAAAAGTGAAACACCTATAGACATAGACTTCTCACCCCGATACACAACCTCGTGCATATCTCGATAAGGATGAGCAAGAAAATAAGCACCTAGGAATATCTTGTCCCATGCTCTAGCATACTCCTGATACTTGTACCCCAACCCATAAAATTTTTTTGACCTCGCCTATTAGGAACAACTAATCCTAATACTAGACCACATAGGACAAGTGCAATAGGATATGCGCTGTCAAAAAGCCTAGATAGATCAACCTCTAAATCATGTGCATCCAAGTGTGCAACACCTAACAAATGTTGCATAGCACAGGAACCTCATCAAACATGATACATAAAGAGCTCATCATGAATGGGAAGGAAAAGTATCCTCTGAACATCCTCAAGAGTAATAGCAACCTACCCTATAGGCAAATGAAATGAGGACGTCTCAGAGTGCCACCTCTCTACAAGTGCAGTCATCATTATCTTATGAGTCCTGATCAAGGGCATGTAAAAAATATAATATAATCCCATGACATCAAGGAAGTCTAGATCCAACACACCAAAACGAGAAATCAGATCAAACAAGTGGCTAGGAAGTCTCTCTCTTGTCATAAGTACTTTGAGACTCACCTGCAATCATTATAAACCAGGATGTTAGGGTTTCACTCTAAACATGTAAAGCAACACAAAATGAAATGAGCATGATGATAAATGAAATTTAGGATGACAAATAGACACATGTTAGGGTTTCACTCTAAACATGTAAAGCAACACAAAATGAAATGAGCATGATGATAAATGAAATTTAGGATGACAAATAGACACATCTTAGGGTTCAGGACAAATGATAAAAGAAAAAAAATAGAAGGAGAAGTCAACTGCTAGGTTCTTGAGAAAATTCTCAACAAATACCAGACAAGGGCATTGTTTTCAGGAAAGTGCATAAAATAGGGGCACAATTTTAAGTCAACTACACAGTTTTAAGTCAAGGGCGTAGTTTTAGGTCAAGAGCACAATTCTTGGTCAAGAGAGAAATTTTTAGTCAACTGTGTAGTTTTCAGTCAAGTGCATGAAACATGAGTACAAATTTTAGGCAACTACCTAGTTTTAAGAAAAGTGAGCTATTTTGACAAGGAAACGACGTGAAAAAAGATGCAACTATGTAGGAATCACAACAACCATGCTATTGACTGTAAGAAATTCATACATGCATAATGAGAACAAAACATGACAAAAGTGAAAATTTAGAAGGTACAAACTGGGCCACCAACACCTGAAGGCCGTCTAAACTCCCAAACAAGCTCATAACAATGTGGGGAAACCTCCAATCTCAACATTGTTCCTCAACAATTGAAAGAATGTGAAATCGAGAGAATTAGCAAGAGGATCAAAGCACAAATGAGCCAATTTGAAGACAAATTTCCTCTGTAAACACCTCAAGAAAACCCTAATTTCATCTAGGACACCCTAAATTCACTTAGGGAACCTTTCTACTTTTAAATTAGAAGCTCTGGGAAGCATCAGAACAAGAAATGAAGCACCTATTGATATAATATTTCATCTGAAGACATTGAACGACAATACAATAGTGTCAAGAGCCTGACCTCAAAGCTTGAAATTTTTGGTCAACCTCTGAACGGGGTAGAACAGAGTCTTACCATCATTCCACTGAATGCTGAGGCATAGTGGGGCTTAATTTTTTTTCAAAAAATTGATCTTAAAAATAGAATCTTTGAAACAAAGCAACCAACACTTTGTATCAAAGAGGGGAAAAATGTAGACATGTAAAATTGACTTAACACCTATAACACACCTTGAACAACATCAGACAACATCAAACAACATTGAAAAAAATCAAACATCATCTAACAACATCGAAAAACATTGAACAACATCAAACAATATTGAACATCATCTCAAAACATCCTGTATCATCTCAAAATGACTCAAAATCATCTTAGAACATCCTGTACCATCTCAGAATGACTCAAAATCATCTCAAAACATTCTATAACATCTCAAAATGAATTAGAATCATCTCGGAACATCCTATAACATCTCAAAATCATCCCATAAAGTCTCAAAACATCTCATAATCATCCTATAACATCTTAGAATCACCTCAAAACATCTCACAATCATCCTGTAACATCTTAGAATCACCTTGAAACATCTCAGAATCATCTCGTAATGTCTTAGATTATCTCAGAATCATCTCGTAATGTCTCAAAACATTTAATAATCATCTCGTGACATCTTAGAATTATTTTATAATATCCTGAAACATCATACAACATCACACCACCTTGAAATGATATCCAAAACCCTAATTCTGCTATTAATTGAATAATACAACATTATTTAATTAATACACTTTTTCATCATTTTTGACAAATTAAATAAATTTCATTTATTTAATAAAGTACTAAAAACCCTAATTTCGCTATTGATTAAATAAAACAACATTATTTGATTAATTCACGTTTCATCATTTTGACCAATTAAATAAATCACATTTATTTAATAAAGTCCTAATCTCACTTTATTCCGTCCCGATTGATTAAATAACACCAACTATTTAATTACATCACTAAATCACCTTATTCCTCTAAGTTGATTAAATTATTAAATCATAATAATTTAATTACAACACTTTCCCTCCAATTTTTTTAATAATTAAATCAAACTATTCAAATCAATTATCAAAAATCAAATCAAACTAATGCGACTTTGTTTGCTAAATTCAAACTTTCTTTGCATGTTCAACTCCAAAAAAAGGAATTAATTCATATTCCTCACCCACTTTCTGATTGAGAAAATTATGATTGCTAACTAAGCGATATAATTTGTTAACTAATCAATCTAAATTGCTAATTGATCAATCTAAGTTGTTGACTAATCAATCAAATTCCTAACTAAGCCATCAATTTCCTAACTCATCCTTTTAAATCTCAATTGGTTAATCTAATCCCTGACTAGCTAATCTATTTCTCAATCACCCAAATTGTGCAATCAACTTTTCACAATCTTCTCATGTCTAAATACTCTCAACACACTTTGACCGTTGATCTGGATATTTGTCAACACGATCTTGATCATCCATTTCAAATCTCATTCTCTATATAACAAACCCCTTTCCTCACAAATAAGGATTAGAGAATCAACATCATTTCCACAATGAAGTACTATTGACATTCATGACCACCATTGTTAGTGCTTCAACCTCATTTCTTCGATCAACCAACCAAAGATGTCACTCATCAAGCTTTTGCACATGAACTTTGAAGGCTTCACAGTGATAAGAACAACCCAACATCAGGTGAATACACTCCACTACGGGATGGTAAGACTGTGTTATTCTTGAACATTCAATTATGTAATTGTAGACTCTTTAATGCATGTTCAAATAGCTTAGTTTCATTTTGTATGTGTAGGTTTAGATCTTAGATTAATATGTTTGATCTTAGTTTATATTTTTAGATTAGCATGTTTGATCTTGCTTTCGGTCTAACATTCTCCCCCTCACACAATTATTTATCAAATTATTTCTTTATCACCTTTCGTCTATAGTTAAATAATAAAAGTTAATTATTTAACTATTCACTTATCCTTTAATTCTTCTATGGTTAAAAAGTTGTCAATATTATTTAATTATTCCCCCAACCATCTCTTTTAATAAATTATTGGTTCAAATTAATTATTTAATTGTCTTTCCCATTTTCTCTCATTTAATTAAAATGATTTTGTAAATTGTTTTAATTGAATCCCCATTTCCATTTTTCTCAAATAAATAATTAGAATGAATTATTTATCCTCCACTTGTCCAAATATTCCTTTCTCATGAATTAATTATTTTTCAAATTTCAATTCATCCATTATCCCTCCACTTTCTCATTAATGTTAGTCATCTTTTTCATAGCCATCTCTATCATAGTCATCGACATCATAGTCAACCCTAGCCCACCACTTTCTGGTGCATCAATCCTCCACCATTTATCTTGGCATCTTTCTAGAAGATTGATCTCGTCCGTTCATTCGAATGGCTGTCTATAAAAGAATTCGTTCTCCTCCATTTTTTCCTTAACAACCATTTAGTCTCCAACTTTCTACTTACTATTTGTAGGTTATTGCACAAGTTCTACTTCTAATCTAGGGGAAAATTTTGCAAAAGGAGAAATAGAAGAAACAAGAGATGTAAAGAAACTTCAATATAGGGAGTACTTTTTTTGAATACTTTTAGTTTATTCCTCATTTCTTGACAGTGTTCTCTTGTTTTAGATTGGGGTTTTAGCTTAGATTTGTGTTGTGGTTGTTACTTAGTCTTTGCTAACTTGATTTTACCTAGTCTTATAGTTATGATTGTATTAAAGATAATTTTGATATCTAGAAGGATCATTCTTAATTTTTCTATGTGTTTTACACTGGTTTGGCCAGCCTTGTGTTGAACACTATCTTCAAAGTTGGTGAAGCATGCTGGACCTATTTGGGTCCTCAAGAATGTGTTTGGGTTTCCCTCATTCTAATTCCACCCTAAGATGTTTTGGCATCGACCTAATTTGAATTTAATATTGGATGGTCAACTTTGGATATGTTTCAAATTTGAAGATGGTATAAATACAGGATGAGTTAATGGTGAAAGTGGAGACAAGAGATAAGTACAAAGAAATAGAGAAAATAGATGCAAGATTGATGTGAATCAGTGAGTGTGTGTGATGTGAGTGTGGAAGATTAGTGTGAATCCTAAATAATGAGTTTCTAGATGTAGTGAGTTGAACGTGTACTCTATCATTCATGCATGTCTGCAAGTGGTTGAGAAAATTGTGGTGGATTTATCCATTGCATTGAGATTGTCTTCTCTTTGTAACATATCTCTTCTATCTTATTTGTATCTTTGTGGCAATGAGCCCTTTGGGTGGTTAGCCCTATTAAAAAGTGAGTCTTGATGTGGATAGTGAGTGCTTGTTTTGACACTGAGCCTTACTTTTCAAGTAGTGAGATTTTGTAATCAGTTTTGTTATTCTCTATAGTGTGAGTTAATCCTCACTGTAGTTTTTTGCTCATTGGGTTTTCCACATAAATTTGGTGTTGCTATGTTTGTGTGATGTTTTTCACTTTCTGCACTTGCACTTAATGGTTAATCATTTTAAGTATTGTTAAGGATTTGTTCAGGTAAATGATTTAAAGGTTTAAATTTATTACAACTTATTCACCCCCCTCTTAGTTTTATTGTTCAAAAAATGGTATTAGAGCTTGGTTCCTTGGAGTAGAGCTTAACTACTTAAGGAAGGCTTGGGATGGTTGGAAAAGTTACTTATGATTATCTGAGATTCGATGGAACTAATTATGCTATCTAGAAAATACTGATGGAAGAATATCTAGAGTATTATGGATATGATGTGGAGAAAGCTTACAAGAATCCTTACACTCCTCTTAATAATGGTCTAAGTATGGCTAATAAGATCAAGGCACATGAAGTGAACATTAAGGCAAAGTAAATTTTGAAAAATAGTCTTGTACATTCCGAGTTGATTAAGGTTCAAAATCTGAAGATTGCTAAGGAAGTATGGGATTCCTTGGAAAGGGTGCATGAAGGTGATGAAAGAGTCAAAGAGGAAAAACTATAAAATTTGGAGACATAGTTTGAGCTCCTACATATGTCTAAAGATGATAATGTTAAAGCTTATGTACAAAGATTGGATGAGATAGTAGCTGGAATTGGAGGACTTGGTGCTACTATATATGAAACTAGGAGTGTAAAAAAGATTCTTAGAACTCTCCCTGATGATTACAGTGAAAAGGTATGTGCTATTGAGAAAATTATAGATTATAATACTTACACTAAAGATCTATTGTTGGGATCTCTGACATCTTATGAGATGAGGAAGCCAAATGTGAGAAATTGATTCAAATCAAAGACTACTTTTAAGGCTATTAAAGTTGAAGATCTGGATGAAGTAGAAGCTAACTTTGTGAGAAGGATGAGGAAAGGATATGATAAGTATGAAGGTAACTTACCCTTTAAATTCTTTAGTTTAGGAGGAATAGGTCATTGTGTTGCAAGTTGTCTGGAAAGAGCTAAGAGGAATAAACAAAGATATGAGAAAGAAAAGAAAGGTAAGAAGATATATAATATTATGTGAATGAGGATGCTGGTATATCTGATGAGGATTCTAGTTATGAAGATCTTGATGAAAATGAATTCTTGTTCTTGGCCATAAAAAATGAACCTACTTCTGCTAATTTTGAAAAAATAGGTGAAGGAATTCCCTCTGGAGAAGGAGACAAATGAAGGTATTGTAATCTCTACCCTACATGTTAAATAGGAAAATAACTATTGCGTTGTTGACAATGGTTTTTAATATCAAATGAATGGTGATAAGAGTAAGTTTTTTAAACTTTAAAAATATGATGGAGGCTTGGTTATGTTTGGAGATGATACTGGTGCTAAAATTTGTGGGATAGGTTCAGTAAGTTTTGATGGAAAGCATAATACTAATGATGTCTACTATGCTAATGGTTTAAGGAATAATCTCTTGATCATTGGAAAAATGTGCAATAAAGGATATAATATTTATTTGAGGATGAGAGATGTGAGACTAGGAAAGGCTCTGAAATAGTGATTACTACAGGAAAGAAATATGAAGGAAATATCTATCAACTTAAGGGTGTTGATGGATGATGCTTTATGACTTAGATTAATGAAAATTGGTTGTGGCATAGGAGAATGTTGGTTGTGTCATAGGAGAATGTGTCACATTAATTTTGATAACTTGGAAAGTATTAGTGCAATTCAGGCCATGAGATATTTACCAAGGATTACAAATCTTACTAATGCTATTTGCAAGAATTGTCAGTTTGGAAAGCAAGCAAGAAGCCATTACAGATCAAAGGAAAAATCTACTATTGGACTAGTAGATTTAATTCATACAAATATATTTGGTCCTACAAGAGTGAGAAGTATACAAGGTGAAAGGTAATTTATGCTTTTGATTGATAATTATTCTAGATATACATGGGTTACATTCCTTAGAGAGAAATCAAATGAATTAGATAGATTCAAGATATTCAAGTCTATGGTTGAAAATGAATATTTTGAAGATAAAATTATTAAGGTCTGACAGAGGTGGATAATTCACCTCCCATGAGTTCAATATGTTTTGTGAAGTGCATGGAATAAAGAGATAATTATCTGCTTCGAGAACTCCTCAATAGAATGGAGTTGTTCAAAGAAAGAATAGAACAATTCAAGAGCCTGTTAGATCAATGATTACTGAGGTTGGTTTATCGGAAGTTTACTAGAGAGAATCTATTCATACTTTTTTTTATGTATTCAATCGAGTTCAAGCAAGAGAAAATAGTACAAATATTCCCCATGAGCTATGGTATGGAAGAATTCACACTGCTAAGTATTTCAAGGTATTTGGAAGAAAATGGTATATCAAAATAGATGTTTCAATAAAAGACTAAGAAATATTGTAGAAAGTGTTGGAAAAACAAGGATAGACAATTGAGAGGGGGGCATGAATCAGGTGTTATAGAATTTAAACTTATTCAACCTTAATCAGCCTTTAATCTCATATCTGATAATTAACAATGAAAGCATAAATTAACAACACCTCATAACAACATGAAAACCAAGATTTTATATGTGGAAACCCTGTTAGGGGAAAACCATGGTGGATGTTAGTCCACAATATTATACCATGTTATAAGTGTTGATGGTGTTTTCTGCACAACAACAACTTAGAATGAATATGATATCCTATCTCTCTTGAAAGGTAAATCTCTATGGGAAAAGAGATAACCTCAAGGTCTCTAATGTCAGGTCTTGACAATGCAGTGAAACAACTCAGAGATAATGTGAAAATGATGGTAATCACAAGGGGCCTTACAAACAAATACTGGATCTTCAAACTTATCAAATTTTGCAATATATTGATACTCAGATTCTTAAATGTAACCCAGATAATAAAAGAAATAGCAAAAGATAAGAGTTTAAAAGAGACCCTAAGATTAAAATTACTCCTAAAACCAATCACAAAAATGATGAATGCTGCAAATGGACAAATCTCCAATAAAACCAATTTTTGCTTAATCAAGGACAAGCTTGCAACTCTGCAAAAATGGTGCAATCTTCTGAGGAAATTGGATATTTTCAGACTATAAACATTCATCCACATACCCAATAAATGGTGCAATGTAAACAAACATCCACAGTTGAACTTAGCACAAAATAAGGCCTAGACTAACTTTACACAACAACTTACAATAATCAAATTGCCAAAAGTATGGACCAGAGATTGATCAACATCATTAACATTTCACCATTATCATGAAAGAACTAAAAACTAACATCTAACACTGAGAATCAAGAACAAGAAACCATAAAACTTTTGAAACATAACACAATGTTTTCCAAATCAACAACCCGTTTGCATTATCTTTTCCAGCATTATATAACAATTTCTAGTCTTTCTCCTCTCCTACAACTACTAACTTATAGAATCTAACCTCTAACTTAGCCAATTCTGACTTTGCAGCCCCTAACTAGCTGTTCTCTAACTTTTTTCTACTCTACTCCTTTACAAATGAGAAGGCACTGGCCTTTTATAAATATTACATTTTTAAATCAAGGGCCAGGATTAAATTCAATCCAATGGCTACAATTAATCCCCAAGAAACCCTAAGAATTCACATTAGGGTTCTTAAAAATGTGGTGCATCATCATCCAATAGCATAAAAGCAGTTACATCCAGAAATCAACAATCTGCCACCTCGGTTTTAATAAAAATTATGATTGGAGAGTGAAAATAGCATCACACATCACTCTGCATTTGAAACATATATTCCAGCTGTAAACAGGTTGTGGCACAAATTCTTATGCAATTGGGTTCATTTGAACAGCTAGGCATCGATTCATATGTAGGTGCATTTTAAATATTTTCCAAATTTTCCTCCTAGCACGAATCCATATGCAAGTCCTCCCTTTAATCCTAAAAAATAGATATAATCAGTAATAGCCCACATGTGAAAATCCAACCAAAAAATATTAAAATTAAGCATAAATAAACCCTTGGAAATTTCAACACCGTCATAAAATTTTGGGAATTTAACCCTTTTGGAGTTCAAGAAAATCGTGACAAGAAGTTTGGAAAAATCCACCAGGAAGGGAAAATCCCGAAAAATGGCCAGAAATCTGCCAAAATCCGGACGGGGCGGAAAATCTTGGATTTGACAAAAAACCCAGAAAAATCCAGACCAGACGGAAAATCCTGAAAAAATCCGGAAAAATCTGGATGGGACGGAAAATCTCGAAAATGTCAAAAAACTCAAAAAAATCCGGACCAGACGGAAAATCCCGGAAAAATCTGGACTGGGTGGAAAATCCCGAAAATGGCAAAAAACTTGGAAAAATCTGGAAAAATCCGAACCAGGTGGAAATCCCCGAAAATGACAAATTTTACCAAAATCCGGACCTGATGGAAATCCTCGAAATTGGAAAATTTGGCCAAAATCTGGACCGAGTGGAAATCCTCGAAAATGGCAAATTTCGCCAAAATCCGGATCGGGTGGAAATCCTCGAAAATGACCCAGAAATTGGAGAAAAACTTTGAAACCCCATAACTTTTTTTCCCGGATGAATTTTCAAAAAGTTTAAAAAGCAGCTTGGCCTAATTTTTCATCCTCTACCCATTGGTGCAAAAATATTTACACATCACATTGAAAATTCACTTGAAAAATCCCCATTTCTAAAATCCAAGGCCCCAAAATGCTTCAAAATACCACCCCCATCAAACCAAATCTGGACTTAATCCCAAAATAACCTCCAAGAAGGGAAAAAATAGAAATTGACAAAGCCAAGGTATAAATATGCAGAAGAAAAGGAGGGTCCCCGCCTCTGGTGGGGCGTGTGTGCAAAAAGTGCACAACAATAAGTATAATGAAAAATTAATAGGGAAAGCACATGCATTTCGGCACACTACCTAGAGCTCACTTCTCAAAGGGAAGGCTCAATACCTTACATAAAACAATCAGATTAAATCCATCTAATGAGATTGAACTAAGAAATTAGCTTCTACAAAATCTTGATGACAGTTCCGGTTAGGAATAAAAATAATTTTTCACACTTCGCTCAATCTTATTCACACTCTAATCTAAAATCAAATGATTTGATCTTTATTCACACATTTCCCATACATTCACCGAGCACACACACCACACACACTCTCTCACACACTTCAAAATGAAGAAAAAATTGCTCTTATATATCCGCTACATGAATTTACATCAACAACTATGTTGGCCACAAATGAAGAATAAATTAAAATTGTCGGTCTCAATGTGCACCAACCTAAGTTGGTCACATCATAATGTAGACCTAAATCAACATCCTCGAACACACTAAATAATAGAAACTTAATCCATAAGGATTCGCAACACGCTACCACCATCATGTCATCCAAGAACATAAAAACCTTTGAACACACAAATGAAAATATTTGATCACGAGCACATCGATCAACACAAATGTACCACAATGATAGGGAATGATCTAGAAACATCACTAAACATTATAGAAGCATACACAACAACTCAATTTACCAAAATTGTATTCTCTTCTTCTAAAAACATTTACTACATTAACAAAATAACTGTAGGAGCTCAGAAACTCATAACTTTCTCCAATCTTGATGCATACCACTAAAACTTCTGGAAAACATATGAGATAGGCTTAACAAAAAACCCTTTGATGCACGACTTATGATTATCAACGTAGAAAACTTTTCACCATTCAGATCTTCACAGCTTCATAGACTTCCTGCAACATATTTATTCTATTTTTCTCAATATCCTCGACATATACAACCTTCAGAATCATCAATGCTAATAGTGTTGACATCAATGACAACCACATATCAACAACACAACCACACCATCCAATAATATCCCCCTTTGGTATTGATGGCAACACATGATGTGAAAAAAAATACCATCAACACAACTAACTCTTCACACATTAATCTTCTCCTTCTTTGTTCTACACTTCTCCCCCTTACACTTCTCCCTCTTACAGTTTAAGGTTTTTCACATTATACTTCTCCCCCTTTGACATCAATGGAAAAGGTACACAAGCTCTAAACCACATAACATCTGAATCATCTGAATACTCCCCTGAGTAGTAGCCACCACAACATCAATCTAAAACAAGATCTGACTGTGAGTTCACAGATTTATGCAAAGACTTGCATCTTAGTTTAGATTAGGAGGGGAAATCACCCCTAACTTGCCTATGAGATACTCAAAAGTATCCTTAGGCAATAGTTTAGTGAAGATATCTACAATTTGTTCCTTAGTGGGAACATATTCCAATCTGACTTTTTTATCACTCACTTTGTCTCTCAAAAAGTGATACTTAATAGATATAAGTTTTGTCTTTGAGTGTAATACCAGATTCTTGGAAATTTTTATGGCACTTGAATTTTCACAGAATATAGAAATAGGCTCATTGTACTCAATTCTGATATCTCTCAACATTTGTTTCATCCATAATACTTGAGTTCAATTATTTGTAGAAGAAATATATTCTGCTTCAACAGTAGATAAGGAAATCGAATTCTAATTTTTACTCAGCCAAGACACCAACTTCTTCCCTAGGAAGAATGCACATCACTTGTCCTTTTCCTATCATCTACATCTCCTACCCAATTTGCATATGTAAAGGCATTTAGAGTAAGATCATCATCCTTAGGATACCAAAGACCAAAATCAACTGTTCCTTTCAAGTATCTAAAAATCCTCTTTATTACAGTCACATGTGATTCCTTTGGATCAGCTTGATATCTAGTAACCATGCACATAGCATTCATAATGTCTAGTCTAGTCTGAGTCAAATATAGCAATCCACCAATCATTGACCTATACCTTGTTTGATTAGCCTTAGGGGAATCATCATTATGTGTTAACTTACATCTGGTTACCATAGGTGTACCAATTGGTTTTGAGTCTTCCATGCCAAAAATTTTAAGTAAATCTTTTACATATTTGGACTGAGATATGAAAATTTCATCATCTAATTGAGTTATTTGCAATCCTAAGAATAATTTCAGCTCTCCTATCATTGACATCTCAAATTCACTTTTCATTTCATCAGCAAATTTCATGCATAATTCATCATCACCTTTATTAAATCCAAGCTTCAAAAAGTATTTAACTAGGCTCTAGGGGCTTGTTTGAGTCCATATAGTGCTTTCTTCAATCGGAAAACCATGTATTTTTCACCAGTCAGTTGAAATCCTTCTAATTTCTCAACATAAACTTATTCTTCTAACTCAACATTCAAAAATTTTGACTTCACATCCATTTGATATACTGTGTAATTCTTGAAAGTAGCATAAGCAAGAAATAACCTTAAAAATTCAATTCTGGCAAAAGGGGCAAAGGTTTCTTCAAAATCAATACCTTCCATTTGTGAGTATCCTCTACATACCAGTCTTGCTTTACTTCTGACAACTTCACCTTGTTCATTCAGCTTATTCCAAAAGACCCATTTGGTTCCAATCACATTTTTATCTTGAGGTCTGGGAACAAGAGTACATGTATCATTTTTCTCTATCTGCATTAGTTCTTCCTTCATTGCTTCCATCCAATATTCATCTTTACATGTTTTTTTTGACATTACTAGGCTCAATTTTGGAAATCAGGCAATATTATTTTGCAATTCTTCTTCTAGTCTACACACCTTTGTTCTTATCTCCTATAATATGATTCTCAGAGTGATTTAGCTTTACATACCTTAGAACTTTTGGATTCTTTCTAACTTTTGATTCTTATGGTCTCTCTTCTGCACTTCCACTAGCTTTTTTTCCATGATTCTCTTGATTCTCTGGAACAATTTGAACTTGATTATGTTTTTTCACATTATTTCCATTCTTAGTACTATCTTATTGGTCATCTAAGTCATATCCATAATATATGGATGATCTAACAATGTCTTCATCAACTCTGACATTTTCACTTTCAACCATTTTCTTCAATATTCTATTGTAGCACCGATAGGCTTTTCTCTTAGTAGAGTAACTTAGAAAGATTCCTTCATCACTTCTAGAATCAAACTTGCCAATATCTTCATCTCTCTTAATATAACATTTACTTCCAAATATTTTGAAATACTTAATAGTAGGCTTATAACCAAACCACTATTCAAAAGGAGTCTTACTAGATTTACCATTAACATTTACTCGGTTGATAGTGTATACAATAGTGCTTACAACTTCTCTCTAGTAGATATGAGGAACATTACCTTCCAACATCATAGTTCTAGGAGCATCTAGAATTGTTTTGTTCTTCTTTTCAACAACTCCATTCTGTTGAGGGGTCCGAGGAGCAGATAACTTTATTTTGATTCCATGCTCTTCACAAAATTTATTGAACTCCCGAGAAGTGCATTCACCACCTCTGTCTGATCTTAAGCTTTTGACCTTGAAACCTATCTCATTTTCTTCCAAATCCTTTAAACATTTGATCTTTTCTAGTGATTCATGTTTTTATCTCAAGAAAGCAACCCATATCATCCTAGAGTAATCATCAATAATCAGCATAAATTACCTTTCTCCTCGTAGACTTATGATTTTGGATGGACCACATAGATTGGTATGAACCAACTCTAGCACTCCATTAGAATGATGTTGTTTTCTCCTAAAATAAATTCTTGTCTTCTTTCCCATCTAACATTCCTTGCACATAGTGTTAGTAGGCTTGACTAACTTAGGTAGATCTCTGACTGCTTGAGTGGAGCTTACTTTGACAATGTTACCAAAATTCACATGACACAACCTCCTATGCCATAACCAGCTTACATCAGCTTGGTCAATTAAGTAAATTTCACTAGTAGCACTTAGTTGAAAAATATTACCTCTTGTCTTTGTACCTAAAGGAATTACATTTCCAGAGTTTCCCAATATTCTACACTTACCATATTTAAATTGAAGATTGTATCCCTTGTCTACCATTTTTCCAACACTCAACAAGTTATGCTTCAATCCTTCAACATAAAGAACATCATCAATATTACATTTACCACCAAGAGAAATAGTGCCTCTGCCACAAATCACACTAGCATTTTTATCTCTAAATCTTACAATACCACTGTCATACTTTTCCAAGCTTAGAAACTTGTTTTTGTCACCAGTCATATTATGTGAGCATCCACTGTCAATCACCCATTCATCCTTTTCATCAATTTGGGCTGCAGGAGATTTCTCAATATTATGATTGCTAGCAGATTCAGTGGATACTATACCATTTTATTTGATAGCAATGAATACCCATCCATCTTCATTTCCACTTTATTTATTAGATTCATCATTAGAAACACCTTCTTCAACATAATAAAATTTCTTTTGAAATCTAGACTTGTCAGGTTTATACTTAGAAACTCTTTTAGGACACCTTGATGCAAAATGACCTATTTTACAGCAAGAGAAATATTTAATAGGAAGCTTTCCTTTGTACTTACCATGTCCTCTAGATTCTCTTTTCACAATCAATGCTTCCAATTCTTCTAGCTCTCTTTCTTCATCTTCAATCTGTCTCATCTCATCTTCATACTTGAATGTCTTTCTGGAACTTCCTCATGGATCATATCTTTGTTGTATTTTTCTGGATATAGTAGCTTTGAATGCAGATTATGTCTTAGGAGTAGGCTCAACAAATTCACTCAACTCAAATGCAACAATTTTACCAATCAGCATGTCTCTTGTCACATTTGTCACTGTTTTGAGCTCTTCAATAGCATGAGCTTTTGTTTTGTAAGAATCAGGCACTGATTGTAGCACTTTAGCCACAATCTCATATTCTTTCATAACTCCACCGACACACCTGATACCCATCACTAGTTCATTTACCTTCGACATGAAAGCAGCAATGTTTTCATCTTGATTCATCTTCAGGTTCTCCCACTTTCCTTTCAGACTTGTTAGCTTAGCAATCTTTACTTGTGCATCTCCTTCATACAATGTATCCAATTTCTTCCAAATTTCATGTGTTGTCTTCAAACCTATCACATTTGTCATCTCTAAATCAGTCAAAGGACTTAGACATGCTTCTATAGCCCTGATATTATTTTCAAATTATTTGATCTCATCAAGAGTAGTGGGACCATTCTGAGGAGTATTATATCTATTCTTTATAATCTTCCAGAAGTGTTTAACAATGCACTTCAAATGACACTCCATTTTGACCTTCCAAAGAGAGTAATTTGTACCATCAAATATGGGACTATATGTCTTGTATAATTTCATCTCGTATCACCTCAAGATATTAAAATTCTTCAGAGGAACTAGAAGCTTTGATACCAATTGTTGGCAAAACAAAGATAGACAACTGAGAGGGGGGTTGAATCAATTGTTACAAAATTTAAAATTCTTCAACCTTAATTAACCTTTAATCTCAGATCTGATAATTAACAGTGAAAGCATAAATCAACAACACCTCTAAAACACATGAACACCAAGATTTTATACATGGAAACCCTGTTAGGGGAAAAACCATAGTGGATGTTAGTCCACAATATTATACCCTATTAAAAGTATAATGAAAAATAAATAGGGAATGCACATGCATTCAGGCACACTACCTAGAGCTCACTGCTCAAAGAGAAGACTCACTACCTTACATAAAATAATTAGATTAAATCCATCTGATGAGGTTG
Source organism: Sequoiadendron giganteum (assembly GCA_007115665.2). Lineage (NCBI taxonomy): Eukaryota > Viridiplantae > Streptophyta > Pinopsida > Cupressales > Cupressaceae > Sequoiadendron > Sequoiadendron giganteum. The sequence continues at coordinate 231,834,698 of CM021110.1, read as the reverse complement.
AACTAAGAAATTAGCTTCTACAAAAGCTTGATGACAATTCCGGTTAGGAACATAAATACTTCTTCACACTTCACTAAATATTCTTCACACTCTGCTCTGAAACAAAATGATCTAATATTTATTCATACATTTCACATACATTCACCAAGCATACATACCACACACACTCTCTCACACAGTTCAAAATGAAGAAACAATTGCTCTTATATATCTGCTACATGAATTTACATCAACAATGCTGTCGGCCACAAATGAAGAATAAATTACAACTATCAGCCCAATTTATGAACAAATATCAATGTGCACTAGCCTAAGTCATTCACATCATAATGAAGACCTAAATCAACATCCTCGAACATGCCAAACAATAAAAACTTAATCCATAAGGATCCACAACATGCTACCACCATCATGTCGGCCAAGAACATAAAAACCTTCGAACACACAAAGGAAAATCTTTGATCACAAGCACATCAATCAATGTGGATGTATCACAATGATAGGGAATGATATAGAAACATCACTGAAAATTATAGCAACATACACAACTCCTGAATTTACCAAAATTGCATTCACTTCTTCCAAAAACACCTACTAAACAGAATAATTGTAGGAAATCAGAAACTCATAAGTTTCTCCAATCTTGATGCATAGCACTGAAAATTATACACAACATACTAGATAGGCTCAACAACAAACCCTTTGATGCATGAATTCTGATTATCAACATACACAACTTTCCACCATTCAAATCTTCACAGCTTCACATACTGCCTATAACATATTTATTCTAATTTTCTCAATATCCTTGACATATATAGTCTTCAGAATCATCAATGCTAATAGTGTTTACATCAATGACAACCACATATCTACAACACAACCACAACATCCAACAAAAAGTGAAAATTTCAAGGTTGATGAAGTAATGAAGAATTCAATTCATATTGATGGATATGTATCCGATGAACTTGATTGTGTAAGAATTGAAGAAATTGTAGAAGAACAAGAAAATGATGATCAAGAAAAACATAATGAAGAAAATGAAAGAGAAGAAGAAGCTTTGGTGGTGTCCCCTAAGAAACTTAGATATGTGCAAAAGAATCATTCTAAAATTCAAATTATTAGAGACAAGACAAAAGGTATATTAACAAGAAGCAGAGATGTTGTTGGTGAAATAAATTTATTTTTATTTTTTGAGATTGAACCGAAGACTGTAAGTGAAGCATGTAAAGATGATGATTAACCTAAGGTTGATCAAAGAAATTATAGATCTATGATTTTTGGACTGTTGTATTTGACTGCTACTAGACCAGATATTATGAATGTTGTTTGTCTTGTGGCTAGATTTCAAGAAGATCCTAAAGAAACACATGTTTCTATTGTCAAAACAATATTCAGATATTTGAATGGTACTTTGAATTATGGGTTATGGTATCCTAGGGATACTAACTTTACACTAAGTTCTTATACAAATATAGATTGGGTTGGATGTGTAGATGACAAAAAGAGTACAAGTAGTGTTGCATTTTTCTTGGTTGTGGATTAGTGGCATGGTTGAGTAAAAAGAAAGATTCAATCTCCTTGTCTATTGTTGAAGATGAGTATATTTTTGCTACATGTTGTTGTACACAAGCTCTATGGATGAAATAAACATTGAAAGATAGCATAGTGGTGTATGATGATCCTATTTCCATCTTCTATGATAAAAAAAAGTGCAATTAACACTTCAAAGAATCTAATTATGCACTTGAGGACAAATCATATATCTATCAGATATCATTTCTTGAGAGAGAAGGTTGTGAAGAATGAAGTAAATTTTGAGTATGTCTCTACAAAGGATCAGATTTTTGATATATTTACAAAGGCTCTTTATAAAGATACTTTTGAGTATCTCCAAGAGAAGTTAGGGGTCATTTCCCCTCCTTTCTTAAACTAGATGCATATGGAGATGCATCAGTCTGGTGGATCTATGGATTTATCTTCTTTTTCTAGATTGATGTTTTGGTGGCTACCTCTCAGGGGGAGTAGGCAGTGTCATGTGTTGTCATTGCATGTATTCTATTTTTAATGTCAAGGGGGAAATCAATGTAAAATATATATTTTCCCTTACCATTGATTTCAAAGGGGGAGAGGAAGAATGTGAAAAATAGGAAGAATGAAAAAAAGAGGAGATGAAGAATGTGAAAAAGATTATCTACAAAGGAGGAGAAATAGAAAGAAAAATATTGAGAAGTGTATTCAGAGCTAGTATGTTGTCTTTGATGGTTTTTCACATCATGTGTTGCCATCAATGACAAAGGGGGAGATTATTAAAAGAATAAAGGTGTTGTCATTAATGTCAACTAGTCAATTGGTTATCAGCTAGTTGTTGTTGGGATTAGTGTCACGGTTACAGGTTATGGGTTGTATATGTCAAGGATATTTAGAAAATTGTATTGAAGAAAGGTTGCAAGTGTTCAATGGTTGCTCTGGGTTTCACTCTAGGATTTTCTCCTATGTTTTTGTTGCTTAGATATGTTGATCATGGTTGTTGGAAGCTGCTATTTCCAAAAAAAATTTGCTATTGATTTATTGTACAGTGCGAGTTATGTTCACCAATTGTGAACTATGGTTTTCTGTGTTTCTAGCTAAGGTACGAGATACATGTTGTCTATTTGGATTCTCTTTGGTAAATTATTATGACTTGTGGTTCTATATTTGAGTTTTTATGATTGTATTGAAGATAATTTCAGTATATAGAAGGATCGTGCTTAATTGTTCTATATTTTTTACACTCATTGGCCAAACTTGTGTTGAACACTATCTTTGGAGTTGATGAAGTGTGTTGGACCTATTTGGGTCTTCATCAAGCATGTGTTTGGGTTGAACTCATTATAACTCCACCCTAGGATGTTTTGGCACCAACCTAATTTGAATTTAATGTTGGATGGCCGACTTTGGATATGTTTCAAAGTTGAATACAATATAAATACAGGATGAGCTAGTGGTGAAAGTGGAGACAAGAGATAGTGCAAAGAAATAGACCAAATAGATGTGAGATTGACGTGAATTAGTGAGTGTGTGTGATGTGAGTGTGGAAAATTAGTGTGAAGCCTAAATGTTGAGTTTTTGGATGTAGTGAGATGAAGGTGTACTCTATCATTCATGCATGTCTACAAGTGGTTGAGAAAATTGTGGTGGATTTCTCTATTGCATTGAGATAATCTTCTCTTTGTAACATATCTCTTTTATCTTCTTTGTATCTCTATGGTAGTGAGCCCTCAGGGTGGTTAGCCATGTTGGATAGTGAGTCCTGGTTTTGATAGTGAGCCTTACTTTTCAAGCATTGATCCTTTATAATCAGTTTTGATATTCTCTATAGTGTGATTTAATCCTCACTATGGTTTTCCATGTAAATTTAGTGTTGTGTTTGTGTGATTTTTTTTAGTTTTTGCACTTGCACTTAATGGTTAATCATTTAAAGTAGTATTAAGGATTTTTTTAGGTGAATTATTTAAAGGTTTAAATTTCTTACAACTGATTCACCCCCCCTCTCATTTTTATTTTTGAACATAGGTGATCCAATAGAACATATAAGATAATTTTACATAGCTTTTCTTGAGGTTACTCATAATGATACATGTCTAATTTGCCTCTTTCCTAGAAGCCTATGAGGTCAAGCTATTGAGTAGTTTCCACATTTTCTTCTTGGAATCAAGTCCTTTCATGAGTTGGTAGACAAATTAATTAAACACATTTCATATTAAATTAAACCGGAAACTACCATGACTAACCTTTACAATTCTAAAAAAAATAATGGTGAAACATTTGGTTCCTTCCTACAAAGATGGATAAACTTGGCAAATAAACATCCTTATATTATCATCAAAAAATAACTTGTTCATATTTTCACTCAAAATTTAGTTAATGACATTGGCCTTTCACTTGAAAATTCAAGGTGGTAATACACTTGGAGAGGTCATTGAAAAAGGGATTAATATTGAGAAAGATCTCATCTCTAAGGGTCTTTTGATTTTTTAATTATAACAAGGATAATCCATCAACATCTAATAATAAACTTAAAATTTGGATAAAAAATAAGAACAATGTCGATGATGGTGTGGTAGATACAAAATAGTCCAAAAAATTCAACCTACCCTATAATTAGCAGAAAATAATCAACAAAATACTCAAGGTTTTAATATTTTTAGGAGGGATCCTAGAAAAAATAATATTCCTAAAATAAAATACACTCCTTTAGAGGATCCTATTGAATCGACCTTTTAAAAATTGATCCATTATAAACTTATGAAATTACTAAAAAATAAAAATTGAACCTCAATTCAAACCTCCTTGGCTCATAGAGAATGAATATTGTGAATATCATAGAACCAAGGGAAATAATCCTTCTGATTACTTCAAATTGAAAAATATTATTCAAGATCTTATAAAGAAAGGTGATATTGGTATAGAACATCAACCTTCAACAAATTATTATCTCAAGATATTCCAAGATCCTATCCGAAAACATAGAAAAGGGGAACCCTCAAATAAGGATAGTGGTTCTAAATTGGCTAATTATGCTTCCATTCTATGTGACTAAACTGTATCTCATCTAGGGAGGCCATCTATCATGTTTCTACCATAACTAACATAGATAAAAATCCTAAATGTGTAGTGAGTACATGTAGGACTAGGGTAACTTTTCAAGGGGACCAATCTGCATCATCTTCTAAATATGATTATAACCTCCTAGATCATATAAAGAAAATCTCAATATAAATATCTATCCTAGATCTCCTAAATATATTCACCACACATAAGGAAATATCAAGAAAGGACCTTCAAGATTCTGCCATACTTAATACCATAGATATTATTCAATTTCAAGCCATGGTAGGCCACATTTCAACCACCCATCATTTGGTATTTAGTGAAAAATATCTTCCTTCAATTAATCCATCTAAAAATCAAGTGTTATACCTATAAATCTTCATCCATAAATATAAAATTTTAAGAGTCATGATTGATGGTGGAGTAGGCCTAGGTCACATTTCAACCAGCCATCATTTGGTATTTAGTGAAAAATATCTTCCTTTAATTAATCCATCTCAAAATGAGGTGTTATACCTATAAATCTTCATCCATAAATATAAAATTTTGAGTCATGATTGATGGTGGAGCAGGCCTAAACATTTGTACCCTTCAATTAGTCAAAAAATTGGGATACTTTGATGGTGTCATTGATCCTCAAAAGTGACTCACCATAAAATCTTATGATGATGTTGAGCATGAGTATGAAGGAACAATAAAATTACCAATTAAGTTCATCTCACTATAGTGGAAACCATTTATTAGGTCTTGGATCTTGATCTCCCATATAACATCCTTCTTGGTCATCCATGGATACATTCCTTGCAATTTTTCCCATCTATGTATCATCAATGTCAAAAATTTCCCTATGAGGGTGTCAAAGTCACTATTTTGGAGATCCTTTCCCTTTTGAATATTGCAAAAAATTAGAAGAAAAATATTGCAAATCTATCCAAATACCTAACAATAATTCAACTTCACCTTAATCATATTATATTGATCCATCCAATTTATCCTCATCTTCTACTAAATATGTACAATGATTCCCAAGATCAAGGTCCAAGTTAATTAAAACTGGTTGGGAGAGTATTTTAGCATCATAAATTGTCACCCTTGATAGTTTCACATTATGTTTGGCTCCCCACTAAGTTCTTATGCCCAATTATTCTTATTAATAATCCATTTTATTGTCATTTTTAGGAAACTACATTAAATTTGGGAAATTAAATTAAACATTTATTTAACGAGCATCTAAAATTCAAAATAGGGCTAGAATAGTGGACCCTCACCCTTTTCCCCTATTTTGGTCCAAAATATCAAGATTTATTATCAACCTTAATATGTTTGTAAACTCAAAATCATTTGTCATATTATCAAAAATATTAATGCAAAATATGTTGAAACTCATAAATATAAGTATTTCCCTCCATTTGAACATCTAGGTCATCTAAGAAATCTATTGAATTTGAATACCATCAAAAAGAAATTTCAAGAGAAAAATAAGAAAAATATCTGCAACACTTTATCAACTAATTTACATTTACAAGACATAAAATCCATTTTATGCATAGTAAGATGTTTCATGTTTCATGTTTCATGTTTGTTATTGTTCTGAGCAATAACATTTGTAGGATGTTCAAGAAATTATCGATTTCCCCTTGTATGAGATGAGCCAATTGACCTTAGTCCAACAAGGAATGTATATTTGAGTGGTAAGTTACAAAATTTCCATTTATCATTAATTATTTATCCATTTTCCTCTTCTTTACGTAGGGTAATAATTTTTTATCATTATGACTATTGCCATTGGTGGAGGTGGAAACATCAAAACAGGGTTTGATGAAGGAAAGACCCTATATAGTACAATCCTTATTCCCTTGTCCTTCTTGTAGGTTGTTGGTATAAAGTGGATTGAGGTGGATTAGAGTTTTGAAGAGTTAAAAACCATAAGAAAAACATTCAAGCACCTTCTCTCATCAAATTAGGGAAAGATTGATTATTCGTAGACTGATGAAATTTGGAAGCTGACTTTGAGAGGGAATAACTTATAGACTGTGATGCTCATTTATAGACTTTGAAGCTATGAAAAACACCATTTTCAAATTAGGGAACCATTTTCCCTATCCAACCATTTGTGCCTCAAATGTTAATGCCAAGTTCTCTCCTCTTTGCTCTCTTTAGTCTTGCTCTTTGTTTCTGCACTTAAAATTTTTATTTCTCAGATTTTGTGACAATTTATTTTTTTAGCATTGTTTTACCTAGTTTACAATATTAATCACACACATAAACATAATATGAATCCATCCATTCAAACAAAAAGGGGACCAAAACCTTGACCAACTATTTAGGATCTTTCTTGAGGATAATAGCCTAATAGTTTTTATGGTTACTTTTGTGTGTTGAACATATGTTGTCATTGATGTCAAAGGTGTAATGTCAAGGAATATTGGAATCGATGTCAAAAGGCACTCAATGTATAAAAAGTGTTATGTCAACAATTCAGTGAGAATTAATGTAATTGTACTATAATATCAGAGAATTTTGAGAAGAATGAAGAAGACTGATGTATTTGCTTGCAATATCATGCTTGCATATTTTCTATTGACAAAAGTAATCTAGAAGTCTTAATCTGAAATTTTGGAGGTCAATTATTGAGGTAGAGAGATTTTTCTGGAAACATGTACATAATTTGTATTTATTCTTGGATGTGAGTTTTTGTCTATGGTTTGAAAGGAGAGTATGTATACACTTTTTCTATCTTATTCCAATGTTTTTGGAATTTATGTTCAACAAGAACTTTTTTGAAGTGACAGTTGGGTCACTATGTTGGTCAATTAACCAGTGGTGGTTCTAGAACTGTGTGACAATACCACATGGCTTTCAGAGGTGGTGAAAGTGAAATATTTCCTAGTTAAGATCCTTGAAGGAAGTGCATGACATCATGCTATTTTGGTGGCATCAAATTTGATTTAGGACCTACCCACTACACATTTCATATAAATTTAAATTTAGGTCCACCTTAGCCAACCTAGTTAATTGCAGATGATGTTAAGGGACTCCTGGATGACATGAAATGTTGTTAACATAATGGGAAGTATATAATCATCATAGTTTATATCTCCCTGGTAGGAATGCATGTATGTATTTATGAGTATGATTGAGATCAAATATACGAACAAGTGTCAATCTAATTGATATAATGGGATTTCTATCTCAATCATTGTGTGTCATCATTAGAATATCATAAGCTATGTGAGAGGGGGTTTGAAGCAAGTTCAAATCTTGTGTAAGTTGTTTAATCAACATTGAAGCTTCACAAGCTTTATCTCTGTATTTAGGTAAGGCTAGTGTCTTAATTTTTGGACTTGTGATCAAATATTTCTATTAGGGATTGGTGTCTTCAGTAGGTTGGTGCCTAAAAATATAGAAAGGGATTGGTGTCTCTAGTAAGTTGGTTCCTACTTCATAATTATAACTCATTCATTATTTCTATGAGGCTAGATTTGGATAGTAGCTCCAAGCAACTCTTCTTGCTATGGTTTTTCCTATTCTAGGCTTCCACATATATTTGGTGTTCATTTTGTGAATGTGTACTTCTATTTTTATTTATTGATTCATGTTTGATGATTCATTTTTGGAGATACATGTTGAATTAAAGAGTTTTAAATAGATTTAGTATACCAGTTCACCCCCTCTCAATATATTATGTTCCCTTCAATTGGTATTAGAGCCAAGTTCCTTTGAAGAAGCTTAACAACTTGAGGTAGATTCAAGATGGCACACTCAGTGGCTCAAGAAGGATTATCTTCAAATAAGGCACCACTTTTTGATAGATCTAGTTATGTATTTTGGAAAGTAAGGATGGAAGCATATTTGATGGCCCTATGATTTCAAGTTTAGAAATAAATTTTTGAAGGATATGAGATCCTTGAAAGTCCTCCAAGGGATTAGGCCAAAAAAAGGCTTGCGGAAAAATTCTAAAACAAGGAATGCAATTCTATGTGGTTTATCTAACTCTAAGTTTGTGAACATCATGCATTACATGACAACAAAGGAAGTGTAGAGTAAATTGCAAAAAATATATGAAGGTTATGACAAAGTCAGATAAGCAAAGATTCAAACTTATCGAGGTCATTTTGAAAGTATGAAAATGAAGGACGAAGAATTAATTGCCACATTCTTGCTTTGGGTTGATGAGGTTGTCAATTCTATCAGAGGTCTTAGTGAAGAACAGAAAAATGGTATCTTTGTGAAAAATATACTTAGATCCCTTCCTAAAAGTTTGATGCAAAAGTTTCTACTATTGAAGCAGCTAAATATTTGAGTACTCTAACTATGGATGAATTACATAGAATTTTGACTGCATATGAAATGAGAATTGAAAATGACAATCTCATAAGAAAAGAGGTTGCATTCAAAGTGTCTAAGAAGCAAGATTATTTAGATTTAGAAGATGGATCAGATTTGAAAGAAGAAAACTTTTTCAGGAAGTTATAGAGATTTTTTGGAAAGTATAAAGGTAAGTTTCCCTTCAAATATTTCAATTATGGTGAAGTAGGAAATTTCATGGCTAAGTGTCCATATAAGGAATCTAAAAATGATGAAAAGAAATAATTTGAAAAAGAGAAAAATATTCAGAAGAATCATAAAAGTTTCTTTATCAATGAGGAAGGCTACTCATCTGCTGATGATGACCAACACAACTACATAAATGAAGGATAAAGGGATCTATTTATAGCTATAGAAACCTTTGAAGATGCAGAAATAAAGTCTAGAATTGAAGGTGATGTAGAAGTATACCTTGTGGAAGAATTACTCTATTCTTGTAGGATATTAAAAGGCTAGAAATAAAATAATTGTAGAAGAAGTGAAATCCAAAGAAAAATTATCTTAGAGTCTTGAGGAGGTGGAGAAAATGATCATCAATCTAAAGATTTAAGTAGAAGATTCAAAGAGGATTGAAGAAGTTAGGATTGAAATACTACTATAAAGAGACAAGGACTATGAAAAACTTGTAGAAAAAATTGTATCATTGAGAAAATATCTTGAGAAAGTAAATCATCAGTTGAAGCTAAAGTTTGGAAAAAGCATAGAGATCTTGGATTATATAATAGAAAGCTAGAGATCATTACATACCAAAACTGGTCTTGGTTTTACTGATGAGTAGAAGAGTAAGCTGATTGAGTAGACTATGAAGTATGTTGTTGATAATCTCGAGAAGAATAATTCCAAAAGTTCAAATTTTGAGAAATTTGTAGAAATCCATGAAGGAAAGGTGGTGAATGATGGTTTCATCCAAATGCACAAACAAAATAAAAGATCTAAAATATAATATTCAAGAGGAAAAAGGATACAATACAAATTTCTATCATTATTTTTATGTTTAATGTTTTAATTGTAATCATTTGTTGGAATTTTGTGTTTTCATTGATGTCAATAGATCTTTGTTATTGCATTGATGTCAACCTATGGAGATGCTTTGATTGGTTGTATTACATTGTCATTAGTACTATCACAAATGTCTACCTCTAGTGTTGCTTTGATGAGCATATTGTTTTGGATGTTCAACCTCTTGTGTGGTTGAGATGATAAGAGGAGCGTTGAAGATTTTGAGATGGTGTTTGTGGTGCTTGGTTTCCAAGTGATTTTGAGAAAAAATGAATAAAAGAGGAAATAGTGTGGTAAAGAGTGTTTAGTATGGCAGAGTGGTGTTTAGTATTTTTCTCTACATTTGTTCTTGGTTAAATATCTTCTCGTGTGGTTTGGGTATGATGATTAGAGGTTTTTATAGGTGTAATATATAGAGTTTCAAATTTTGGATCATTCGTCAGAAGTTGTGTTCACCAGTGTGTGAACTATGATGTAGTGTTGTATGGGATAAATAGTTTGCTCCACATTTATCCATTTTGTGGTTTCTAGTTTTGTGGATCTAGAAGTGTGCTTATACTGTTTATATCCATCATTAGTTTAAGGTTTCTGAGTTTTGGTGCTCCACAAGGTTGGATTCATGTGTTACAGTTTGTAGAAGGTTAATTAGGTGCACAAAATGATTATGTGTTTTAGGTGTATGTTGTTGGAAAGGATTTTTTGGATTTTAGGGTGTTGATGGAATATTCTAGATTATTTTTAAGTTTTGTGTATGGTCCACAAGTTTTCTTTATATTTGAAGAAGTGTACACTTAAATTTTTAATGGTGTTAACACAGGTTTGACTGAACTTGGGTATTTACACTAATTGCAGATATGCTTCAATGTATTTGGAAGCATGGTGTAGCATGCATATATGGATTTAGGTCTGATTTAAGTTGTCATGTAGTACACCTTCATTCCTCTCCATCGTGGGAATATTTTGGGGCCGACCTAATTTGAATTTGCATATTTGAGGTGTATAGCCTACCTTGAAAGATTTTTCTAAGGTTGTGAATGGTATAAAGGGAAGGTGAGTTTCTGAAGAAGAGTGTGTATATGCAATGATGTTTTGAGATAAAAATTTAATTAGATATATTGATCTGAAGTGTGAGCTTAATGCCTATGACTTCAATGTAGTGAGCAGAAGGGTCTACATTTGTAGAGTACTTGAAGTTTCTAATAGAAGTGAACTAGAGGTTACTGATGGTACAAAGGTTGTAGTGGTAGATATTCTCTAATGCTATGAGATGGATTTCTCATTGTAATATTCTTCTATCTTCTTTCTAATCTGGTAGCGATCCCTTCTTTCTTTTGGGCAATGAGCCCTCCGATAGTGAGCCTATTGTATTCCATATTACAATTACTTTATATTTTTACCTAATCCTCATCATGGTTTTTTCATTCTTAGGTTTTCCATGTAAATCTGGTGTTATCATGTGTTTGGTTGTGTTTGAATTACTATTTCACATGTTTATATTCTACTAATGCATGATAAGGGTTTAATGGTTGTTAAGGTTTAAGGATTAATATAGATATGAATGTTAATGAGGGTTTTGATGTACTGATGTACAAATGATTCACCCTCTCTCAACTGTCTTGTACATTCAACAATTTTTATCATAGAAATGTTCCTTAGAATAAATCTTAACCACTTGAGGTAGATTTGGGATGGAACACAAGAAAGAGGATCCTCTATTTGATGGATCAGATTATGAATTCTAGGAAAAACTAGGATGGAAGGTTTCCTTGTTTCTCTAGGGTATGGAGTTTGTAAGTATGTTGAAATTAGATATACAATTTCTACAAATGGTCTGAGTACTGATGATGAGACCAATTCATATGAAAACAATGGAAAATAAAGGTATGATCTTTTGAGTGGTCTTTATAATTTAAAACTTGTGAAAGTTATGAGTCTTAAAACTACTAGTGAGATCTGGAAAAAGCTGGAAAGTATCTATGAAGGAGACGATAAGGTCAAGCAAGAAAAGATGCAAAATATGAAGACTTAGTTTGAAACCTTAAGGACAACTAAAGATGAAGATATTATACGCTACATGCATAGAGTGGATTTTTTTTTCAATTACATCAACCTCCTTGGTTGAAAACTTGAAAAAGATGAGGTTCTAAAGAAGGTATTAAGAACTCTTCCTAAAAATTATAGTCATAAGGTTTATGCTCTTCAGGAAGCTCAAAATTTAGATCATTATTTTAGAGGTCAATTGTTTGGTGCTTTAACTACTTTTGAATTGAGAGAGTTTAGTCCAAGTGATTCAAGAAAAGAGACTACTTTTAAAGTTGGAAAAGCATAGAATAATAAGGAATCTAATTTGGATGAATTTGATGAGCTAGAAGCAAACTTTGTGAGGAGATTGAAAAAGGGCACTGGAAAATATAGAGGCAAGTTACCTTTCAAATGTTTCAATTGTGGAAAGATGGGTCATTATGCTTCAATATGTCCAATCAAAGCTTCAAATGATATATTTAAGGATAATAAAGGTAAATCAATTAAGAGAAGTTATTATTTTAAATAAGATGCCAACATATTTGATGATGAATCTGATTACCTAGATGATGAAAATGATGAATGCTTGTTCATGGCTCTAAATTTTGGAACTATTTATGCTAACTTTGAGAGATGTATGAAGGAATTTTCTCCAAATCAGGTCAGAATGGAACTCTGGTGACTGCTTTTCATGCTAGAGAGGACAAAAACTACTAGATTATTGATAACAAATGCTTAAATCACATGAAAGGTGATAAGAGTAAGTTTGCTAAACTTGATAATTTTGAAGGTGGTCTTGTTAAGTTTGGTGATGATACATTTGCTAAGATATGTGGAAAAGGTTCAATTAGTTTTGATAGAAATCATAATACAGATAGTGTTCTTTATGTTAAGGGTCTTTGAAATAATCTTCTAAGTGTAGAAAAAATGTGTAGCAAAGGATATAATCTTGTATTTTAGGATGGTGGTTGTGAGATTAGAAAAGGCTCTAGAACTCTGGTTGCTATAGGAAGAAGGACAGATGGAAATTTTTATCAGCTTAATGGTGATAATATTATGTGATTTATGACTCAAATCAATGAAATTCATATATGACATAGAATAATCTGTCACATCAATTTTGATAGCCTGGTTAGAATTAACTTTGCTCAAGTTGTGAGATATTTTCCAAAGATTACAAAGCCTATAAATGAAATTTGTAAGGAATTTCAAGTTGGGAAGCAAACAAGAAAAAGGTTCAATGTCAAGGAATACTCCACCACAAGACCTTTAGAGTTGGTGCATATAGACCTTTGTGGACCTGCAAGAATAAGAAGTTTTCAAGGTGGTGGGTATTTCAGGTTATTGATTGATGATTACTCTAGAATGACTTGGGTAACTTTTCTCAAAGAAAAATTAGAAGCTCTAGATAATTTTAAGGTATTTAAAGCTATGGTTGAGAATGAAATGGATATGATAATTAAATTATTAATATCTAATAGAGGTGGAGAGTTCAACTTGAATGATTTTAATATTTTTATGAAGATCATGGAATAAAGATACATTTGTCAACTCCTAGGACTCCTCAATAGAATGGAGTGGTGGAAAGGAAGAATAAGACTGTTCAGGAAGTAGCAAGGACAATGATGTAGGAAGAAAATCTATTAGATTTCTATTAGAGAGAAGCAGTTCATACTACACTCTACATGATTAAAAGAGTGCAAGAAAGGAAAAATAGTTAAAAGAATCCCTATGAGTTGTGGTATGGAAGAACTCCTACTATTAAATATTTCAAAGTGTTTGGAAGAAAGTTCTATATTAGAAGAAATGAAAAAAAATTAGGAAATTTGATGCAAGATTTGATAAAGGAATCTTCTTTAGATACTCTACAAAGAGCAAGGATTGCCGATGTTAGAAACAAGAGGCTAATAAATATTGCTGAAAATGCGAGAGTCAAAGTGGATGAAGACTTACATAAAAGACTAGTATTAATAGAAGGATATGAATCAGATGAGTCCTCTTGTAGAGAAGAAGAGAAGAATGATGGTAAGGAAAAATAAGTGTAGGTTGAAGAGAAATAAGCTCCGAAAAGGATCCCTAAGACCCCTAAGTATGTGCAGAAGAAACATTTTGAAGATCAGATCATTGGTGATGAAAGCAGAGGTGTGTTGGAAAGAAGAAAGGATACTATGATAGAAGAATAGGAAAATTTATGTTTACTTTCCAAATTTCAACCTAAAATGGTGATTGAGGCATGCAAATATGAATTTTGGTCGATCAAGGCTATGGAAGAAGAATTGATGCAGATTGAGAAGAACTAGACTTGGGAACTTGTCCCAAGACCAGTGAACAAGAATGTGATTAGAACTGAGTGGGTATTTCAGAACAAGCTAAATGAGAATGGAGAAGTTGTTAGGAACAAGGAAATTCTTGTGTGTAAATGGTACTCAGAAGTAGAAGGAATAGTATTTGAAGAGAATTTTATTCTGGTGGCAAGGATGGAGGATATTAGGATTTTTTTGGATTTTACAACACATAAGGATTTCAAAGTTTATTAGATGAATGTAAAGTCTACATTATTGAATGGTGAGATGGAAGAAGAAGTTTATATTGAACAACTAGAAGGCTTTTAGTTATCAGATAATCCTAATATAGTCTATATATTGAAGAAGGAAGTATATGGGATCAAGCAAGCTCCCAAAGCTTGATATGCAAGATTGGATAGGTACTTATTGCAACAGGAATTCAATAAAGGTACCATAGATAGAAATTTTTACTTTAAAGTTGAGAAAGATCAATTTTTGATTGTGGTTGTGTATGCTGATGATATAATCTTTGGAGGAAATTAAGCACTGTGCAAGAAATTTGTAGAACAAATAAAAAATGAGTTTGAAATGTCAATGTTTGGGGGGATGAATTTCTTCCTTGGACTAAAAATCAATCAGATAGAAAAAGGAACATTCATATCACATTCAAATTATGTTAAGGAAATGTTGAAGAAGTTTGGAATGGAAGATTCTAAACTAGTATGTACTCCTATGGTTACTAGTTACAAGCTGAGTAAGAATGAAGAATCTCCTAAGGCTGATCAGAGCAAGTACAAATCAATGATTGGAGGACTGTTGTATCTAACTGATATCAGACAAAATATCATGCATATAGTTTGTCTTGTGTCTAGATTTCAAGAAGATCCCAGAGAGTCAAATGTGGTAGAAGTAAAAAAAATATTCAAATACTTGAAGGCCACTTCAAAACATGGTTTATGTTATCCAAAGGATACTAATCTATCTCTAAGTTCTTATACAGATGCAGATTGGGAAAGTTGTGTGGATGATAGAAGTATGTAAGTGGTGGTGTTTTCTTTCTTGGAAGTAGGTTGGTGTCTTGGATAAGTAAAAATAAAGATTCATTGTCATTATCTATTTCGAAGGTAGAGTACATTGTTGCAACATCATGTTGCACACAAATGTTGTGGATGAAGTAGAATTTTAAGGATATCAAAGTGGTATACAATGAACCTATTTATATCTTATGTGACAATAGAAGTGTTATAAATATTTAAAAGAATCTAGAAATACATTCAAGGAAAAAGAATATCTCAATCTGGTATCACTTTCTAAGAGAAAAGGTTGCAAAGAATGAGGTGAAGTTGGATTATGTTCCCACTAAAGATTAGGTTGTATATATCTTCACAAAGGCTCTTTCTAAGGATACATTTGAGTATCTCCAGGAGAAGTTAGGGGTTATTTTCCCTCCTTTCAATTAGATGCATAAGATTATGCATCAATCCAGTGGATTTCAAGATTTATTCATTCTTCTGGATGAATTTAGTGGCTACCTCTTAGGGGGAGTAGGTAGTGGAATTGTTGGTTGCAGTTAGGGGGAGTAATTGTTTTCATTGTTTTGTATGTTGGTTCTATTAAAGGAAGTTAAATTTGAGCTGGTAGATAATTTTTTGTCCCTTATAAGTGTTTCCCTTGGGGAGAGAATGTATATGTGATTGATGATAAAGGGAAATCAAAGTAAAGAAAATATGTTTCCCTTTTCCATTGATTTTACAGGGGGAGATATTTAACAAAAAAACAATATGAAGAAAGGGGGAGAAAAGTCCTATAAAAGAGAAAGAGTTGGAAAGAGTTGATGCTTGTCTAAGGGGGAGCAGTGTGCAATAATGTGTAGTATACGTTGTTGGTTAGATTTGTTGGTTGTTGTTGATGGTTTTTCATATCATGTGTTTCCATCAATGAAAAGGGTGATATTGTTGGAAGTTTGTGCTCTCATTTATGTCAATAGATCTTTGTTGTTGCATTAATTTTGACCTATGGAGATGCTTTGATTGGTTGTATTATGTTGTCATTAGTATTGTCACTAATGTCAACCTCTAGTGTTTATTAGATGAGCATATGTTTGTGGATGTTCAAACTCATGTGTGGTTGAGATGATAAGAGGAGTGTTGTAGATGTTGAGATGGTATTTGTGGTGCTTATTTTCTAAGTGATTTTGAGAAAAAATGAATAAAAGAGGAAATAGTGTGGTAAAGAGTGTTCAGTATGATAGGGTGGTATTCAGTTTTTTGTTCTACATTTATTCATGGTTGAATATCTACTTGTGTGGTTTGGATATTTTGATCAAAGGTGTTATATCTAGAGTTTCAGGTTTTGGATCGTTTGGCAGAAGCTATGTTCACTAGTGTGTGAATTGTGATGCAATGTTGTCTGGGAGAAATAGTTTTTCTCTACATTTCTACACATTGTGGTTTCTAATTTTGTGGATATAGAAGTGTTCTTATATTGTTAATATCTATCTTTAGTCTAATTTTTTTGAGTTTTGGTGCTCCGCAAGGTTGGATTCATGTGTTACAATGTGTGGAAGGTTAACTAGGTGTACAAAATATTTTTTTTTTTCAGGTGTCTGTTGTTTCGAAGGATTTGTTGGATTTTAAGGTGTTTATGGAATATTTCATATTATTTTTAAGTGACATATGTGTTGCATGATTCATCTTTGGATTTAAATAATCGTTTACTTAAATATTTAATGGTGTTATTGCAAGTTCGACCAACTTTGGGTGTTTAGACTAATTCCATATATGCTTTGGTATTTTTAGAAGTGTGGTGTGGCATGTTTATGTGAATTTATGTCTGAGTTAAGGTTTGATGTGGTATACCTTCATTCCTCTCCACCACGGGAATGTTTTTGTGTTGAACTAATTTGAATTTGCATATTTGAGGTGTATAGCTGACCTTGAAATATGTTTCTAAGGTTTTGAATGGTATAAAGGCAAGGTGAATTGTTGGAGAAGAGTGTGTATATGTGAGGATGTTTTGAGATGTGAATTTAATTATATTTAGTGATATGAATTGTGAGCTTAATTCTTATGAATCCAATGTAGTGAGAAAAAGGGTCTAAATTTGTAGAGTACCTTAAGTTTATGATAGCAGTGGGCTAGAGGTTCTTGCTGGTATAGAAGTTTTAGTGGTGGATAAATCTATTATTCTATGATGGATTTCTTATTATAAAAATATTTTATCTTCTTCTTTATAATATGGTAGTGAGCCATTAGTAGTGAGCCCTTTGGTAGTGAGCCTATTATATTTGGTATTGCGATTACTTTATATTGTGAGCTAATCCTCACCGTGGTTTTTCCCTTTTGATGCAAGAGAATCCCCTATTGTAAAGAAATTCTATATCAATAAAAGAAAAATTATTTTCTTGTATTTTAGTCTATAGCAATTTCATCATTCCATTCCTCATTTCATTGCATTATCATTTCTCAACTCATGGAGTGGGATATAACATCTACAGGAGGTCATCTACATCATATCCAAATTCCAGATTATTTACATTTGTCTAGAGAAAGTTATTGCTCTCAAAATTTCACTATAATTCATAGTCAAAGCATTTGGGGTTGTCTTGGTCCAAATTTCATAGTGTGGACTTGTTTCAGAGCATGTGGAGCTTAATGATAAATCATACAATAATTTTGGGTCCAATGGGATTTTTCTTGGAGATCCACAACTCATTTCGTTGATTGATGTATTATCTTTCATGTTTTAATTTTGACCTTCACATTTGATCATCTATTAGGGTTTTGTGAACCCTTGAGGATGACATAGACCTTTATTAGAGCTAGAGAATCATATTTAAGATAATTTTCAATTTATTATAACTAGTAATTAGGAGAGTATTTTAGGATTTTATGATTTAGAGTTCAAAATTTTTGCATTCCCTATTATGGACTGGAATAAGGTCTTTGGCCAATTGTGATTTTGAATGCCCTTGTAGCAGGCCTGTGAGCCCTAGTTATTCACCTATGAGGCATATGATGCATGTAATATTTCCAATTCAATAAATATCTATGTTTGTAGAATATTTCCTTGTGTTATTTCCATTGTGTTGACTTAAGCTACATGGTTGGACAATTATTTTTGGACCTCCATCTATGACTACACCTAGTGGTATTAGAGCATGTATATGATTCTTGAAGGAATTTCTTGTGAATATATTGCCAACTTGAGGTAGACTGGATGTGGTTTTAACCAATCATTGACTATTAGGCAATTAAAACCCTTGTATCTAGATCACTAAATTGAGGTAGTTGCACTAGAATCAAGGAGAGAGATGTCACTAAAGAGATAACCTTCTATGGTGAATGTCGCTAGAAGAATGGATGAAATTTTGAAAATGATGTGAGAAATGTGAGTCTGATTAGATGTTGTTGAAGAAGATCAAAGGCGAGGTCTAAACGCTAGAGATGAGGATAAAATTGATGATGACCTAGATTATGTTTTGAATCAAAT
Organism: Sequoiadendron giganteum; assembly: GCA_007115665.2. Taxonomy (NCBI): domain Eukaryota; kingdom Viridiplantae; phylum Streptophyta; class Pinopsida; order Cupressales; family Cupressaceae; genus Sequoiadendron; species Sequoiadendron giganteum. The sequence goes on along the minus strand of CM021110.1, from coordinate 231,815,937 downwards.
TGAAGAAGCCCTAGACGATGATGAAGAAGAATCATATCAAATGAAGATGTTGAAAGAAATTTCCAAAATTGGTAAGTGACCTAGAGTTGAAATTCAAAATTACATAAAAAATTTAAATCCTGAGGAGTTGATTGACTAGATCAATGAAATGTAGGAAGACTTTGAATATGAAAAAATTGAAGATCTAGAAAGAGTGGGATCTGTGAAAACAAAGTTGAAAGGACATCCTTCTTTATGGTGGAAATAAGTTCAATTGGATAGGAACAAAAGAGGAAAGAAGAAAATAATAAAATGGGATAGAATGGTGACAAAGATGAAGAATCAATTTATACTTGTTGATTATGAACTTAAATTTTTGAAAAGATTGTAGAACCTAAGGCAAAAGGAGAAATCTATAAAGGAATATATTGAAGAATTCTACAAGATGATCATTAGGACTAGACATAGTGAAGCAAACAAAGAAAAGGTTGTGAGGTGCATCAATGGATTGAGAACAAACATTCAAGAAGAGATGAGCCTAGTAAAGATGATTTTTTTTGAAGAGGCATATCAACTTGAATTAAAGGTGGAAGAGAAGTTGGAAAATAACTTTGAACAAAGGAAGAGAATTGCAAGAGGAAGATTCCAAAGGAGTAGATCACAAACTAGAGAAAGAAGGCCTTATGCATATCAAAACAAAGATGGGAAAGCCTACCATAGTGAAGAGAAGGACTGAAATTCATACCATAAAGGAAGAGAAGATAGAAATTACTACCACAGTGACAAAGGATGTCATATTCATACTGCAATGATGGATATTAGAGAGATGAAGGGAGATCTGAGAAGAAACCATTCAGAGGAACCTATTTCAACTCTGGAGGTGAAGGACATAGAGCATTTGAATACCATCAAGGAAGTATTAGGAAGAAAATTAAGCATACTAGAAGAGTGACTTATGTGGATGACGAACCTGTAGAATCCCCTAATTCATTTGGGGAGCCTAAGAAAGGTGAATCATTGGTGATGAGGAGAGATTTGATGCATGAAGAAGTGACTAAGGAACCACCACAAAGAAAGAGGTTGTTTAGAACAAGGTGTAAGTCTAAAGGAAAGGTATGTAAAGTTATCATTGATAGTGGTAGCATTGATAATCTAGTTTTAGAAGAGATGGTAACCAGGTTGAAATTGAAGATATTGAAATGTCCAAACCCTTATAGGATAGCATGGATTCAGGATGAGAATAAGATACTAGTGAATGGGAAATATTTGGTGAAATTTTATATGAGATCATTTAGGGATGAAGTGTTTTGTGATATTATTCCTATGGATGCATGCCATTTACTATTAGAGAGACTATGGTAATATTATAGGAAATAAATTCATGATGGAAGAAGGAATGAATATATTGTGACTTCAAATGGAAAGAGAATTAAGTTGATACCTTTGGAGGAGGAAGATAAAAGTGAAGTTTGTAGCACTTCTAGACTATGTTTGGTAGATGGGATAAAGTGTTCAAATGGATTGAGGCATGAAAATATGTGTTTTGCATTGATTCCAAAGAAGGGTGGGAGTTCGGAAACAATAAACGAAGTTGATCCACCATAGACATAAGTGGTAGAATTATTGATAGAGTATGAAGAAATCATATCAAAGCATGTACCAAATGGATTACCATCAGTCTGAAGTATCAATCATCACATAGATCTAATACTGGGAGAAATTTTTCCAAAAAAGGAATCCCATAGAATGACATCACCATAGGATGCAAAATTGAATTGACAAATACAAGAGCTATTGAAGAAAGGTTTGATCAGAGAAATTTTAAGCCCATGTGTGGTACCTATTGTACTTGCACCAAAGAAAGATGGAGAGTGGAGAATGTGTACAAAATCAAGAGAAATCAATAGGATCACTATCAAGTATATATTTTCATTTTCAAGGATGGATGACATTATGGACTATTTGAATGGAGCATAGTATTTTACAAAGATTAATCTAAAGAGTGGATACCATCAAATAAAAATTAAAGAAGGATATGAATGGAAGAATACATTTAAGACTAATGAAGGATTTTATGAGTGGTTCATAATTCCTTTTGGATTGAACAATTCCCCTAACACTTTCATGAGGTTGATGAATGAGGTACTAAAGAATTTTTTTGTAAGTTTGTCATTTTTTACTTGGATGATATTCTAATTTTCTGTAAGACTAGAGAAGAACAATTGTGACACATTAGACAAGTATTATAGAGGTTGAGAGAATAGAATTTGTTAATTAATGTCAAGAAGTGTAGATTTATGAATACATAATTGGTATATCTAGGTTTTTTCATTTCTACTAAATGATTGAAGATGGACCCTAAGAAAGTAAGAGGAATTTTTGATTGGACTACACCGGTAAACAATGGAGAGGTAAGATCATTCCATGGATTAGCTAGTTTCTACTAGAAGTTTATCAAAAACTATTAGAGTTTTCACACCTATGATAGAAGCAATGAGAGAATATAGGAAATAATTTACGTGGACATCTTAGAGTGGCCAGTGTTAGCATTACTTGATTTTGAAAAAGTATTTCAAGTCTATTGTGATGCAAGTGGAAATGCAATAGGAGCAGTGTTGAGCCAAGAAGGAAGACCTGTAACTTATTTCATTGAAAATTTGAATGATGCCAGAAGAATATATTCAAGTTTTGATAAGGAATTCTATGCCATAGCCTTGAAGAAGTGGAGATATTATTTGTTGCCTAAAGAGTTTGTGTTGTACATTGATCATCAATCATTGTAATATTTGAATAGTTAGGGAAATTTAAAATAGACATATGATATGCGTTGAGTTCTTGCAAAGTTATACCTTTGTATTGAAGCATAGGAGTGGCAGGTCAAATAAAGTTGTAGATGCATTGAGCTAGAGGAATTTATTAACATAGATGAGAGTAGAAGTACTAGGTTTTGAAGAACTAAAGAATATGTATGAATATGATCCAAAATTTATATAATCTTGGAGAGAATGTAAGGAACTAGTAGTTATAGATTGGAGCCAATGGTTGAGCTATTTCATTCAAGAAGTGATGTTGTTCAAAGGAAATTAGTTGTGTATTCTGAAGAGTTCAATGAGGGGGAATCTGATTAAGGAGAAACATAGTGGAGGATTAGTAATAAATTTTGGAGTAAATAAGATAGTAGCTTTGGTGTTTGAACATTATTTTTGGTCATAAATATATAAGGATGTTAAGAAGTAGTTCAAATTTGCAAAATTTATCATGTTGCAAAAGGGAGTAGTCAAAATATTGGATTGTACAAACCTTTGATAGTACCAAAGAGACCTTGGGAAGATATAAGCGTGAATTTCATATTGGGATTACCAAGAACATAGTGAGGATTTGATTCTATAATGGTAGTAGTAGAGATATTTTCTAAATTGGCACATTCATTCCTTGGAAGAAGAATAATGATATTGTGTATGTTGTTGACTTATTTTCCAAAGAAATTATGAGATTGCATGGTTTACCTAAGAGTATAATTTTAAATAGGGACATTAAGTTCATTGGATACTTTTGGAGGACATTGTGGAAGAAGATGAAGACATACCTGAAGTTCAGTTTAGCATATCACCCACAAACAAATGGAAAAAAAAGTGGTAAACAAAATTTTGGGTAACTTTTTGAGATGTTTAGTTGGATATAAGGAAGGAAATTGGGACATAGTTCTACCACAAGAAGAGTTTGCATACAATAATTTAGTGAACCAGAGTACACAAAAAACACCATTTGAGATTGTGATAGGAGTACATCCTAGAGGAGTTGTAGAGCTCAGAGACATCAATATGGAAAACAAGAGAAGTGCAAAAGTAGAAGAGTTTGTAGGATTCATGGAGACACTGCATAATCAGGCCCAAAAGAATTTGAAAGACATGAATAGTAAGTATAAGGAAAAGGTAGATGAGAATAAGAGACATAAGGAATTTGATATTGGAGATAAATTTATGGTATAGCTTTGGAATGAAATATTTTGAGTAGGTACATACAATAAGCATAAGTTGAGGAAGATTGGACCATGAAAAATTCTCAGGAAGTTTGATTTCAGGAATACATATGAAGTAAAGTTACTAGAGACATTCGGTATATCACCTATTTTTAATGTTGTAGATATATGAGTATCATGAAGGACAATATAGTGATATTAACATAGAAATTGATTTGAAGGAGCAATTACCACATCAACCACCAGAGGATATTGAGTAGATTTTAGATACCAGAAATGGAAGGAGCACTAGGAACAAATAATATAAGGAATATCTGGTGAAGTGGAGAGGTAGACAAGTGGAGGATTCATCATGGATTTCTTAGGATAAGGTGAACCACTTTGGTTTTCCTCTATCCCCTGGAAAGTGAGTCACTTTTCTTCTAACCCTAGGTGTCTGATGCAAGAGCATCTCTAGTTGTAAAGCAATCATGTATCAACCCAAAACATTTATTTTCTTGCATTTAAATCTATATAAATTTTAGTATTTCATTATGTATTTCACCACATTATCATTTCTCAACTCACAGAGTAGGATATAGCATCTACACAAGGTCATCTACTTCATATCAAAATTTTAGATCATTTTCATTTGTCTACAAAAAGTTATTTCTCTTAAAATTTCACTGTAATTCATAGTCAAAGCATGGGGCTAACCTGGTCCAGATTTCATAGTGCAGGCCTACTCTAGAGAATTCAAAGCTTAATGAGACATCATACAAAAAAATTTGGTCCAAGGGGATCTTTCTTGGAGATTTGTAATTCATTTCATTGAATAATGTATTATCTTTCATGTTTTAAGGCTGACCTTCACATTTGATCATCTATTGGGGTTTTGTGAACCCTTGAGGATGACACAAAACTTTATTAGACTTGGAGAATAATATTTAAGATCATTTTAAATTCATTGTAATCAGTAATTAGGAGATTACTTTAGGATTTCATGATTTAGAGTTTAGAAAGTTCACATTTCCCATTATGGGACTGTAATAAGGCCTTTGGCCAGTTGTAATATTAAATGCCCTTATGATGGGCCTATGAGCCCTAGTTATTCACCCATGAGGCATATGATGCATGTAAGATTTCCAATTCAATAAAGATCTATTTTGGTAGAATATTTCCTTCTTTTATTTTTATTGTGTTGACTCTAAGCTACACAGTTGGATAATTCTTTATGGACCCTCCATTTGTGATTGCACCACCTTCTTGGGTTTTCCACGTAAATATGGTGTTCTCATGTGTTTGGATGTGTTAGCATTAATATTTATCATGTTTATATTTTGTTAATGCATGATAAGGGTTTAAGGATTAATACATATCTGAATGTTAATGAGGGTTGTGATGTTCTAATATATAATTGATTCACCTCCCCCTCTTATTTTTTTTGTACATTCAACATTATTTTCATCATAAGGTTGTGAAGTGTAGAAAGAATCTTGAAAAAAGAAATGATTTTGTTAGTATAAATGTAATTGCACCATTGTATAATTTCAATATTATTTATAAAAAATGCAACTATATTGGACATATTTCTATAAATTGTAGAAGAAATTGTATGAGTCCTCCTATACTAGATACAAAAGGATATAAGTCACAATGTTAGAATAATGAAGCAGATAAAGTTTGGACATCAGAGAAATCTATGTTGGCTCAAACTATCCTACATGCTCAAAAGGAGAAGAAGCTATGGATCATTGAGAGTGGATGTTCATGTCATATGATCAGGGAAAAGAGAAATTTCATGAAATTAAATAATTTTGATGGAGGATCTATAACTCTTGGTAACAATTCTATTGCTAAGATTATCGATAAGGGTATTTTGAGTCTTGATGGTAGAAAGATAAAAAATCATGATATGTTGTATTTAGAAGGATTGAAGAACAATATCTTGATTGTAAGTAAAATGTGTGATAAATATTACAAGATTCCATTCAATGCTAAAGGTTATGAAATTAGAAATCTGACCAGTACCAAAGAGTTGGTTGTAGAAGAAAGAAGGACTAAGAGTGATGTATATCATCTCAGTGAGGTAAATGGACAAAATTACTTTACAATTCAAAGAGAATAAAGTTGGATATGCCATAGAATATTGGGACACATCAATTTTGATGATCTTGTGAGGATCAGTTCAAAAGGAATGGTAAGAGACATGTCAAAAATAAAGAAGCCTCAATCTACTAGTTGCAAACCATGTTATGAAGGAAAGTAAACAAGGACCAGATATCCTACCAAGGAATATTCTACAATAAATCCATTGGATTTGATTCATATTGATCTATATGAAACAATGAGAAAAAAGAGTATTCAAGGTGACAAATATTTTATGATGCTAATAGATGATTATTCTAGAATGACTTGGATTAGTTTTCTAAAGGATAAATCAAAATATTTTGAGAAGTTTAAAGAATTCAAGGCTATGTTTGAGAATGGAATAAGAATAAATATCGAATTTTTGAGATTAGATAGAGGTGGATAATTCACTTTTGACTAGTATGATAAATTTTGTGAGTTGCATAGGATCTAAAGATAGTTTTATGCTCCTAGAACTCCTCGATAGAATGGAGTTGCTAAGATGAAGAATTGAACCATATAGAAGATGACCAAAACTATGTTAAGAAAATTTGTTAGATATGTATTGGAGAGAAGTAGTTCAAACTATAGTATATATTTTCAACAGAGCTCAAATCAAACCAAAGACTACTAGAACACCATATAAACTATGGAAAGGAAGACTGGATTTATTTAGACATCTTAGGATATTTGGAAGCAAGTGTTACATCAAAAGGGATGAAGACCATTTGGTTAAGTTTTATTCTAGATCTAATGAAGGTAATTTTTTTGGTTATTCTATGGTAATAAATGCATATATATTCTATAGAAAAATATTTAAAAGGATTGTGGAAAGTTTCAATATAATTATTGATGAAACGATATAGTCTATTGATATTTTGGATGAGGAAGATGATGAAGAACCAATTTGTAGAAGTGACGAAGACTCAAAAGTTGATTTTGAGAATATAGTTACAAAGACTCTAGCAATCTATGTTCAGAAGAATCACTTTGAATATTAGATTATATGAGACAAGGATGGTGGAGTTAAAACCTAGAGAATAATTGAGAAAGAAAATGAATAGGTACACTTTGCATTACTATAAAAAATTAAACCAAGCTCCTATGCAAAAGCGAACAAAGAGAAAGGATGGATAGATGCTATGGAGGATGAATTAACTCAAATCAAGAAAAATTAACTTGGGAATTAGTTCCAATACCCAAAGATAAAAAGTTTATTGGTACCAAATGGGTCTTTAGAAATAAGCTAAATGAGGATGGAGTAGTGATCTGGAACAAGGCTAGAATTGTATGTAAAGGATATGACTAGGATGAATGAATTCCTTTTGAGGAAACATTTGATTTGGTAGCAAGGATAGAAGCAATTAGAATGTTATTGGCCTTATCGCCCTTCAACAATTCCAAGATATATTAGATATATGTGAATTCTATATTTCTAAACGAATAGTTAGAATAAGTTTACATTGAGTACTTGAAAGGATTCCAGTGTTTAGATGACATAGATTTTATTTGAAAATTGAAGAAAGCAATTTATAGACTCAAACAGGCTCCTAGAGCATGGTACTCCATATTGGATAAATATTTGTAGCATCAAATTTTCCAAAGAGGTAGTACATATAGTAATTTATACATAAAATCAAAAGGTGATCAATTGTTGATTGTTGTTTTCTATGTTGATGACATTATATTTGATGGAAGTAGTGATGGCATGTGCAAAGAGTTTCAGAGTGCAATGCAGAATGAGTTTGGAATGTCAATGCTTGGTGAATTTTCTTTCTTTCTTGATTTAAAAATTTCTCAACTAGACAAAGGCATATTCATTTCTAAAATTAAGTACATAAATTTTTTTTGAGCAAAATTAAGACAAAAAAATGAAAACCAATGAGTACACCTATGATTACTAGGTGTAAATTGAGTAAGGATGATGAATCTGATCCAACAAACCAAACTTTGTATAGGTCAATGATTTGTAACTTGTTGTATGTGACTACATCTAGACATGATATAAAGAAAGTAGTTGGGATGGTAGCTAGATTTTAGGTAGCACCAAAGGAAACTCATGCCAATTCAGTAAAGAGGATATTCAAATATTTGAAAGCTACAAGAGATTTTTCTTTGTAGTGTCCTAATAGTGAAAACTTCACTCTACCTGCATATACAAATGTAAATTGAGTAGGAAGCATAGATGACAAAAAGAGTACATGTGGTGGAGATTTCTTTCTTGGTGAAAATCTTATATCCTAGTTAAACAAGTAGGATTCAATATATTTATCTACAAAAGAAGTAGAATATATTGTAACAACTTCATGTTGCACTCTAGTATTATGGATGAAGCATAATTTGAAGGAAATAAAGATAGAGTCTGATGAAACCATTCCCATTCTTTGTGAAATACCAATGCTATAAAAATTTCCAAGAATCCAGTAATGTACTCAAGGACAAAGCATATTAAAATTATCATTTTCTAAGAGAGAAGGTTGCAAACAAAGAGATGAAGTTGGATTATATTGAAACCAGGGATCAAGTTGTAGAAATTTTCACAAAACCTCTTCCCAAGGAGACTTTAAGATCTTTGATAGATGTTGGGAGTTATTGATCCCTCCTCCTGAATCAAGAGGATGCACAGGGTGAGGGGGAGTGTTGAATTCTTGTCACAATAAGATTTGGTGATCTTACAGAGTGTTTCATAACTAGTGTGGTATGGACTCAAAGGGAGTCTATCCTATAATTTTTTTTCTAGATTATGCAGAAAGTAGTAGACCTTTTCCATTGATGTCAAAGGGGGATAAATGGTCTCAAAATGATAAATATTATAAGGAGAGAAAGTGAAACCCAATGTGTTGTGTCCTCCTGATCCAGACACATTAGATTTGTCTTCTTATGCCAGTAGAATTTTGTTGTTTTCCATCAATGAAAAAGGGGATTGTTGAACATATGTTGTCATTGATATCAAAGGTATAATGTCAAAGATTATTTTCCTTGATTTTAGGTCCACCTTAGCCAACCTAGTTAATTGAAGATGGTGTTAAGGGAATCTTGGTCAACATTAAATTTTTTTATTGTAATGGGATGCACATAATCATTATAGATTAGATATTTCTAATAGGAATGCATGTATGTATGTATGATTATGCATGAGAGAAATTATGTGAGCAAGTGTAAATACACTTGATGTAATGGGAGCTCCATCTCAATCATTGTGCACTATCATCAAAGATCATAAGTTGTGTGAGAGAAAGTATGAAGATATTTCAGATCTTTTGTAAGCTATGTAATAAATATTGAAGTTGTGCAAGCTTTATCTCTGTATTTCAGTAGGATTGGTGTCTTACTTGTTGAGTTGGTGTTTAAATATTTGTGTTAGGGATCGTTGTTTCTAGTAGGTTGATGCCTACAAATATAGCAAGGGATTGGTGTCTCTGGTAGGTTGGTGCCTACTTCATAATTGTAATTCATTCATTATTTCTATGAGGTTGGATTTGGATAGTAGATCTAAGATGCTCTTCTCAATGTGGTTTTTCCCATTTCGGGTTTCCACATATATCTAGTGTTCATTGTGTGAATGTGTGTTTTTGTGTTGCTTGATTGATTCATGTTTGGAGATACATATTGAATTTAAGATTTTTAAATATATTGATATACTAATTCACCGACCTCCCCCTCTTAGAATATTGTGTTCCCTTCATTGTGTCCCCCATTTTCAATGGTGGAATGCATTATTTAGGTTAGCCATCAGACTTAGATCCAATTTCACCATATCACATTTTGGTGGACTTGATGTCTCCTAAATTTTCAATTTTCTAATTTAACATAGATATCATTCTCTAATCTAATTGACTATTAGGTTATTTGAAATATTTTTTGCTCACATATACTCATATTATGTTTAAAAACTTATAAAAAGGTAAGGAATTTCAATTCCTTGTTCTTTGCATAAAAACTAAAAGTATTATCTTTTTAGGATTTTGAGAAATATATTCAATTGTTTATAATGTTTTTCATTATGTAAATATTCATTTGTCAACTAAATTGGACCTAATATTCTCATTCTAAGGATTTAAACCACTAAATGCATGCATGCATGTGCTTATTTATAAACAATTTAGGGCATCTTCCATTTTCTAAATTCTATCTAATCTCAAACCTAAGCTGTCATAGTCTAAGACCCACACACCCTTCATCACTTATTTAGACTTTTAAAAAATTCAAATCTCACATTTCTAGAGTAGGGTTCCAAGAAACCAAGATCAAACATAATTCTTAATGTGCCTAATTTTAGCTTAAGTACCTAAAGGTATAAGTGACTTAATTATTAAGTGTGCACACTAGGGTTTCCTTTTAGGTCAACATTAGGGTTGCATACATTTATTTTATAAAGAAAATCATCTCTTGTAATATCTTAATTCTAAATATATCAATTTGCACATCCTTATGCAAAGTTCTTGCTTTTTATTGTTTTTCTCTTCTATGGAAGGCCTTTTGGTGTGCATGTCTGATCTTGGTTTCTAACATGGTATCAGATCCTTGACATGCAACCCCTTCTTAGATTTTGGAGAAAATCATTGTAGAGTTCATTCGGGGTTCCTCAAGGATTTCATGCCTTGAGTCTATATATGTAGTGTTTTGGATCAGATTGGGCTTCACCATTGGATTCAGAGCGCTGGAAAAAGTCAAGATTAGCTTTAATTTTTTTTATTTTGGTCATCATTGAAGAAATTTATGAGGGTTTCAAGCGCGGTGATTTTTTGCAAGCTCTAGAGGTAGCCTATTTTTTGGAGCATTTTGAGCATGAACAGGCACTACCATTGCGTTCGTAGCGGCCAAAAACCTAAAATCGCCCTTCGTTTTGTAGATTTTGGAGAAGTTGATCCAAAAGGAAAAAAAAATTGCGAGGGAAGCCATACAGCCTCCCCAGCACACTCCTCGAAGCACGAAAATCAAGAAAAAATTAAGAAAGGGTCTTTTTTGGTTTATGTGCCCATGCCTCTAGTTCACATGGCTTCTGCCACTAGGTGGCTACCAGGCGGCCATTGGTCGGCCGTTGCCACCGGTGGCTCCACCATGTAGTGTCGTCAACTCCGCCCAGCCCTCGTGGGCCCCTCTATAGCTCCACCCTAGTCACATGGATGATCGGGGCCCCTCTTGCTAGCCGCTACGGGCTCATCTTTGCGGCCGACGGCTCTATGGAGGACCAAGGGCTATGCCCCAGCCCCCTGCCCTGCGCCTTTGGTCACATGCGTGACCAGGGGCCCAAATGTTTTTGCAGGGGGGCCAATTTTTTGTGGTGACAACCAGATGGCCATCAAATTTACGCTCAGGAAATGATGACATCAGCAAGGCGTTAGCGGCCATATGGTCCTCTTTTCCCCCTCCTAGTCTCGATTTGCCTTCAGGGAGCAGTTTTTTTTGTTTTGGCATACCTTGGGCATACGGTATCGAAATCAGGCAAACGAGATATTGCCGGAAAGCTGGTTCTGAGAACTATCCTGTGTAGTTTATTTTTCAGTATTTTTCTATTTAGCTGCATTTATTTCTGTTTGAAGTTAGATGTTCATTTATCACTTCAAAACTCATAACTTTTTGCCATGATCTCCGATTTTTGCTATCTTTGCAGAATTGGAAAGGTATTGAGGAGATCTATGTTTTTGTCCATGCACTTTTTTCTGTATCTATCCTAGGTTTATCGTTATTCCATATTTGGCCTGATGGGTCTTTTGGAGATTACTTGGATATTTTGGCAGTTGGGAGGGTGCAACCTGCATCTTTGCACTTCATTTCAGTATCACATCATTCAATAATCGACTGTTGCTTCATAGATTCCTGAGTTGTTCCCATTTGGAGTTTTCGAGTGTTTCGTGGCATCAGGTCTATTATTGCATTATTATGATGCTGATATGGTTTCTTGTAAATAGAAGTATCTTTCCTTGCTTGTCGGATTTCAGTTTCAGTGTTACTCCATAGTGTTCTTCCAGTGCTTCTTTGCAGCATGTCATCTCATTGTAGGAGGGTTTTATCCCACTAGGGTTTTCTTCTCTACCTCATTCTTGCATTTATAAATGGGTACCTGATTAGGCCTAATTGTCGGGACCCATCTTTTCTTTCATGCATCTTTTTTCTAGTGTTTTAGCTACTTCCTAAGTTCATCTTAAGAGGGGGTATTAGAGTAATAAGTTATTACACTTAATTAATTATATCATATTGGTTAATTAATTAAGTCTTCCTTTAGGTACTTAAGCTAAACTTAGGCACATTAATAATTGATTAATTATTAAGTGTGCACACTAGGGTTTCCTTTTAGGTTAACATTAGGGTTGCATACATTGTTTTTATAAGGACACTATAGGATTTGACCTCCATTTCTGACGGCCTTTCGTCAGAATCTCGACGATACATTGCCAGTCGACCGATGATTAACAGAAGTCAGCATCGTCGCTCAAATTTCGTCTACATCCCAACGGGCTGCAAAATGTCGACCTCATGACGCATGCTGGTCAGAACTGCGACACCAACTTCATCGATCGCGTGACGAACAGTGCCCAGATGACGGGAGGCATACCTTCGCCAAACCATTGGATTAACAATGTAAGTCCATCGCCATTACGACACAAATTCGACGTATTGGCAATATCATTGAGAGATCAATATTGTTATAGCGATCAAAATTGCCTGAGAAGATATTTCGGGAGGACTAGATTTTTGTTTCAGCGATAAATTTTCATCGTCGAGATACACATCTTGTCTCATTGACGAAGCACGATGGAAGCATATCAGCAAGACATATATTATCGAAGTAAGTTCTGAAGGTCTACCTGAGCAGCTATATGATGTCGATAAAATTACATCGGCAGGAGTCTTGGAGACATAATTTAGATTGAAATAGCGATAGAAGTTCATTGAATGAGTGATGAAATAGGCAAGTCATTACAGTGAAACTTCATTGTATAGATTGAAAATTAATCGGACGTTTTTGTGGTTCATCATATATTCGACGAGAAAGTGCACTTTTAAAAAAAAAACCTATTTGTTGAAAGATCAAGACTATTACAACGATCAAAATTGTTTGAGAAGATATATCGGGAGGACTAGTTTTTTGTCTCAGCGATAACTTTTCATCAGCGAGATACACATATTGTCTCACCGAGGAAGCATATTGGCAAGACATATATCATCAGAGTAAGTTCTGAATGTCTATCCGAGTAGCTATATGACACCAATAAGCTTACTTCGGCATGAGTCTTGGTGACATAATTTAGATTGAAATAGTGACAGAAGTTCATCGAATGAGCGACAAAATAGGCAAGTCATTACGGTGAAACTTCGTTAGATGCTTTTTGAGGTTCATCGTAAAATTGATGAGAAAGTGCACTTTTTTGTTAAAAACCTATTCATTGAAATGTAGGCATATCGATGAAAGATGAAGACTATTACAACGATCAAAATTTCCTAAAAAGATATATCGGGAGGACTGGTTTTTTGTCTCAGCGATAACTTTTCATCGGCGAGATACACATAGTGTCTCATTAAGGGAAGCATATCGGCAAGACATATATCATCGGAGTAAGTTCTGAAGGTCTACCCGAGCAGCTATATGACGCCGATAAGATAACATCGGTAGGAGTCTTGGCGACATAGTTTAGATTGAAATAGCGACAAAAGTTCATCGAACGAGCGATAAAATAGGCAAGTCATTAAAATGAAACTTCATCAGATACATTGCAAATTCGTCAGACGTTTTTGTGGTTTGTCATAAATTCGACGAGAAAGTGCATTTTTTTTTAAAAACCTATTCGTTGAAAGATAAAGACTATTACAGCGATATGAGGCATGTTTGTAGCAACAATAATGATAACTATTTTCTTGGCTATCATACAAGCCATCTCCATCAACAAAGCTTTGAAACCAAATCCACACACAACACAATGTTCATAGTGAAAAGTTAGAACTTTCTTTCATCTTTGCAGATTGGTTTGATGCTTCAAACGATGCATTTCTTATATTGAAAAGTGCATTACTCACCTTTTTGAGCTTCTCTTTGTTTTGAGAGTAGTTTAATAATCTCTACTTAATAGGGCCAACCATATGAAGGTGGAAGCTCATTTGGCCTTCCCCCCCACTCACATCACTCTCAATTCCCCATACCCAATCATATAACATTAATCATTCATTCATCCATTAATAACATATAACATTCATTCATTAACATATAACATTTTTTCATTAACATATTCAGATTCATTCATTAACATATTTCATTTTTTCAGTTTTTACATATTATCAAAAATATGGCTGTCATAATATGATTACAATCACTTTTTTTTTTTTTTTGCAGCTAAAAAAAGTTGAAGTGGAGTATCATTTTCAAAATCATCTGTCCCCCTTTGATTTGTTCTGAGCTCTGCTCGTGATCTTAATGTACACCTAGTCGTGTACTCACAACCACGTGGACACGGTTGCAAGGGGGGGTCTATTGCAATAGCAAAGAAATGTTAAATTGATTTTTTTTATTATTATTGTTACACATATTTCATTAATTAAAAGAACATCAAAGTGGTGCTCTTTACCTGATTGGGCCACATCATGTTCCTAATATTGTCTTATAGCCTCATGCTCAACATGTTGAACACCCTCTAAATCTAGATCTAGAGTTGAAACACGAAAGATTACATTAATTAATACACCAATTGCAATTAAAAATGTTTAAAAGAACATTAGAGTGGTCCTGCTTACCTGATGGAGCCACATCATGTTCCTGATCTTGTCTAGCTTGATCATGCTCTACATGCTCTAAAGTTGAAACATGAAAGGTTACATTCATTAATACACTAAATGCAATTAAAGATGTTTAATTGTATTAATCCACACTACGTTTTGTATAGCACATGAATACATCTAGTACCGGGATGCACACCATGGCCTTCATCGATAGGTTGCGCTCCACCCTCACCAGACTACATTCCAATGTCATGTGTAGGATTATCATTGCTTATCTGTGTAAAACAAATAGGCACATTATTATGGTGGAAATTAATATTGAACAGATTGCACAAGTATTCAATTTGAAATAAACTTTATTGATTTTATTTACCTGTGTGTTGGATGCAGTGGAAGATTGTGTTTGCCTAGTTGAGACTCTTAGCTGTTCAGTCAAGGCTCCATAGCCTTGGTTGAAGGCAATCTTTAGGTCCTCTTGTGTGGACACTCTGTTGAAATCAAAGCCCTGCATTTTTGCATGCGATCATGAATTTTGCTTCTATGATGTGATAAAACCAAAATTGTTTGCAATTTATTATTTGGATGCAATATTTCATTTATTGATACTTACAAATCGTGCGGCTACTTTCATATAACCACTAGAGCCAAGTTTGTGCTGCCAATGTTTTTCTAGTCTTGCCTTTGTTGCCTTCGATGTGTCGGGCAGCCTATGAAAAATTTGAAATACGTTAGATTATGTAAAAAGAAAGATTAATCAGTATATAATTAAATTTTTGATAGTATTACATACCTTCCTTGGCCTAGTAGTATCTTTCCTTTCTTCTTTTCAGCCTTCTCCTTTCCATCCAACACCAAGTCCTTCCACTCCCTTTCCGGAATCATGGGGGGATGCTCGTACTTTCTGTTCTTCTCTAAATGTGACCTATATTGATCCCTCACATACTTTAGATAGGTACCAGCTTTCTTAAGGACCTTGGTTCAGTTGAATGTTTTATCACCGAACAACACAACTAAATGGTTAATGAGATCATCTTTTAAATCTTGATTTTGAGCATTCCACCGTGTACGTATGGTGGGCCTGAAGATCTCCAATGAAATATCACTTAGATGTTTATAAAAAACATCATTTCCTGCAATTATAATGTGGGCAAATATTGTCATTTTGTAAATCAATATAATAGGGCGCTATCCCCACTGTTAGCACTTACTTAAAAAATAATAATAATAATTAAAACATTTTAAAGTACCTGGGACCTTCTTTATCTTTATGGAAGGAAATCCTCGGTCACCACAATTGTGACCAGAAATGTTCCCATACTAGTAATACAGGAAGATCCAAGAAATGCTGCTAAAACATCACCAATAGTAGTGGCCTCTGCATCCACAGAACTGACACATGTAGTGGCATGTGTTCGATGCCAGAGGGTGGACTACCAAATGCCTGCATGGTATGTGTTGCCGAAATTTCAGACAACAATATAGGCACAGATGATGGGGTCGGATGATGTGTTGTATGCGTGGGAAGATCAGGATTGACACTTGTACTGTCCCCTACTTCTCGGGAAACACTTGCAGTACCTTGATCATGACCAATAGCATGATCATGAGGATGTAAATAATCTTGTAAAAACAACACATATTTTAGTTCATGACATAAAAGAGTACAAAATATAAAACCATGAATGAACTTATATTATAATTAAAGATCTCATGACAACTTACTTCCAAGTTTTGTGCTCTCTCAGATAATATTTTAACCCTTTCTCTTATCTCATCTGTTTGAGGCACCACGAATACCAATTGAAGGATTTTTTGATTGAATTTTTTTTGGGCCTTCCTCATCATATCCACAGGGTTTGTGGAAAATGTGATGTCATCATTGCATAATAGTGACTGCACCTCCATATGGATGGTCTCCTATACTGTTGGTGCCTTTCCCCGATCAACCAACTGCAACAAGAATATTAAAAACATTATCAAAATTAACCCAATAAACTCATGAAAAAAACATAATAATAAAACATTTTTCTCGTATCTAATTTGTACAATTACAATGACGTAAACCTGTCAGATAGAAGCACCTGAAGATGGATCGTGATCTGTGCTCTGGGCCAGAGCCTTCCTTGTATGATCAATGTCCCGTTGTGACAAAAATTAAATATAAAAAATATTACTGAAATGAAACCAATAGACTAACGAAAAAAAATATAATAATAAAATGGTATATTGGAGTCATTAATTGGAGGTTGGGTAAAATGGTATATATATAGTACATACCACCCCCATAGTAATTGTGTTTGTATCTAAGTGATTCAAATTGTAATCGATTAGCAACTCTTCCCCTGCAGTTATTGATTTTATCACACATACAAATACTCAGTTTCTCTCTCGTCCCTCGAATATACAATTGGGTTGCTTATTTGTTGACCTAGGTCATGTACTATTTATAAATCCTGCAATATTCCCTGATGCTTTTGGCCTCCTATCAATGTACCTAGCCACTCCTTTATTTTGGTCCTTATCTTTTAGTTGTATATAATTTGCTGATAGTGCATACCTATGCATACTTCGTGTATATCGAACCAGCTACATCCAATCTTTGTAACTGTAACAGGGTCCAACATACTCCGTCAACTCAGTAACTTTTTCATAATAGAATTTTATGTCGTCCATGTAAAATAGGCCCAAACCATGTAATGACGATGGTGCTATGCGATATATCCTCTCGTTGACACAAAGATCAGTGTTTATTGGAGGAAGTTCCTTGTGTACCCATTGTTTCCATAGATGTTTGTACCTCAAGGGCACCTCGATGTTGCCTATGCTCTCATCATCATAAGAACATGACCCCCCTTCAGTAAGAAAAAATTCCATGAGTTTACAAAATTTTCTTCTAATCTTTTGACCTCTAGTTGATCTCCCTCTTTTAGACCTACTACATGTCTTACTTTCCTCTTCTCTTCCTAAATTTCCCTTGCTTGAGGAAGACAAATCTGACAAATACCTATTTTGTGGTGCCTACACTCATAAGGATGTTGGATGAAGTTCTTTCATGGTTATGTGATCCGAAGGTGACATTATGATTAATTTATCATTTCATTGCTAGAAATTGATAGGTTATAAGGTAATCAAGTCTTGATAGATTGCAAGTTATTGTTACTACCGTCCAAATGTGTCCATCACAAATCAAATCTACTTAATGTCTTTGTGCAGCACCTTTGCAAGCATAAAGTAACTTCAAATGATAGTTTGGAGTTAGTTCTTTCTTCTTTCAGCAAGTATTGTAGCTCATTTTTGGAGCTTTCAAGAAAAAGATAGCATTGTAACTCATTTTCACAGACTTGTACTTAGCTGTATTTTTACCTTTCAATCAATAAAAGCAAGCTATTTTTCCTTTTCAATACTGGATATTGTGTGATAACATGAAATTATTGATATTTCCTTGTGATGATAATGTTTATCCTTGGTTCTAGTCTAGTTTCTCATAGCCTTTATACAAAAGTGCATGTTTGTGCAGGTCATAGTTTGTGTTCTACCAGTTCTATGTAGGATTCAATTGTGAAGTCAAACATTCGAGCCTCTAGGAAGGTTATTTGTTGTTCCACTTGAGTTTTTCCATAAACTTCAAAGCCTATCTATGAAATACTTATGCAAAACATGTCAAAACCGAGTTATGTATATTGCAGTGAGTTTTATTGATCACATTGTGTGTCAAAACAACATTACAAATCCTTAATATTT
The DNA here is from genome assembly GCA_007115665.2 of Sequoiadendron giganteum. Taxonomy (NCBI): domain Eukaryota; kingdom Viridiplantae; phylum Streptophyta; class Pinopsida; order Cupressales; family Cupressaceae; genus Sequoiadendron; species Sequoiadendron giganteum. Next base: position 231,797,417 of record CM021110.1, on the reverse strand, counting down.
GGTGCATCATTCTAGGAGTTAGTTTTATTTCATGTTTCCTCCTTACCCTTTTCCCAACAAGTAGTTTTAGGTGACTACCATAAGAGCCAACTTACTCTAGAGGTTCTTTTCTGCTCTAGGTAACCCACAACCTAGAAAATTCCCATGTTTCACCAATATGTTAAGTTCTGCAACTTAGGAGGGGTACAATATTGAGAGATAACAGTTATTGGCATGCTTGGTGGGACTAGTATGATGAACTTCTCATCAAAATACTGAGAGATTTGGTGTTTTACTCAGTATTATTAGCCTTTGGAGGCAATATAAACAACACCATGGTGACTCTAATTACATATCAGTTGGTTTTAGTAGTCCAAATGCATGCAACCAAGAAGAGGAAAGTGTTGTAGAATCTAAGCCAATTAAAATTCCAAGTTTTAAAAGTTTTTCTTCAAACCAATAGTTGATTCGTAACCAAGAGAAGCCCTTTCAAATCCCCTTACCAGTTGAATCTAACATGGACAACTATGATGAAATTGTTAAGTTGGAAGAGCATGTGTTAACAATCCCAAGCTTCAAGAAAATCACTTCTTCTCTTCCTCAAGAGTTACCAAAGCCTCCTATACTAGCCAATCCTCTATCAACACTCCCTAAAGCTTTTGAGGAGTTGCTCGATCATTTCAAATAGGAGGAGGTCGAGCTAGTAGTGAAACAAGAGTTTTTGTTTTCAATTCAAGACTCAAAACTGATTAAGGATCTTCCTCAAGTGGAAAGAACTTGTGAGGTCAGTTATGAGGAGGAAAAAGAGATATCTATTGTTTATAAGCCTATGAATGGTGTGAATAATGAAAAATCTAAAAAAATTCAAGTAGAAGTCGAGGATGATTAGTTGGAAATCAAGGTACAAGGAAACTGGATGGGTTAGAAGGAAGAGTTGATCTTCCCATTTGATGAGTTGTCTTGTTTTGTTGTGCAGGATGAAGATTCGAAGCAACAAGAAGATATCAAACAATTCGATGAGTTGCTGGTTAAAGAGGAAAAATCAAACATGGATCAAGAGGAAGAATATGGTCTTGATGAGGAGTCTATTCTCTCAAGTCAAGAAACTTATCATGAAGTTGATTTGCAAGATCTTAGCTATTTGGAGGAACTTCCTTTCTACTGTACAAAAGAGCTTAAGGTTGGTATAACAAATGAAAGTTTGTTGGAAGAGGCTACTACATTGTTTGAACATTTACCTTCGCTCATTGAAGAAGAAAATCCTGATTTGGAGTGTACTAATGAGGATTTTGAGCTTGGACTAGCTGTTCCTAAGAGCCTTCCAAGAGCTGATAGCTTTGATGAGTTATTAGCTATCTTAATGGAAGAGGATGGTCCATTGACCATGGATGAGGAATCAACATGGAAATTTATCATGTAAGGTGAAGGTAATGATGTTATTTCTAATCATTCAAATTGTCTTCTCTCTTGTCTAAACTTAGCCATGAAACAGGACAACCATAAAAAAGGTAGAAAGGTTTGAAGAATGCAGTCATGATAATATTATATCAACCTTATTGGGTTCTTTGAAAGAAGAAGAAAACCATGAAGTTCCAAATCAATTTCTTGTACCACAAGAGCACCATAAGAGTAAGATGAAGGATATGATCACACCAAAAGAGGAAAAAGGAAAAACCAATCTAAAGCTTTCAAGGGGATGTCCTATCAGGCATCTAACTAGGATGGAAACTAGCAATGCATCACAAGTCATTATTGCACCCAAGCATGAGGACTCTATCCTACTATCCTATCCATTTTAAGATAACATGAATGGTAAGTGGATTTGTGGATTTGTTTTCTCCATTTATGAGGCATTGCAATAGTTGGTTAAACATCTATCATTTCTTCATTTCCTCTTTGATGCTCACAAACATATGGAGCATTACAAGTTGCAAAGAAAGGGTAGCTACTTTCATGAACCAGTTAATGGTTTTATTTAGGTATTCCTTTCTTCAGTTAGTCTAAGTTAGGATAGTTTTTGTTCTAAGTGAATAAGTTTTGTTTGCACAATTAGTTTGTTTTGAGTCATTTGGTAGGTTGAATAAGGTTGGTAGGTGTTATGTGGTGGAGCTTTTATTTTCCTTCCCTTTGGGGTGGTTTTATCTTCGTTATTTTTCTACTGCTCTGGTATTTGGGGGTTTTTTCTTTCTGGCTGTTGACTTGCTATCAATAGTACTCAGTCACTTAAGTCATGTTTTATCCCTTTTGGCCATCACTTCACCAACCCCTTTTACCTATCCTTTCGGTTTTGCATTTTGAGTTATGTGTCCTTGTGGTTTTTGGCCTATTAACCTTTATAACGTAGCCTTTGAATTATTTTTTGACCCTATGGGTTATTTCCCTATTTGCCTAGTGGTCCCCATTCTTTAAAGTAACTATTTCGCATGTGCAGATTTGTATTAGCCGACAGATGTAGGAACTACGATCTTGACCATTCATTGCACACCTCGTAAGGTTTGTGCTTGCATCATAGAAAATGTTGCGAGGCTTGCGAGATGCTGCCACCTATTGTGTAAACTGGTGGGGCCATTTTTTGCGTGTTGACTAATGAACGGGTGATGATGCTGACAGCTGTGTACTATCTGATGCATCTGGGCCATCCCTCACTGACCTCGCGCAATTAAAACTTCAGTTTGCATTAGCACTTAAAGGATCAACTTTCAGTGAAGAGTGGGATTCTCTGGCAATATGGTCACTATCTATAGGGTCTCAAAAACCTATTGTCGCTGAAACATCCGATTTTAGTGGTCATTTGATTATGAAGAGAGTTGTTGATACCCCTACCTTGGAGGTTGTTGACATGGTTGTGAATGTTGCCAAATTTACTAGGGCAATTATGGAGGATTTAACTAAAAACTAAGGTACTCTGAGGAACCAGTATAATAAAATTATTATTGAGTATAATAAGAGTTAGCAAAGGGTGGCAGAATTGGAAATAGAAATGGCCTTATTAAGGCAACAAATGGAAATCTTGAGATCCCAAAAGTAGGTTAGCTCTAGCCAAATTATTGCTAACCCACCAATTGATCAACCCCAACCTCATGCACAAGTTCAATCTTGGGCTATGGTCCCGTATAATATCGGACAAGTGCCTATTGTGGTTGAGAAGGCCAGTACCTCGAGCGAAGATCCTTCTAGGGAAAAGTTACTCCAGCAGATTGAAGAATATAAGGAGATGGTAAATCAAATCTGGGATGCAACATGAAGGAATAATTCAAAAATTGTTGGTATTGTGTTAAGGCATCTACATAAACGGGTCTAGAGTAAGTTGAATGGTGTTCATGCGAATTATGCCTTGATACTGCAAGCACTTGAATTGTTTCCAAGGGATAGAGAATTGGCTATCCCTTTGCTAAATAGATGGGGCCCTAGAATGGAAAAATTGAAATTTATGGCAGTTGGAGCAAAGCAGCATGGGAATAAGTATTCTATAGTCATGACAACATATCAATTTGTTAAGACTATTGTTGAGAAAAAATTCCAGGGGTCTGCTATTCCTATGGAGTCCAAAATCAAAGCACTGAAGGATATTTATGATGGAAAAGATTTGACTCCACTACCTCATATTTTGCATAGTCAAGATAGTGTTAAGCCTTTGCAGCCATGGAAGGAGCAAATGAATAATACAATGACCTCCCAAACTCATGAGATATGCAAAAATTTTGATATTCGCATGTTGGAGAACACTTTAGAGAAGTTATCACTTGTCATTAGTTTCTTGGAGAATTTTGACAAGACAGCCATGTCATTAATGATAAAGTATGTACCTTATCGAAAAATGGTGGACCGGGTGGTGGCTTTCAATTGCCCATCGGAGGAATATTTTGAGTCATGGAAAAAGATGTTTATTGATGAAATTGAATTATAAATAATGGGGATGAGAGTTGCAATTTGGTCATGTAAAATATAGGTCTAGCCTATGGTATTATATTTTTAAATGCATTTTCTTCCTAGATTCAGGTACAAATTGCACAAATAAAATCAGCACATGGAGTGGTTAAAATATGCTTTGGTGTGAGGGAATCAATACTTGGAACCACGCTTTCCTTTCCTTCGTAACAAATTAATCATCATTTTTTTTTAAGCTTTTCTTCTCTTACCAAGCAAATGATGTAAAGATAACTGATTAGGAATTAGCGGTCCAGTAAAAAATGGACATGTGTATCCTCCGGCCTAAAGCTTGTTTGCTCCCTTGTTTTTATAAAAGGGAATTCTGGGCCGAGGAATAGGTCTGTTGAAATTACTTAAGATACGTAAGAGAAGAATCAAGTAGAGAGAGAGAAAAGAATATGTCCAGTTTTTTTAAGCTTTGAGTCTATTTGGGAACTTAGTAAATCATGGGGTTTTGGAGCATACTTATGCAAATCTTGTGATTGTTTTGAGTCTATTTTCTCTCCTATTGTAATAATTTGAATGAATTTTTAATGAAAAGTCTATCAAAGATGATGTTCATTAAATTTCATTTGTCATTTCCTGTGGATTATGTTTGACTATAGCTCTAGTTCAATGGACCTGTTAAATGCTTCAGTTGTTCAATAAGTTCATGCAAATTAGCCCATAGGATTTGCTAAAGAGTAATAGATTCATGTATTGATGAATGGATGGTGATGCCTTACATACAGATCATAGATGCTCTAGATGAAAGTCACCCTGTAGTTTAGTTTCCAGTTTGACTTCGTGCTTTAGGATATGGCACTGGTACTCTAACTACTTATTGTTCTTGTATTTTTTGTTATAGCTTCAGGCAATTTCACTTGAATATTTCATAAAAACACACTTAGGTGTTATTTCAATTCCTTGTTAAATAAGAGTTGAATTCTCCTGAGAAATAGCCAATTTCTTGAAGGATTATCTTGTTTAAACTTAGACTAGAATTTATCTATTGTTTATCCACATATGAGAAAATCATTCTCATCATGAATGACAATATATTTTAGGGATACCCTCCTGGATCTTACAGAGTTCGAAGTGTAGGAGAGATAATAGTTTTGTTGCATTTTTCTCGTTAAGTTGGCACAATGCCTTCAGGACTTTTAAAATTGAGTATGGCAAGCTCATAGAAGCTTCTGTAGGTTCTACTTGGGTTGTAAAAAATGCCAACATTATGCACTATTTTGGATGAGTTACAACATTATGCAAGACTATTTCTCAAGTCTTTTCAAGTTCCAAGAGTCGACACCATGCCCAATGGATAAGTTTAGGCAACTGGTGAGGATGTTTAGCAGACAAACATATAGAAGATGTCACCAATTTTTTTACCTAACTTAGCTTCTAACTCAATCAAGTAAAGTTGGGATAGTTTTTGCAAAAATAAAGATAAAGGTACACATTCAATTCTACTAAGTTCCATTCATATACACAAAAGTATTATCAAATGAATTGTAGTTCATTATGCAAATGTATGCAAATTTTCACAAATGTCTTTTATTGATAATTAAAAATGTATGGTGTCCCACACAAGTTGTGGGAATAACTATTTCAATACAATATAAGACATAAACTATACATTTGAAGAAATAGAAAGGAAAGAGCATATGGAAAGAGTAGGGATCCGTCATTGCCTAAATAATGAACCCCAAAGTTGAACAGTTGAATAAATGATACACCCCAAAGTTGAACTGTTGCATCATTGGAAAAGTATGATCAAATTCATCTATTATGAAGAATTGGTCTATGTGCCTCTAGTAATCACTAAAAAAATGTGAAAGACAAAGCTATTTTATTTTTTCTATCTTATCTTATACCATTTTATGAGAATGGGGGGGCCAATGTGCGAGAAGATCTTTGGAAACTATGCATGAAAATTGCAGGTTAAAGAGAATGGGGGTGCCAAGCTTACAGTACTCATTGTCCCTTGGTCATCGATTTTCCCTGAGTGCCCTCAACCTAGTCCTCAGCGCTGGTATTGACCTTTCACTTGTCCAATTTGATGAGCTACAACCTGCTTTAGTTAGGTTTTAGAGTATGTTAATTAAATTTAAAAAAATTATGGCGCCATTTAGAGTAGTGAATATAAAGCAAGCAAAGCCTATTATGGCGCCATTTAGAGTAGTGAATATAAAGTAAGCCAAGCCTATTATAGTCATGAGGGAAATAATAAAACTCCTAGGATACTTTGTGAAACCATTTTCCTTGGTTAAAGGGAGGCCATAAAATATACCTTTGGATTTTTTCAATCTTCAAATATGAGGATTTGCAAGGTTCTTAGCAACATGAGTAATGGAAATGTGTGCAACAAGAATTTTTGAACACACATGGAATCTCCTTGCCAAAGAAAGGGGCTTCATAATTTAATATGATAATTTTTCTCAGCTCTAGAATCAACTTTTAAATCTTCTCCTAATAGGGCCAAAATCACATCTTCTTGTGTTTGAGAAGTCACCACACTGAACATAACCGTCAAGCAACTTTTCATCAAGATTATAACATCACCGTCGATTTTGAGCACGTGCATCTCGGAGCCGCTTTAGTAACCTGTCATATAATGTACTAAAACTCGACATAAATATTAAAGCACTTTGATTAATAGTAATGTTATAATATTAATATATTATATAACAATATTATATTACATTATATGAATTATAATGATATATTTGATATATTAAGATTATATATAATCTATATATAGATTAATAGTAATTATATTAGATTATTAATATTATTGGTATATTATTAATAATATTAATATTGTATTAGATTAATAATAATTATAATATTGTTAAATGATTAATTATATTACAAATGAAGGCTACTTTCAAATTCTTAGCTTTGAATGAATGGTTGAAGCACCAATGTTGAATGTTGCAACTCTAGTAGGCATGAATAGAAGTAGAGGAGATTGTTTGGGAGAAGAATTTTTTCTAGTGCTAGGTTATGTGTTAGGTTATATAGGGTTAGGTTATATAGTGTTTGAGCCTAGCCTCAAACACTACAATTAGGGTTAGGTTATGTGTTTTCTTTAGGGTTAGGTTTGGGATTAGGTTTATGGTTATGGTTAGAGTTTAGGGTAATCCAAATCATAACCTAACCCTTTCTCTCGAAACCTTAACCTTGACCCTAACCCTCACCTTTATCCTATCTTTATAACCCTAACCAACCCTAACCCTAACCCTAATACCTAACCCTAAATATTATTTATTTTATTAATTAGTTGCATTCACTCTAATAACCCTAAACCTAAACTTAACCCTAGGGCCCTAATCCTAACCCCAACTCTAAGCCAAATATAAAAACAACCCTTAATCATAATTACAATAACCCTAAAACTTCATTCTAGATATAACCCTAATACTATAATCCCTAATTGTAATACTAAACCCTAACCCTAATTTCATATCTAATCCCAACCATAACCAAAACTCTAAATCTAACCCTAACCATAAAACATAAATCCTAATCTAACCCTAATCCTAACATTATTTTCCTAACCCTAACCCTAACTCTAAACCTAACACTAACCCGAACACTAAATCCTAACCCTAATTAAATACCCAATCATAACCCTAAATTGTAACATCATCCTTTGAGTTGGATACTACATCAAAAATTATGTGTTACAATCATTGCTTCCATTGTTGGCATTTTTACATTGGGATGCATATATTTTTAAAATCAACAAAATCTTTTAATGTCTTGCCAAAATTAATATTATTAATTGTAATATCAAACTTATAAACATGTATCCAATTTAGAACATAAATAAGAAATATATGGTAATAGTTTCTTCAAAAAACAAAGTGATGTGGACTAGAAGGACTATAAGGACTATAATGATTTTAGAATATACACATAATGGATTTGTTGAAAAGGTTTTAGAAACTTTCAAACAAATGCAATCGGTAGATGCAAAGAAAAATTCCACAACCTGATGGAACTTTAGTAAATTGAAGCTAGGGTTAGAGGGTTTCTAAATTACTCAGGGTAACCTTCAGTATGGATCGGTCAAAACCCTCTTGTTATGTTTTAATGGTGACCTGTTGCCATGGTGGACCAGTCACTTAAGTGAGGTTTCATCCCTCTCGGGTCATGCTTAACCGGCCCTATTTCACCTGATTTGCTGGTTTTTTTGACATAATGGCCTAAGTATTACACCGCCAAAAATTTCAATGCGGGCCCCACTTAAATGTTCCATCTGAGGGCTGATGAGCCGTCTGATCACAAAATTCGATCTTGAATGCTTCTTGTAAACCTCGCAGGTTTGTCTGTTGGCATCATCAAAGTAGTGCGAGGCTCGCGAGATATGGCCACGTGGCGTGAATGGATGAATGGGTTTTCTTCCCGAGGTGTTCGATTTGACAGGGGGCCGTCTTTTCACCAGTAATAGCCATCAATAATGAGGTAATCATGATCTATCACACACCTCGCATGGGCTGAGTAAATATCTGGGAGAGTGTTGCGAGGTTCACGAGGGAGTGGCACGTGGCTTTTCTTTTCATGCCAGTGGGATTATATGGGACCCATTGTGTGGTCTGGGTCTAGTCTTCTTCGGGTTTTTTATTGGATATGTTTTATGAAGGCATCGACATGGATTGTCAACATCCATTGACTTGATCTCCACCCTCCATTTGTTAAAGTGCTTCCCAAATCGGTAGTTCATTTATAAGGAAGAAGTGTGTGAGTTGCCCGCGTGGCATGTATTACTTGGTTGTTGCTCATGTCATTAATGATACATGTTTCTTTTCTCCTGAGGATCTCCACCTGATTTCCTCCTACGTACGAATAGTGCCATCCTACTGAGGGTATTCATAGTTATCTGGATCATTAAATGTGCAAGTGCTTGAATCGCCTTCAAGTAATTGTACCCTGCATACTAGCTTGCTCTATAAATGCTAATTGAATTGTATGTAATCAGCATTACTTTCTCTTATGTCTAAGTGCAGTAAGGTTTTTCTTCTATTTGTGGTTGCGCTCTGTTTCTATCATGAGTAAATCAATTAAGTGAAGGAGTGCGAGGCTGGCTTCACCAGTCATGCAGAAATCTGATTCTCCCATGTCTCACAAGGCTATTATTAGGAACACTAGGAAGAGGCCAATACATTGTTTGTCCCTGATAATCATCTCAGATTCTGATGAATCTAAGACTGATTCTAATTATCGGTACTATTTGGCTTCCCTAGCCGATCTTATGGGAGTGGATGAGGAGGTTCTGGCAATTGAGCCAGTGTCCGCATTAGCACCAGGTCCAGCTATTTAGGAATGTGCTCACAAGGTTGGTAAAGAGGAGGTGGTGCCATCACTATTGCAGGCTCGAACTCGGAGCAATTGCTTGTACCGGGGCCATGTTGCTTCTTCATGATTACTAGTAGTAGGTCTGTTGGATGCATCTTCTCTTCTCTTGTTGTTCTATCAAGTGGATGTGGATGTGGATATGGACGTGCACGTGCTTTGCACAAAATTTTTTTTTTCATCTAGTTATTTCATAACCATTTTGATTCCTTTGTTCATGCACGGTATCATTATGACAAGGAATGTAAATTTGAATTTATTTTGGTGCTGAAATTCAATTTGGTGTCACAATGTAGCCTAATGCTTGTCGCTCTCCTATTCTATAAAGGAGATTTCATAGCTTATTGTGAAGGGTCAGAAAAATTTTGCAATCCGACGCTTGGAAGTTATACAGTCCTCTTTATTGTTAAAGTGTTATGAACATTTTATTTCAGGAAGTCATCTTGGGGTTAGGTTTATATACAGATTAGTGTGATATGCTTTTTTAATTACTGATATCGAAAGAAATCTATAAAATTAAGATGGTTTACTCTCTTGGGTGTGTGCCATGGATTATGAATAACTTTATCAAAGATTCATTTGTTCAGTTTCAATAGTTAATTGAAAATGTGATTCATTTTCTTGCTTTAACTCAAAGAGTTAATCAAATGCTTGAAAAATAAGTTACATGTTCATGGTTGTATATAATCAGGATGCTTGAAGAAGTACTATCTCAATATGCTAAAATATATCATGATAGTAATGCTATATGAGATGGGTTCATCGTATCAGTATTTTGTTTTGTATGACTCTGTTGTCCTATGGGTGAAGCATTGGATAATGTTTGTGTCATTTTATTAGTTCAAGACTGTAGGTTCTAAGCAAGGATATCCAAATACTAAACACAAAACACTTGAATACAACCTTGTCCTCCTCAGGGAGGTATTGTAACAAATAAGTGGGTCAGCTCCGTTGCTCTTTGGTACTGGTAGTCATTCTCTGGTCTGCCAAAACCTTGAGATGATCACTATCCCTTTGAGTGTGTAGTAATTGTAATTTGTACATAGGACGTGTTCTTACCAATCATGAGACATTCATGTGAACATGTTTAGGTTTACCCACCTTGGTCCTATAGAGCCAAAAGTGTAGGAGAAGTCAGTCCTTTACTGACTCTCGTTAGTTGGCCATTAGTGGTTGTAGTTGTCCTTGATAGGGGTTGGCTACCTCTTAGATATCTGAAACCTCTACATGGATTGTATTTTAAACACCAACACAACCTTCACAAAAATCCTTATTGGTTTCCTTAATATGGGAGATTTGGAACAAGGTATAGACATCCATCAAAGCATAATATGAAGATGATTTTTTTTAAATGTTGTGGTTGTAGATGCCCTTTTAAAATTTATATAGAATGTGGAAGGATAGAAAAAGCTTGTGAAATATTTGACAAAATGTCTCAAAGAATTGTAATCTCTCAATTTATTTTAGTGTCTATTTTGTTATACCCCATGTCCCAAATTGGGTATAACACAATAGACACTAAAACAAAATGATATATTGTTATGAGGGCAGTGATGAGACTTTTCTAATTAGAGTGTATTCCATGAGATCACAATTATTCAAGGCATTGTGTCAAATAGTTCATGAGCTTTGTCTATCCTCCCACATTTTGCATAGATTTCAAAAGGGCATCTACAACCACAAGATTTGAGAAAATTCATCTTCATATTATGTTTTCCTTATGATTGGTTGACTCTTATACTAAATTAATATGTTCAATTTATGTTTCCTACTTGAACTAACTATCCACAAATGGCAATTTAATAGTGAAAAGATATGATCCTACTTTGGTATAAATTGTATATGCAATATCAAGGTATGAATTAATATGTTCAGTTAAGAGATGTTAAATGAAATGAATAAAATTAATGTAATGTAAATAAGGGAGACTAGTGCCTTATTGGGTAAAACGGAGTCAAATGAAAGCCTTTAATGAATTATTTCTATCTAGCAGGTCCTCTAATTGTTTGGCATATAACTATGAGTTTACAACTGGTATAAACATGCAAGAGTGTAATTGATAAACCCCAGTTGAGGCAGAATATCAAATCTAATAATCTGATTATTTTTAATGATCCAGATGGCATTCCTAGATTACTGTAATTTATTGAAAGGAATTTTAATTCTTTTTTAAAGAATACAATAAACCAAATCACACAAAAACAACAAATGTGTACTGATAAATAGAATATATACTTGATACTTCAATTTAAACAACCATGAAACATCGGATTGGAGACAATCAAATAATCGCAAGAATCCAACAAATAATTGATACCAGAATGAAGCCACTAAATCAACAGTCTTTCATTATCTCCTTCAAAGTTCATACATGCAACATAGTCTCCTTGAATGTCATCATTTCTAAAAATTTAATGCTTATAGCAATCTATCCTATTCTAATTCTATCTTCTACCCCTTAAATTTATCCAACAACGGATACTTATACATCAGTTTGCAAAAGGATGTGCCTTTTCAAAAAGGTTTAACAAATCTACTATTAACAAATTTCTCTTGAGCCACAAATGGACTACAGACATATGCTCTGTATAATCTTGGCGCTCATGAGTGTTGACATCTCCCAATGCATCGCGGATCACAATCTCCATCATTATCATTTGCTCATTTTGCTCACATGCTGCATCCAATATCACATCTTTCACAGTGGTTGTCTCCAGCATCCCTTGGAGTATTGTTTCGCACTCACTTTTCCATGTAGTCGCTTCCTTCATTTTCCCTTCATCATCACATAACTTGGTGAATCTATCTTCAGCAGCCTCTGTCAATCCTTACATATCCCCTTGTAACTCCACATAGAAATCCCTGTGCCTATACATAATACAATTGGCATTTTCAATCTCTTCATTAGTAGTAGTGTCCTCCTCCAATTCCTCAATTCTTTCCTAAATTATGCTATCCAGTCTCCTGTGTTCCTTTATTGCATCTACGTACTGTGAATGTTTTCCCCAGAGTTTATTTAACCAAGTGGTTAAAACAACCCGCCTTTTTTTATTATTGCAGCAAATGCATCCATTCTCCCTTGAGAGTATGCAATTGACTCTTCCCAACGGTCTTTTTTCTCTGAACTCTCACCTTGAGTGAGCATCCTTGTTGGTTATGTTACACCACCTACCAAGTATTTCAAGCGTTCATTCTCTCTCAATATCCTCTCATTATTGGTTTTGTACATCTCCCTTTCCCTTATCAATGCTTGGATTTGGGCTTTATTCAACTTGGCTATATTTATCCCAATATCAGTAGTCGCTATAGGATCAACCTCCCTAGCCTTCAGGGTCATGACATGTCCAAATGCCATTTCAGTATCAATAACAATTGATTTCTTATGAGGAGGATACAAGGCCCAAATCATCAATGTTTCATCATCAGGATTGTATCTTGATCTTGTGTATACCTTCGTCACCTTCTCTATACTAATCTTGTGGGTAGCATTGTTATCTTTTAAGAAACTATCAAAAACTAATGCAGAATTCATATCCAAACCTGGAAAAATCATAACACCTGCCTTTTCAAGCAGCTCCCTCCCCTTTTCAGGGGTCATGTCAATCATCTCTTTGTCCACTTCATCCTTTAAGCTTTTTAACAGTTGATCCTCATTCCCTAGAGTGACATTGTCAACTTGTCCCCTTATCTCTTTCCCTTTTTGCTTATGTAAAAATGTCTTAAACTTCAAAGTCTTTATAAATTCATCATCTGGTATGAAAGACCTATAGTTTTCATGTCTTGTATCTACATCCATGGTTTCCTCGACATTTTTTTCTCTGGAAACATAGGCATACTCCCGAGTCTTCATTCTTGAAACTTTCCCAGATGAGCTTTGTGGCCTGTCTATTTCTGAAATCCCCTTAATGGAGGATAACAACTCAGCATCCACCAACTCCTGATTATGTTTTTCAATCACAATTTCAGCTTCCTCTGCCTCCAGATTTCTGATTATGTCATCATATTTAAAGGGCACATGATGGTACCCTCCGAGATTTACTTTTTGTCTAGCAGAGTGGATATACCCTTTTGGATCAAAGTTCTTTCTCACTGGTGCTCTGCTCATGTTGTAGTGCAATAATTTGTCCAGAATCAGATCATAACCTTCCTTGGCTAATACAATGAAATAACTAAAACACAATGTACTGGGCATAAAAGCCTATTTCCCATATGAACTTAAGTTCATAACACTGGAGTAATCCATTTGCCTAACAATTTCAAGGTATGCAATTCTATTCAGGATAGTTTTGGGCAGAATGAAAGGTGTATCCTCAAAGCCATAAACCCTAATCATTGTGGCATTCTCTAAGCAATACCAATCCCCCTAGTTGTGGGTAATTGGTCCATTGTAATCTCTAGGCCTAAGAAACCTTTTTACTTGTTCAGATAAAGAATAATCACAAGGATAGCTAAAAAATCTATACAAGGGTTTCACAAAGAATTCTTCAAAATGCAATAAATTTGAATTGGCAAACCTGCTGTCCCAAACAATAGTCCATAATTGAATAGGCAATGGCCTACCTTCCTTGTCAGATTGTGAAATCCTCAGCTCCTAGGGCCATAAACCTAACTCTTTTCCAAAATACAACACTAACTGCATCAGCAGTGAGTAATTTCTGAGATGGAGAATAGAAGCACCACTCTTTACTGCCATCAAACCTGTATCCAGCTCCTTAAAAACATGTGCAACATAGTCAAATGATCTAGAATTGTGGTACTGAATGTCTGCAAAAATCACCATGGGCACAACCTCCATATGCTCAGGTACCTCCATCCCTAATACCTATCCCACTGAGTAGTAAGTATATTTTAGGTAAGGTTCGAAGAGGTCTACATGAAAGGGTGGCCCTCACTGTCTTCCATTGGAGTAGGTTTGCCATGACAACTAATTCTGTGCAGAGGTAACCTCCACCCTTTATAAATGGTGTCCATCCTTCTGAACTCACTATCGAGCTCTTCACTCATTACTTTGTCACTGCATATTCCCTCCATTTTGAAAACCTCAACAATTGCATTCTCAGATACATGTATCAATGGATTCCTTGACAAATCACATATAGCTTTCTTTTTCAAATCATAGTGTCCGGCCAACAATTTTACCAGTTCGACGTTAATAAAAACATTAGGGCACACTAATTTCCCTAAATTGAGCCTCCATGGATTGCATACTGGCTCAAAGTGATTTCTCTTGTGGTAATGGAAATTGAATAACTCATAGCCTCTAATCAGAGTCCAAACATCACCTATAAATTTGCATTTATTGTCCAATTTGTCAACTTCCCCTTTGAGTTGTGCCAGAATGCCTAGCTTTAGGTCTAGAATGAGGTAACTAGTCTATGAGGTCTTGATTTAGCTTCCTTTCAGTACCTTCTGGTTGCAACTCAGTCTTTTGCTTTTTTTCTTTTGATTGGCTTGCCTCCCCAGGTTTTCTTCCCTTTAGTTTTCCTGAACCAGTGCCTTCCATAATTCAAATTTTCATGAATTTTGAGAGGACAAGAAACTTACTGTAACTTCTTCCAAACTCAAGCCAGGTGAATTCCTTAATTGCTCTGCTAGTTCCCTTGCTCTGCTTCACTTTGAATTCTGTGAGACAATGATTTCAATTTATCATACCCTGATATGCAAAATCTCCTACGGTTCATGGCGCCATTAATGTCTTTGCCGATTGAGACATGAATGCTGCAAGTTTTTTTTTTGAAATTCTCGCTGTCACATTAGGGTTCAACAATCACCCACCCACCAAGGTGTCTTTCATTTTCCCCGACATCACAAGTCTCCTCGATAGTTTCTTTCCTTTTGCTTTTATATCTCCATGAATTTCACTGAAACAACTATTTCTCAGACTTAATGAATCGGGCCAATAGTTCTTTGCCCTACTCCGAAAGTACTTTGTCTCACTGAGATGTTCTTTTTATCGAGTATGTCATCAAGACCAAGCAATTTGTTCTAGGGACAGAATAATACTTGCTGTGATGTCTCTTAGATCTCCCCGTGGTGACATGTCTCACTGATATGCCTCCTCTTCTGCAAGACAACGAGCATCATCTTATCGATACCCTTTATCTTTGCATGCTCAATTCTATCGATGTAACCCAAGGGGTCGGTAATATTTTTATGAACTCTTGTTAGCATTGTTTGTCTTACCGATTGAGTCCTCCTTTTGCTTTATCAGAAAGACCAATAGCGCTTCATCCAGTGTTTTCAAATCTCTCTCCGATGACCAAAGTCTCTCCGATAGACTTTACTTTTCTCCAATCAGCAAAAGGTAACTTAGCTCGATATGAACTTACACTGTCACGCTGATACCTTTTGTCTTGCTGATAAGTAATACAAACCCTCATTCTCCTAGTGTATAACTTTATCGATATGACCTGTTTGATGTCTCGCTAATACAATAACATCGATAAGACATTTCAAACCTCTAGCCAGTCCGCCTGTTCAACGTTCACCCATCCGCTAAGACGTCTTGTAGTTTCCCCGACATCACAAGTCTCCCCAATAGTTTCTTTCTTTCTTTTTTTTTATCGCCATGACATTCACCAAAAAAACTATCGCCCAGACTTAATGAATCGGGGCAACAGTTCTTCACCTTACTCCAAAAGCTTTTCATCTCACCGAGATGCTCACTTTATTGACTTATGTCGCCATGATCAAGTATTTGTTTTTCTGACAAAATGATACTCGCCGTGATGTCTCTTAGATCTCCTTGCAATGACATGTCTCACCGATACACTTTTTCTTTGGCGAGACCATGCGCATTGTCTTCTCGACAACCTTTATCTTCGTATGCTCAGTTTGTCAGTGTAACCTGAGGGGTCGGTAAGACTTTCTGAATTCTCCTTGGCATTGTTTGTCTCACCAAGTGAGTCCTCCCCTTGCTTTATTAGCAAGACTAATAATGCTATGGGCAGTGTTTTAAAATATCTCTCCAATGACCAAAGTCTCTCCGATAGACTTTACGTTACTCCAATCGGCAAAAGGTAATTTAGCATGATGTGTCCTTACATCGTCTCGCCGATACTTTTTATCTTGCTGATAAGATATAGAAACCCACATTCTCTCTGTGTATAACTTGATCGGTGTGACCCTTTCTATGTCTTGCCGATACATTTAGGATATGTATATTATCATCGATGAGACCTACATCAACTTATGCCGATATTTTCATATGTAAAGATTCTAATGTCAGAGGAAATTTATGGGGCATTATGGCACAATTTTAAATCGGATTTTGGTAAAATATGCTATGTGAGGATTCTTTTGTCTGCATTATGAATCTTTTTTTGGAGACTAATAATCATGAAGAAATAATGAATTTGTTAAAATTTGATAGTTCCAATAGCATGAAGGTTTGATGTTTCATGACAGTACTAGCATTTCAGTTATAATGATATATTTAGAGCTCATGGCTCTCCTTTGTATAAACATATCACAATTTTGAATAATATAATCAAGGGTTATGGCGTTCATCTCACTGTTATCATGGTGTGTATGATTTCCATTTTTGCTTTAATTCAAAGAGTAAATTAAAATGCTTGGATGGAGTCATAGATGGATATGTTTGTAAAGGGATTTGATAAGAAGTATTGAGTTAGGATAGAAATTGACACTGTTGTGATGCAATATTGCTAGAGATCTTATATGTTATGTGTTTGAACTTGTTATGGAAATCTAAATATTTGTGAATTAATTCGACTCCCCAATAGTATATGGCACTGGCCTAGATCATATGTGTTTGTAAGGTTCTATGTCTGTTTGTCTTAGCTTAGAGCTTGCTACCAAATTGCAAATTAAATGACTATCTTAAGTGGTGAAATGTAGTTGTAATCATCTCATGCTCGAAGTAGTTGATACTATTGATGCTATTCTATTGTTTAAATTGATATATCAAGCATATATATATATATTCAATTTACCGATACACATTTTTTGTATTTGTGTGATGTGATTATTTGGTTCTTTCAAGTAAAGATTAAACCCTCCTAGTCAATCACAATAACTAAAGAGTATTAATTGTATCAATAAGAAGAATCACATAACTAGGATTGTCATTCTATCTCAAGTAGAGTTTCTCAGTTATTTACTTGCACATTTATACAAGTTATAAACTACATCTGCGTGCCAAACACTTTGAATTATTTCCATCATAGATTACACTTTTACAGATCTTCATTAGACTCCATACACCCAACAAGGCAGTGGTCTCATGCTTTCATCTTTTGGTTTATCCATTTTATTTTTTACATCTGTTAACTGAACATATTCTAATATAATTCAAATATAATTAAAATTAAAAACATCATAAATGAATTATGTAACCACATAAGTCAAATATAATTCTTTCAAGAAATTAATATCAAATAGATAATACAAATTAATGTCATTGATCTTCTTCTTCATCCAACTCTTTGTCTGTATCATCTGATCCAGATTCAACATTGTAAGGATTGGTCATATCATCATCATCGTCATTGATATCAGTTTTGATAATGTCATCATCCACATGGATATCATCTTCATGAACATTAACTCCTACATCATCATGATCTAGTTCCTCCTCTTCGACATCTTCGTCAAGCACATCATCAACTAACTATTGATCCTGATCATCATCTACATCATCTTCTATTTCTTCAGTATCTTCTTCTTCCACCACATTATACTTTACCGGCCTTCCTCTTGGATCATGTATAACAACATATGAACAACCCATTTTACTTGGAACCTCTAAGTAAAATACCTGCTCACATTGGCTTGGAAGAACATAGGGCTCATTTCCAACTCGCTCAAAATACCTTGTATTAACCATGGTAAATCCATTATCATGTTCAATAATAGTTCTCTCGGGATCATTTTCATTCAATCGTAGCCTGTACCATAGGATGATGAACAAAACTATTTTGAAGGACTTAAATTCACACTCAAGTATATCATCCAAAATCCCATAGTATTGATTTTTTGAGACTTCTGGATGTATGTCGCTTCTAGATGAAACATTAGTCACCTGGAAGACTGCAGTTATCCCAAAATCACAAGTTTTCTTCATGTCATCCAACTTTTTGATTCAAAATTTATGACCATTGCACCACATAGCCTTGTGGTGTTTCACCTACAATATGTCAAACATGCAAAACTTATTGCAATATCGTCAGTTGATAAACATATTTATTCTTGGCCGAATGCAAAGAAAAAAATTTCAACATATATATACATCAATATAATTGAAAATAATAGTGGAATCTCCATTATGATGAGCTTCTTTAACCAATGAATCCACACCTTCCCATGTTAATGCGCGACCATATTGTTGACATCGTTCAATCCATACCATCATCCAATCAAGATTGTTTGCAACGTACAAATGTAGTGCATCCCACTCTCGACCAACTGTATCAAAAAAAAATGAAATTCACAAAGGATGTATAATTAGTTAATTACCATGGTATATGACCTTAATTTATAAGTACAATATACATAAAAAACAAATGTAAAATGTATTCTAATTAATCTCTGGTGTAGGAGCACACCTAGGCTAACCTCCATAGTTAGGATATTTTGGACTTGTATCTGACATTGGCCAAGTTAGAGTAATTGTATGTTTGTTTTGGACCTTAGAAGGTCATTGTTGTGGCTAGGTGAGTTAGTCATTAGGACTAAGGTCACCAAAGTTAGTCATTGTTAATAGTTTTTACATTGCTTAGCCTTAGTAGCTTAAGTTGGGATTTGAGTCTTAAATGTGTTCTAAACACATGAATGATGATAGAAAGATTCCATGAGGCCTTTAATGGTGTTGGTTACTTGAAATATAGGAGATAGAGGTCCTAAGAGTTAGGAAGGTGGCATAATGATAGAGTTTCCAAATGTTGTTACAAAATTGTCATGACAACAGTTGCCATTATGGCAAATGTTGCATGCAACTCAGTTACATAGGATCCCCTAAAGGATAGGAATGGGGGATTGACCAACATACCCTAAAAACATGGTGAATGGCATCTAATATGAAGTGGGCTCGAATTCAAGAAAGAGGGAGATTGTAATCAAGTTTTTGGAATAGAAGATAGCTTTGCAATTTTTGTTTTTATGTGAACTCCGAGTGTTATTGAGTGACAGTGATACTAAGTGAATTGGATGTTTTGATTTAGTGTTAGAGTCATGTTCATGGGATATTATTAAACTTTTTTTATTCTGCAAGTAAGTTGATTTAAGCTGTTTTAGTGTCCTGAATAGATAGGTTAAGGTTTAAGGATTTTACTGGTCTTGTCCTAACCAACTTGTGTTTTTATGGCTCCCCCATGAAATATAGTCACAGGATTTTCCTAAGGGTAGATGGATGTGTTAGGGGAGCCATTGGTCTATACATATGTAGAGTTAGGAGTCATGGAGATTGGAACAACTATATTTAATGTCAAGTCCTAGGCGAGCTTAGAGTGCTCGGTTAGAGGTTTGACAATAATAAATTAAAGAATTTAGGTAGGGGATTGAGGTACAATACGGAACAAGTATAGTTCCAGGTAGGGTATAGACATATCCTAACATGCTAGAAGGATTGAGGTTCTATCAATCCATTTGACTGAGGTTTGAGCAAGAAAACCAGTGGGGTCCTACAAACTAGGCTTAATAGCCCTATTTAACCTAGATAATAGGAAACCAGTGTACGGATGACTTAGGAGTATAGAATCTTTTGAATCTTTCAGAAAATCCAAAAAGGGTATTCAAATGTGGAATTGGTTTTTTAAGTTGTTTGGAAAGTTTGGGAAGGAACAAAGTAAAGGTCTCTGTCAAGGGCTATAAGAAATAGGCCTCCTTAAGACCAATTCTTGAAATCGGTAGAAAAGGAGTTTGGAGATCCTCCAAGATGGATCCAGTTGGAAGTACATGGCATGTTTCCAATCTATTTTCACCCATGAAATCAATTCAATGTTTGTGTGATGTTGGCACTTAGAGTCTTCTAAGTGTAGGAGAGAGTTTGCACATAACAAAGTGGTGTTAGTCCTTCAAGGTGAAGCACAAGGTGTAAGACTCTTGGAGAGGAGTTGGATTAGGACTTAGTTAATCATCTAAGTCTAACAAGGACCTAGAAAATATTAGGTTCCCAAAAGAAGACAAGGAAAGGTCTTCTTAGCTAGTTGTGCAAGAAAGCCTTGGAACAATTACACCAATCTCCATGACCATCTTATAATTACTTGACACTTTCTTCAATCTACCTTTCCCCATCAAGTACTCCCCTTCAAATTTGTTAATGGAGTTGGGATCCCAAATGTGATCTACATGGATCTTTGCTATAAACTTAGGAAGATATTCATTAATGTACACCATGGTCTGGTATACCATGTATCCCTCCACCAAAGAACCCTCGAGATGTGCTCTCTGTCTAACCAAAGCCTTCAAAAATTTTAAGTGCCTCTCAACCATCCACATTGACCTTGGGTGTACAGGTCCACACAATTCAATCTCCTCAACTTGGTGTATGAGGTAGTGTTCTTGTGCATTGAAAAATGTCGAAGGTAGACACTTTTGCATTTCACACATTAGACGAGGAATTCTTCTCTTCCAATAATTTATATCTTCTTTATGGATTGGTTTAGATGAAATCCATCTACAAGTGATTCAAGGCACAAATATATTAATGAGATTTAACAAAAATATACAACGAATTGAACAAATATCGCTACTTACCTCATGTATTTTCCAAGATCATATATAACTTACTTGACATTGTTGTTGAAGTTGTCTAGGAGAGATAGAGGTAGAATGTACTGCAACAATTATAAAATGATCTTTTCATTAATATTTTTCCAAAAGTAGTAAACATAATACACTGAAAAGTACATGTAGTATACAAATATATATATAATATACTAGAATAATTACCTTAATGAAGGTATGCCAATCATGCATTTTCATCCCTGACCCAAATTCACCTTTCTTTGTTATGATATTGTTTATGTTGGCAGCAAATCCTGTGGGAAATCGATTTTTTCATATGACTTGTTTTAGAGCATTGCTTTGTTGCTCTGTTAATAACCAAGGAAGGACACTTATATTAATTTGGTTTCCATCGCTATTTAATTGAATGAAATTTTTCATTGCATGACTAGCTTCCTGAATGTCACTATAAATTTTGACAATATTTTCTTTGTCATGCCTTCCATCTAATATTTTTCATAACGTTTCTATCATATTCTTTCCGATATGCATTGTATCAAAAAAATGCACAATTTGTAGCTGCTCATAGTAGGGCAACCTACTAAATTGTCTGGGATAACTTTTCAGTCCCTATGGAAGCCGACCATTAATGCCTTGACAACCTTCATGAAGCATATAAGTTAAACAAATTAACAATGACAATCATTTTCAATTACAGCATGATCACAAAATAAAAATATAAATTCAAAACATATGATAAATGATAGATAAACAATTTGATCCAATGTATAACCTTGACGATTAATTCTATTATATTCCAAATTCCATAGGCGAGGTGTCATTCTTCGTGGTTTTGATGTAGTCTCTTCTTTCCCATTGAAAAGATGTTTTTTAGTAGTTCGATACTTATGATTTATGTGGAGGAAGTGCCTATACTCATCAAATAACTACTTTCCTAAACTTGTTGAACAATGAGATTTCATCTTTAGACCACAAATTGGACATGCAAATTTTTCCTGTGTTTGAAGACCTGCAAATCATATATAATTGGATTAAATATGTCAATTTTTATAATTATATATAATAAATAGATTATTTAAAAAACATGCATGATATCTAATTCATAAAATTAAATATTGTTAAAGTCATGCAGTCAAACGTTATAACATACCAGAAAAATATGTTAGCCCTGGGGCATCATGAATTGTCCATACAAGGATTGCATGGAATTGAAATTGTCTTTGTCCTATTGGTCTAGATACATCATACATAGTGACTCCATTCCATAACTTTAGTAACTCGTTGATAAGAGGCTCAATATATGCATTCATATCTTTAACTTGGTACTTACCTAGTTGAATGAACATAATTATTATAACCATTTTACTGCAATATATATAAATTCATGTACATGACTATTAAATGAAAAAACATATAAGTCATTATGCAACAAATAAGACAAATGAGATGCTACTACATTAAAGAAAATTGACGTAAACAAATACCTAGAACAATCATTGCCAACATTATGTGCTCCCTCTTTATTGACATCCATGGAGGAATGTTATTGTTGATAACAAAAATAGGCCACATTGAGTAAATAGATCTCAGCTCTCCAAATGGATTGACACCATCCACTGCCAATGAAAGCGTAAGATTACGAGGTTCTTCTTTAAAGTGTGGCCATTTTTACTCCATGTCCCTAAATGCAAAACCATCCATAGGCATTCGAAGAATCTCATCTCCACTTCTATTACGTGCATGGTAATCCATAAATTGCGCTAAGCTTTCACACCTAAATAATTGTTGCATACGTGGAATAATGAAAATATAATGAAGAACCTTGCGAGGCACCTTTTTTGTTAGTTGATCTATTCGATATCTATTGATATGACATTCCGAGCATTTTGTTGCAAATTCATGTTGTTTATGATATATAATATGATCATTGGGACATGCATCTATTGCTTGATACTCCATTCCAATATCTTTCATAATGCTAGATAAATCTCGGTATGAGCGAGGTAAAATATTTAATGGTGGTAAAAAAAATTCACCATTCAATCTACAACAAAAAATAACTTCTTAATATAAAGAATATTAAAGGTACATACTTCATCCTTTATTTACTAGCGATGAACTAACAACAATTAAAATAGATGAAAAAAATGACATATATGACATACCTTAACATCTGTGAGATTGCTATTTTGGATAAACCATTCATAACCTTCAAGTTCACCAACAACAATACAATAGAGAGAAGAGTTGTTTGGGATCCTTCTTAAAGCAGCTCGTATGCCTTCTCAAGTACAGGTAAATCATGAACATCATCAAAGTCATCTCGATCAACATGATCAGATGTGCCACTACATGTGTCATGGATCAATGTATTTGTACCATCATCTTCAATTGTGTTTTCTGGTGCATGATCATCTTCTTCCATAGGATCATTAACTTCATCTTTGATATTCACAGCTCCATGTTCCTCTGCTTGCAAAACCACATTCTCTAGGCCGTGATAATTCATATCATGTGCCCTAGGGCACCCCACCTTTATAATAATGACAAACACAAATAAACCATGATCATGATCAAGTGATTTTTTATATATATATCAAATGTTAAAACAATATAAACATTTACAAATTTAATCAATATAAACACATATAATGAACAACTTACCAATGGACGATAATCATGCCCCCCTTCAACGTGACCATGCTGCCTACAATGTTTCTCAAATATTGTGATTAAAAGTCTTCTTGTCTTTAAGCCCTTGCAATTATTGCAAAGACAATAACATTTCCCATCACCCTTTATTTTTAATATAGCACACAATCTAGCAACTGTCTCTTCATTTTGTTCTGGACTAATATTATCTGACATGATTTTTCTTTACCAAGCTTAAATATTTAGATCTTCAAAAAATATCAAACTCACATGCACTCCAATAATTTTTAATCGTACACAGGTAACAAAATATAATAATTATGATATTTTACACCAAAAAAAATCGGCATGCAACCACCCCTGCAAAAGAGAAGATAGTCTGAAGTTAATGACCCCAAAAAACACATTCAAATGCTAATTCCAGAAATTATTAAATTCTGATTTTACAATGATTTCCAACTGTTATACTCCTAAAATCATAATATTGAACTTGCACAACAAAATTTGGAAATGAAATTCTCAAAATGCAGCTAATAGGCCTCAACAATTAAGGCCTACTCAAGAATTTGTGAAGTCATTGCAAGGTTTCTAGGCCTTACCTGATGATTTGAGAAAGAGGATTAAAGAGTTGGTAAAGAGTTTTGATGACTGGAGTGGCACATATTTACCAGATATTGTAGATGCCCAAGGAAATGTTAGATCACTGCAGCAATGGTAGGACAAGGTAGATGAAATCATTAACACTAGCACATTTTTGGAATCTTTTGAAAGGGAGGCGAATCAAGTAGTAGTAAAGTATACAACTTATAGTGCAAAGGTAAATTAGGTGGTAAATTTTAATTGGCCAACAGATGAGGAATATCAAGGATGGGTAGACAAGTACTTAATTGAACAAGAATAGGACAGAGTCTACAACCGGCAGTTAACAGCTCAACGGTTATGGTTATAACAAATTTTGGCTATGTCTTGGTGGTAGTTTTGGTGCAAGTTTTCAAAGTTTGGAAAATGCAACAATTATTCTCCAATGGACGGGATGAACAAGAAGATTCTCTAGAGACTTAGCTGTTGTAACCAATTTTTGAAATGTCATAAGGCGGTCCAAGTGACCAGTGACAAGTGTATTTCTAGTCTGATGCTTGTTGCTCCTTCACTTTCCCTATAAGAAGGATTTCATGACCAAAAATATGGCTGGTTAGCAAGTTAAATATCTTTAGGTCAAGTCTAACTAAAGTTGCAGAGCGAATTTGTAAAGAGCCTAATATTATAGTGAAGATACTATTCTTAGGTTTGGTGTCATTCTGTTGTAGGTTTTAGTTTCATGGGTACTTAATTTTCAAGACAGTACTAGCATCTGAATGAAAATTACTCATTTCAAGGTCATGTATCTCCATTGTATGAATATATTATTATCTTGAATAAAATGATCAAGGGTTATTCTATTCATCTCACTGTTATGGTGTGTGATTCTCATTTTGGATTTAATTCAAGGAATTAATTAAAATGCTTGAGTGAGGTTATAGGTGACTATGTTCATATAAGGATTTGATAAGTAGTATTGGGTTACAATATAGATTGATGGTATTGTAAGGCAATATTATCTGAGATTTTATATGCTATGTGTCTAGAAGATAAACTTGGTTACAATAAAAAAACAACCAACACCTTTGATATTATCTAGCTATGGCTCCCAAATCTATTGCAAATTGATCATTAGGGTTAAAATTGAAACCTTACAAATATAATATTTGTCCAAATCCATCAAGAATTTTTGATCAGTTATAAACAATTCCCTTATAAAGAATTTGTGAAGCTAGGTCTAAAATCTGGAAATGAAATTCTAAAAATGCACAAGACTATAAATGAAATCTGATGAGATGTTGCTTTCAAATATGATTTTCAAACCTGGAAGTACAAATCTAACTTCACAAATGAATTCTGGAAAAAGACAATGACTTCCTTCAACCTGGTGATATCTTCTTGAGTTTCTTCTGATTTTCCCCAAGAAAACCATCAAGCAAAACACTGTCGCAATAAATAGTCGAGCTCATTTCAATTTATGCCTGCCACAATTGAACTTTGCAGGACCGCCCCAATTTTGATAAAAGATCTTCATCGAAACGTACACAAAACAACGGCTCTTCGAAATTCTGATGAACATCAGGGTAAAATTTTTTTAAAAAAAAGAAATTCGCACAAGTGCCCGATGATACATCTGATTATATAGGTTTCGTCAGAAGGTTTCGTCAGAAATTGGGATTAAATGAGTTAGTGAGAAAATCATCTCTTGTATATCTTAATTCTGAATATATCAATTTGCACATCTTCATGCAAAGCTCTTGATTTTTATTGTTTTTCTCTTCTGTGGAAGGCCTTTTGGTTTGCATGTATGATCTTGGTTTCTAACATCTTTTTCCTAGATTTCAATGATAGCTACATCTTTGTATCTTTTTTCCACATCTATTTTTTGTCTGTAATAATATGTTTTGATCATTTCATCATTACCTTTCCCTCCCTTCATCTTGGGAAAATTATGTTTCTTAGTTCTTATAATTAATTTATAAGATTTGTTATTTGGTGCTCTATAGCTAACACTCTTGTGAGATGAAGTTATTGACTCATGGATTCCAATGTTTTAAATAGCTTTGATGTTGAGCCCAAGTGTAATACCCCTTCATTTTGTTTCTTGTTCGGATTACTTAATGCTTTGTTGGTTGCAACTACTTTGATACTAGACACACCTTGTTATTTGTGTTTTGATCGCTACTTATCGAGCGACGAACTATTATTGTGTGTTGTGGTTATCTAATAATTGTTGTACTTGCTTTAATGGTGTAATGATGTTAGTAGTTTTAACATGAGATTTTATTATGAGATTATTGAGTAAGATGTAAATGTCAGTCTTGATGAGTGTATTGGTGAAGGAGACAGGTTCGCATCACTCGCTTGTGAGCGCTCTGCAAATCTGTGATTTCTTCTTCACGGTGTGTATTATATGTTGGTTATATTATATAACGTTATTTACTTGGTTTTCAGGTTGCAGGTACATGACATCAACTCCACCTGGTTTCACAGGTTTGAGCATGTCAATCCAACGATTAAGTTGACCGGGAGATTGTAGCTAGGTAACTTGTGTCAAGTCTACGCCCTAGCCTTAGTGTGTCGTTAGTTTTTTTTATTGAGTCATAGTTTACCTTATTTAAATGTTTTAGTTTTTGAAAGGTGCTTGTTTATTAAATGAATTTTTAGAATAATTGCATTGGTTATAAGTGGTAATTAATTTAAATTAAAATTGAAATTATGTTTAGAAGTTATATTTAAATTTATTAATAAAATTTAATTTAATTTATTTAATTAATTAAATTTAGTCCCAAAAAGGATTGAGTTTATTTATTAAATAATTAAAATTAATTAATTAAGTTTTATGTGGTTTATATTATATAAAAAGCGAAAAAGTTGAAATTTATTTGAAATTGTATTTTAAAAGCAAAGTTAATTTTCAAAATGTGGGAGTTAATTAATATTAAGATATTTTAAATTTTTGATTTGCATAAAAAGTGGATTTGGTTGTTGAGGATATTTTTGATTTATGCCACAAGTGCATTTTTAATTAATTAGAAGAATTGGTTGCAAATTCATTCACGGAGAGAATTTTGGAGAGGAAAAGCTTCTTTAGGTTTGAGAGGATATTTTTGGAAAAATTGCACAGAGGATTGTTGGAAGAATTTTTGGGTGTAGAATTGATTTGGGAATAATCTGTTGATATTGGTTGGGCTTTTCGATTGTTTGCTTGCTTGGATTCACTACACAGTTGAAGAGAAATTGTGAAATATTTGGAGGCAATGCATAAAAAAATAAAATTCTTGCTTGTAGCTTCAATACCAGGTTTTATTCTATAATTATTGTTCTTTTTTTTTTTAAATTAAATTTTTAGTGAATAAAGAATTGTTTATTAAATCCTTTCAAGATTAGAGATTTCTATTTGAGATTGGAATTAAATATTTAGATTTTGGTAATTTTGTTATTCCTTGTAAAAATTCCTCTGGGAAATTGTAAAAATAGTCTGTAGAATTTAATTTTATTTGAGGAAATTGTAGTATTGTTTGTTAAATCAAACCTTTGATTGTGCAACATAAGTAGATTGTTGTAGGAAATTTAATCCCTATAGAAAATAATTTGATTCATTTTTTTTGAAAAAAAATCCTTTGTAGAAAAATTACAATGGATAATTCTTGATCCCTTTTAGTTTTCCTATTTTTGTATTGTTGGAATTTGAAGAAATGGTTAAAGAATTAGTTATTAAATCTCTGAAAAATTTAGGAAGGTTTTCTAGAAAATTTTATTTATTTTCTTGTAGGTGGATATTCTGACAAAATTTCCCCCAACTTAATCTGTATGTTGGTATTATCATTTTTATATATATATATATATACATATATATGTTTTGCATATATAAATATATATAATATATACATATATTTTTGTATTTGTGAATTATTAATAGGAATAAAGACTTTGAATATTTAAATTGTTGTATGGTGAAATCGTGTTTCAGTTCCTATAGAGTACAAAATTATTTGCATATAATTAAGCCCTTTTTAATGTATTGGTGGGGGAGGTTTCAAACTCCCCACCGTCCCTTTTGGTTATGGGGGGAAGCATTGCCCATGAGGCAGTGCGCCCACCCCATTGGGGGGACGCACTGTCCCATGGGGAGTGCAGCCTCCCCAAAACTCTGCAGCCGCTATACAATATGTACAGTTGGCGGGTGTTCCTCCAAGGCATTGATAGTACACTGTCTGCCTTAGATTTTGATTGATGCAAAATTTTAACTTCATTTAAATTTTGCATTTGTACTTTATTTAAAGTTACTTTTGGATTAAGTTTAATATAAATTGAATATATTAATATTATATTTGATTATATAATATTTAATATATATAATTATATATTGGGATCAGGTGATTAAATATGGATTTATCCTGAGTTAATCAATTAAATATTTTGGTTAATTTTTTTAGAAAAATAGAAGTTTTATAATCAATGCTTAATGTAGGTTTATTTTTCTATATAGTTTTGTATATATATAAAATATATGTATTTAAATATGTATGGTATGTTGTATATATATTTAAGTATATATATTTAATATTTTGTTTTAGGCATTTTGGTTGCATGCAAAGTATTTAGATAGCAATTTAAACTAAAATGTATATTGTGCATGGTTAGATAAGGTAGAGAAAGGTATGTATTTTAATGAAAGGAATTTATATGTTTTAATGAAAATTTGAAAGATTATTATTTTGATTTATACGAGAAGCATTAAATAGGGAAATGGACTTAAGATATCCGAAAATAGTGTATTTCCTTGCTTGTGCTTTTAATATTAAATTCCCTTATGTTGGTTATTTTGGGGAAAAAGGGTTATTTGTGTATTTAATTGAAAGTCTTCCAGTGGATGTGGGTTGTTGCTTTGTTAAGTCAACCATTCATCGATTTTCCCTTGGGTAGTGTTTTATGTGGTTTGTTTCCTCCAAGTGTTGGAGTGGGTTTCCTTAATTGTTGCCTCCTAGAATAGGAGAGATTGCGTTGTTTAATTCAGTAAGCACTTGAGTTACCCTTGGAGTCTAGTTTTGTATAGTGTGTTATCCATTAGAAGAGTGGGTTTTGTTAGGGGCCGAAGCCCAAAAAGGTAAATTGGGTAACCTTCAGAAGTGATTTAATCAAGTGATAATTAAAGTAATGTACTTAGTTGATTAGGATGCACTTCACATTAATCAAGATAACTTAACCTCACTCATAGATGCAAGGGCTTGTTTAGACTTGAGATGAGTGGGTAGGCCTGGAATGGCAAGGTCAACTATCTTGTCCTCACGAGAGGTAGTTTATTTCGCATGAGTAAGCTTGAGGACTGGGATTTGTTAGAGGTCACCAAGAACTTCGAAGCCTATGAAGAATTCCTAGAGGAGATCTCATGTCTAGCTATATGATGACACTCTTTCTAGGATAACATTGGGTTTTGTGTTATGTGTATGGATTCTTTATCATACTTGATCAATTTTATGTATGGAAGCAATGTGACTATGTTAGTGTTAGACTTTTATTGTGCACGTATATTGTTGAGTTAGTATGTGTCAGTATGAGTCTGCCTTTGGTTAGAGGTAGTAGATCTTAGTCCATGTTACGTTGTTACTATCTCCTTGCATGGGGGGTGGGCCTTCGGGTACCACTTGGTTGGGTGAAACATGCACTATACACCATTGGGTCCCCCTTGATCTTCAATACTTGGTGGCGAGATATCTAGATGGAATACTCGCGGTCCTTGCTTTATTTCAAGCATTGTTTTAATTCATATTGTAATAAGTTATTTATTTTACCCCTCTTGTATCTATGAGGTGGAATTTTGTAACTGTAACACTTATGTATTTTTACCTCATTTTGGGAATGAGTGATGTAACCAATTGTTCAAGTAATGAATTTATGTTATGGATATTTATCTACTTATCTTATGTTGTTTATGTATGTTGAATTAATGCTTATTACATGAGTAACTAAATGCAATAAATTTTAAATGATGTATGTTAGTTGGGTTTAAGTAATCTCGGTTGCATAGCCTTAGGGGATGTTTTCAATTGTAGATGAACATGTATGTTTAATTCACTTAAAAAAAAAAATTAGTACGCTTTTAGTGTGAATTGAAACTTCCTCTAGGGTTGTGTGGTGGGGCATTACACCAAGTTTATTAAATATTTCACTAAATGAACCACAACAACACAATCATTCTTTAATACCACTCCTATTCCCACTTTACCAATGTTATCTTCATCACAATCCATTCATATGGACATGGGGTTGGTAAAATTTGTTTGACATGTTCCTAAAAAAAACTTTAAAAGTTAGATAAAGACTTGGAAAGTCTCCACTTATACTTGAGTACTGAATCTTTGGTCATATAAACTATCCCTCTTATTGTTAACCTTATAAAATTGGTTAATGATTCACAAGGAATACAAGTGTTACTTAGCCTAGCTCATATAGTGGATTTAAATATTTTGACAATAGTTAATTGCACTCAAAATTTTAACAATACTCAAAATAAAATTGAAAAAAAGTGTCCTCTCCCATGATCAAATATTTTATTCCCACCTTTACTCCTCTATTCATAACAAATACTACACAATATAGTAATGTTCTTAATACTAGTTTGGGGATTTCATGTGAAAATCCTTATAAATTTGTTCCACCATCTCCAAATTCCAATCCTCTCTTCAATTTTTAAAGTAACAATCTTCCCATCATTAAAAATAGTCCTACACATTCTACAAACTCTCAAAAAACATCACGAATCAATCCCATCATAAAAAAAACTCTTGTAAAAAGTATCTTCACTACAACAACAAATTTTGAACATGAATCAAAGTCAACCCCATTCCAACCCACCAACATACCTTACTCGTAGCCCATTATAATTTTATATTTTAAAAACACCAATCGTATAAAACATTAAAATACCACATTTTGAGAAATATAGTGGGAAAGGAGATCCTAATAATAATGCATCCAAATTTACTACTTTATGTAGTGATTTCCTTTTTTAGGATACTCTCCTAAATAAAATCCCCCCTTGGTTATTGAAAGACATGGCCTTGGATCAGTTTTTCTCATTACTCAAGAATTAAATCACCTATTTTTCACAACTTTTTAGTGAATTCATTCAATAATTTCAAGTGAACATGGAACCTCAAGTCATTTTAACTAACTTGGTTCATTGTAAATAGGGAGTTAAAGAAAAAGTCACCAATTTTATAGGGTGATACCAAGCCCTCTACTCTCAATTTCATATTACCTCCTAGATGTTGATGTGTAAAGGATATTTTTTAGAAATTTAAAACCAAACATTCAAGATATGTATAAAATAAGTCCCTCTTTTAAATTCCCTTCTTTAGTAAATAATTTAATTTAAATTATTTACTATCACATGACTCCAACCTTTTGAATTAAAATAGTTTTTTAATTCGAAAAGTCAACATCCCCTCTTGAATTAAATAATTTTAAATTATTATTTGATTCCCCAACGACTCCATTTTCCATTCTTGGAATCTTTTGTCACATGTTTTGTCAGCCATTGATTTGATTTTCTAAAAATCAATCTTGACCTTTTATTTCGAATCTGACCTAATGTTGCCCTAACCCTAATTGTGGGTTGCTATATGGAATCTCGTCCATTGATTCTAGGGCACTTATTGAATTTCAATCTTGGCCATTCACACAAAATTGCATCTTCTATAAAAGAGCGATTTTGGTCACATCTTGCATCTCTTATCTCTGGCATTTTTAGATAATCTTGCATTTTCATATTTTAGCATTGTTACTTTCATTTGTCATAGCATATCTAGATTTCATTTAAACATAGCTTCGACATTGTAAATGCTTACTAGTTGCAGTAGGGCATAGTATTGCATTTAGGTTGTTCAAATCCTTCAATATTTGCTTAGGGCTTGTCATTTTTATTGGCTTTCTCTTTTTAAATCTGAGGGCAAACAATTTATTTTCAGCAAATTAAGGTGTAATGGAGGTTAGTCATGGAGGATGAAGACAATCTATGAGATTATTCATCTATTCCTTTGCACTCCATTACCCACTTTGGGTTTTATATCTCTGCATTTTACTTTGATAAACTAGAAAAATCCCATTGTTACACTGGTGAACCCGGCATTTCTTTTAACACGTTTTTGTAGGTTATAGTACGGATTTTTCATCATTTTTTTTTGCAGGTGTATGAAACACCACATATGCTAGTTTTTGCAATGCAAGTGACATTCAGAGCCACATATGCCTTCTCAAGCGCCACATCTGCTCTATCATGCTGCATCTACATCTCCAAACGACACATGTGCAGAACCGAGCCGCATTTGACAACTAGAGAACCACATCCATTCCTACCATCCATAGTCGGTTTCCCTCAAGCCGCATCTACCTTCTCGAGCCACATCTGTTAACCAGAAAGCCACATTTTCTCTATCATGACACATCCACAAGGTGAAATTTTTATTTCGAATTTATTTTTCGGTTTTCGCTCTTTCTTTATTTTGATAGCTTAGAGATTTTGGGTTACTAATTTTTGTTTGCAGCTTGTGGCAAGGAGTCTAACATTTTTTTTACCTGTTCATTTCATAAATCTTAGACAAATTTGCATTTTACATTCATGGGTTAAAATAAACATGCATGCATACTCATTGGGCTAAAAACAACACAACTTGCATTAAAACTCATTGGTTTAAAATGAATCTTCATTTTCATAGCATTGGGTTAAAATGAATCTTTAGTTAGCTCACACTACAAACGGTTAAAATGAACCCCATGTCTGCTTTTTCTTGCAAGTTTGTGTAACACATTTTGATTTGGGCTTAAAATGAACACCATGAGAGTGTGAGTTAGGATATTCATGTTTTCACTCTTTGTTTTTAAACAAGGATCGATTGAACTATGAATATTCTATTTTTCTTTTGTTGAACCTTACGAAATTGGGCCTATTTTGGTGGGAAAAAGTACTCACCCCAAAGTGACTCAAACCGGCAACAAATCTCTTTAGCCAAGCTACTTCCGACTGATATATAAATGTGAATCCTAAGGGAAAGCCTAGGATTACAAGTGCATATATGTTATACGGACCAAGTAGTACTCCCCAAAACCCTATTGAGCTTAACCTCTTCAGGCTGGAGTGCCTTCTTAACGAAGCTTAATCTTGGCCCCATGTATAACCACTCGAACGAATGTCTGAATTAAATCCTTTGTTTTAGCAAGCCAAAAACCTTCTATTCTTTGGTACAACAATGGTTGTTGTGATGACACCCACACTTGTGCAGTTCTTAGTAGAGATGATCAATTTTCCATGGGAGTTTCATGGAGGTTGGAAGTGTGGTTTCCCTGAGAAGTGAGTGCACTGTAAGGGGGAGCCCGTGGGGCCAAGCTTCTAAATTCATCCGCTAAGGATATACGGTTAGTAGGATCCAAAAGAATATTGTCCTTGCAGCCATGAGATTTTGTAAAATGACTTCTATGTGGTTGATTTTTATCTTTTTTACAACACCATGTACTTGCTAACTGCTTTGAGACAAATAAACATCAAACTTGTTGAAAATTTGAAACAAACTTTGTCAAATTGAAACAAGTCTTTGCAAATCGACCTAAAATTTTTGAAGCCATCTTCTACAATGCATTTGACAACTTAAACTGCATTTTCCTATTATTGAGCCACATTTGTTCTGTTAAGATGCATTGGAGCAATACAGAGCCACATTCGCTAAAGTAAGTTGCATTTGCAAAACCTTGAAATGCATTCGTTGTTGCACAACGCATATGCTAAATTTGTGACCAATCCAAATACTCTTTGTGAGACACAATTGCACTATTCAAGCCACATTTTCTCATCCACGAGGCACATTCGCCTTAGTGAACCACATTTTCTTCACATTCAGTTGCATTCGCTATTGACCCACATGTTACTTGCCTACTCAAATACTTCTAGAATTGATTCCTATGATGCAAGTGCCCTTTCCGACCGCATTTTCTTAAAGTAAAGTTGCATTCGCTGTTATGAGCTACATTTGCCTATCTGTTGACACATTTCCAACATTGATTCCTACAACACATTCACCATTACAAGCCACATTTTCCTATTATTGAGCTGCATTTGAGATGTTAAGTCACATTTTCCTGCATGTTAAACATTTCCAAAGTTGATTCCTATGAACACACTATCAAGCCACATCCACTGTCTCAAGCCGCATGTGCTTTTCTGAACCGCATATGCAATAGTGAGCCACATATGTTTTGTTGCAACACATTTGCCATATTTCACAAAAATCCACTCGCTGTCAAAATTAAAGTCCAAACCTGTCTTTTTCTAGATTCCATTAGGTCATTTCTTTTTGTTTCTATCAAAACCAGAGACTGATCTACTCAACTTCCCTCATCATAACATTATACACATCATTCTTAGGATCATCATAGGTTTCCAATTGCATTTGACTAGTTGCATTGTTAAGTTTACCATCTCCTTAGACACTCATTTTGCAGATTTTAGGAATACACTCCTTACCATCTATTGTCAAGACTTTGTCTTCAAAAGTAGGTTATCATTGGACCCAATCACCCTTAGACATTTAGTCAAAACTTTTGTGAATTGTTTCCCACTCAACAGTATAGTGTGGAAACTTCACTTTTTCCTCTTTTAGTCCTATTATGGTCCATTGATTTTCCAAACCTGAAACATTGCAAGCACTTTGTTTGGTCAAGTAGTCATCTCCTTAAATTTCTCAATAGTGAATGCATCTTAGGCTCCTTCTTAGTTTGCATATCATTAGTCTCCTCATTTTAGTGTCATACCATTTGCATCCACAAACCTTTAGTCTCCTTTTAATCTCATTTGCATTTCATACCATCCCTTATTCTCAAAAAAAAAAAAACCCAAAAACATAGTGTCATATTTAGGTCATTCTCCATCATCATCCCAAAGTTGAACAAAATTTTTTATGGTTGAAACTAGGTTACAAAAAAAGAAAAGACTCATGGATCCTTTTGGTCAAGACCCCAGTTTTCCCAATTTCACCAATGACATGAATTTATTCCCTAGTACCATGAACACTCTTTCTAATGACATGGGAAATTCTACAATCAATCCTTTTAGTGAGATATTTATTCCACACAATCCCTTTGAACAATTTGTTCGTAGAGACTAGAATGGAGAAGTTTTTGAAGAAGACATACAAGCTGCTACCCAAAACCCAGAAGTGGCCTCTTTCGTGGAAGAATTAGTCCTAAATGACTCATCTAGATGTTTAGCCATGCTAATTGACCAAGGGGCTAGGTTACCAAAAGGATTTGATCTCAACACTATTATAGCAACATCTCCAAATCACCAATCACACAATACTTCCATGGGTGCCTCTCCACAAAACACCATTAACACAATCAATACTACCTCCCTTGGTCATACTACCACCACAACCAATGCAGCTACCACAACTAATGCAGCCACCACAACCAACACAACATCCATTGGAGGATCATCTACCCAAACCAACACCACATCACAATCCATCCCCCAACAAACAACCACTACCCCTTCACAAACATTTGGATCAACAATGGGTGTAACTACCTCAAACCTCTTTGGAACTTCATTTAATTCCATGGCTCCATCAACAAACCTGTTATTAGGTCCTTGAAATACTATGGCAACTAAATCATCAAATCCTTTTGGGAGAAATAAACTAAGAGTTACCATCCAAGGAACCCAACCTAATTATTCATAGGTTAATACCAACATTCCTTTGAGACAAAACACCAACACTAATCAATGCCATAATTTCTTATTTGGTCAAGGCAATCAAGGCACCCAATATTTTACTCCATTTGGACATCAACATACTCAAAATCAGCAAGGCCCACAAATTCAATCCAACATGGTAGGATCTCAAATCCCCACATATGCTACTCATGTGCATACACAACAACGTAACCCCAATCAATATAATCATTTCCAACAACCACAAAATTAGAACACCCACTTTGCTCACCAACAACACATTCCAAACCAACACATCTCATCACAACAAGTGGGCAACCAATCCATATCTCTCACCAACATGTGTGATGCTACCAACAACCCCATTGTGGAGGCACTCACACTACAACTTTCTGCTCTTCAAACACAAGTGGAGACCTTGCAACTATTTGAGTAATTGGACATTTACTTTATTAATTAAACAATATTTGTTTAATTACGTAAAGTTTCCTTTTAACTCTTTTTCACTTAAGCTAAAATTAGGTACATAATAATTAATTACTTTATTAATTATTATTGTGCAAGCCTAGGGTTTTCCTTTTTAGGGTTTTCATCTATATGTAGTTGAAACCTATCTTTTGTATCATTATTCATTTTACATTTTCAGGTGAATACATTGCTCCACATTCTTGAGCATTTATTTTGTTGCTTCTCTTTGTTTCTCCTTGTAATAGGTTATTTGCTTGCAAAGATCTTTTGGACTTCTGTGGTATTGTATCTTCTCAACTCCAACATGGTATTAGAGCTTTAGATTTGTAGCTGCTTGTTCTTGTTTTGAGATTTTGCATTGAAAGCAAATCTAGGGTTCCAAAGTTTTTTTTTGGGTGGATTCAGCATACTCCATTTTTTGGGTTCACTTTGGGCTCAAATGGACAGTGCCATTGGATTCGTAGCGTCCAAAAACCCCTAAATCGATTGTCAAATCGTTGATTTTGGTTACAGTCAATTTGGAAGGCAATTTTTTTTGCCCTAGGGCTGTACGGAGCAAAAAAAATGCATAAAAATTGAAAAAAATAAATTTTAAAATCATTTATTTTGGTTTATTTTGTGCAACCAGTGTTAAATCACCGTGCCACCAGAGTGTCGCCCGTCGGCCACCACCACCGACGGCTACCACCGGTCGCGGCCAAGTGGCCACCGCCGCCCCTGCCGGCCCGCCACCCGGTCTGCTCTGCCTGAGCATCACCTGCACGCCACTGGCCACACAGCCACCACCTGTGCGCCAGCCCCCAGTCTGCCATGTACTCTAGGGTCGCCATTTTTCTCTCTCTGACCCCCTATTATGTCATTTTTGGTCAAATGGGCATAACTTGGGCATCCTAGCTCCGTTTTTCGAACAGGAAGATGCGTTGGAAAGCTGAGAATGGCACCGATCTGATGGTGTAGGTAATTTTACAAAAAATTTACTAGTCTGGATTTTTTTACCAGTCAAAGTGAGGTCTACTTTCTTCACTTCCAGGGTCATAGAAGATGGAAACAGACTCCGTTTTTCAAACTTGAATAGGCGTTGGAAAGATCTCAACATACTCTATTGAGTAATGTGATTTATTTTCTCAGAATTTTCACCAGGTACATGAAAATTTGTTTTGAAGTATTTTTTGCTTATGCATTGCTTCCTTCTTCTCAGTTTGTACTAGGGTTTGGGTTTATCTTTTGTGGGGGGTGTTTTTCTCTTGCTTTCTGTCATTTACATCAGAAAATTAGAACACCAAAACTCTCAAAAATACAAACCCTTCTGCATCTTCTATCTATTTTGAAAGATCACATAATAAAAAAAAAAATACAAGCAAGTACAGGTGCAGGGTTTCATGGCAGACTCTTCAGTTGAGCTACTCACACCACATAACTATCACACTTGGAAGTCTCGTATGATGAGGCTACTCAGGTCACGAGGGTTATGGTCTTGTTTAGATGAGGTTCAACCTCAGTTGCAGTGTCCTTTTGAGATTATGCAGCACTGGAACAAGATGGATGAGGCTATAGGTTTGTTATGCATGCATGTTTCAGACGGTCTTTTGTTTCACCTTGATGCTTTGCTCACTCCTCGAGCCATGTGGCTGAAGTTTGAGACACTTTTTGGGGTCGTTAATGAGTTTCGCACATTATAGATTGAGGTAGAGCTGACTTCATTGTTACTTGATTCATTTCCCACTATTGAGGATTTTTTGAATAAGTTCAAAACTATCCATACTATTTTACAGGGTTGTGGGAAGAACAAGACAGACACAAAGTGCATTTACTTGATTCTTTCAAAGCTTCATGGTCCATTTCAGATATTTGCTCCTCCTTCTACTCCACCATGGATGGTTTGGGTGCCAGTTTTACCATGCCTTCCTTTGATTTATTTTGTGAGCGATTGTCTTGGGAACAGTCTCACCTTTCTCAGATGGATATGCTCTCAGGTTCAAAGAGCACAACATTGGTTGCCCAATCACCGAAGGGGAAACAGAAGCAAAAATCAAGGCCCAAGAAATATTTTGCAGGTAGTGAGCATTACTCCAAACCACCTCCTAAGTCTGATTCTAAACCACCATTTAATCCAAAACATGGGAAATCTTCGAAGTCTGGTGAGTCTTCCTTCAAGACTAAGGAGAAATCAGGAGATACTTGCAGTTTCTATGGCAAGTAAGGTCATCCAGTTTCCAGGTGTTGGAAATGATTAGAGGTTTCAGAGGAGGCCATGCAGCAGAAACACATCTCCTCACCTCAGTCTTCTTCTTCTTCCACCATAGGGAAAGGTCATGCTCTCACTGCACGAGCATCGACCAATGGTTCCACTTGGATTTTAGACTTTGGTGCTTCTCACCATATGACTCACACTCAGTAGTTGGTCACTTCTCTTGCCTCTTGTGGTACTTTACAGATTGCAGTGGGTGACTCTTCACAACTTTCGATCTTGGGGTCAGGTTCTGTCTCTTTGGATGGAGGCACTCTACAGGATGTTTTGATTATTCTTGAAATTTTGACGAACCTCTTGTCCATTTATCAGATTTTCCACACTGGCTCTGGTAAAAAAGTTGAGTTCTCAACCACATTACCTCCATGATTCTGATTTGGTTGTGGCTACTGGTAGTGTTGATACTGCATCTCATCTTTACAGATTTAATGGATTTGCGCCTTCTGAGGGTATAGGTTCATCTCTTATAGCACATGCAGATTCAGTGAGTCAACTTTGGCATGAGCGTTTGGGCCATGTCAACTACAGATATCTTCAGCAGATGAGTACACAGTCACTTGTTCTTGGTCTTCCATGGATTTCCTGCATTGATGGTGTTTGTCATGGTTGTGTGCTTGGAAAGCATCATAGGAATCCCTTTCCGAAGGGAAGTACCACTCGTGCTTTGGCACCCTTGGAGTTGATTCATAGTGACCTCATGTCATTTCCCACTCCTTTTTCAGGGGCCAAGTATGTACTCACATTCATTGATGACTTCTCCAGACGCACATGGTTGTACTTTCTTAAGTACAAGTCTGATGTCTTTGATTCCTTTCGTGTCTTCAAGACATTTGTAGAGAAGCAATCTGGTCTTTCTATCCATTGAATACGTACAGATAATGGGGGGGAGTATGTGAATCAGGCTTTCAGAGATTTTTGCACTGAGCATGGTTTACAGCATTAGTTTTCTATTCCCTACACCCCTGAGCAGAATGGTATCACTGAGTGAAAGAATAGAACTTTACGGGAGATGGCTAATTGTATGATTCAGTCCAGGTCCATGGATTCTTTTTTTTGGGCTGAGGCAGTCAATTGTGCCAACTATATTTAGAATCGGATGCCTCACAAGGCAATTTGACATATGACTCCTAAGGAGGCTTGGTCTCATGACAAGCCTGATATTTCATCATTTTGAGTATTTGGTAGTGAGGCATGAGCTTTTATTCCTGATGCTCAGAGGAGAGCTATGGAGCAGAAGAGTCGACCCCTCATTTTTGTTGGCTACTGTGAGGATGTTAAGGCATACAGGTTGTTTGATCCTAATTCCAGAGAGGTCCTATTTCAATGGGATGTTCAGTTTGATGAGCACCTTCCTCCAGTTGATACCCTGTCTCCAGTGTCCACTTCACTACCTACTCCACCCACTACAGCTCTTTAGGATTATTTTGAGGATGATTCTGATGAGGATACTGATGATCCACCATCTCCACCTCCACTTGCTCCACCTTAGAGGCCCAAATGGGCTCGCTTTACTATTGAGGCAGCAGGATCTATGGCCGGTGACCCTTCAGACACTCGTCGCACCCGTTCTCATACTATGGGTTCTAGTCTTTTGACTCATGCTCTTTTAGAGGATCCTCAGAGATTTTCAGAGGTGATCGGTCACCCTGAGTGGGATAGTGCTATGGAGGAGGAGTATTCTTCTTTGATGAGGAATAATACATGGGATCTCTATCCTCTTCCTAAGGATAGAAAGATGGTTCAGTGCCGATGGTTGTATCACACCAAGTATGCTACTGATGGTTTTATTGATAAGTACAAAGCATGTCTTGTTGCAAAAGGTTTCTCATAGGTTGAGGGTATTGATTACTCTGAGACATTTTCCCCTGTCGCCAAGATGAATTCTATTCGCTTTGTATTATCACTTGCAGCTTCTAGAGGATGGCTCATTTTTCAGATGGATGTGAAGTGTGCCTTCTTACATGGTGACCTACAGGAGGAGATCTATATGGAGCAGCCTCAGGGATTTGTTCATGATGCTTCCTTGGTTTGCAGACTTTAGCATTCATTATATGGTCTCAAATAGGCCCCTCGGGCTTGGTATGAGAAGGTGGACTCTTTTTTGCTCTCCACTAGTTTCACTCACTGTCATTTTGATCACATGGTCTATATTCAACATCTTGAGGGTGAGATCCTGATTCTTGTGCTATATGTTGATGATCTTCTCATCACAGGTAGCTCATCCTCTATGATTCAGAATTCTCAGCTAGCCTTGATGGAGCAGTTTGAGATGACAGATCTTGGCCTTCTGCACTATTTCCTTGGTCTTCAGGTGATTCAGTCTTCAGAGGGGATCTCCATTTACCAGCAGAAGTATTCTTTTGATATGCTTCAGCACTTTAGCATGCTTGATTGCAAGCCTGCCCCTACACCTTTTTAGTCAGGGGTTGTTTTGACTACTACTTGCCCCACTCCTTCAGTAGATTCTACACTTTACAGGTAGTTGGTTGGTAGTTTGTTGTACCTGACTCACACTCATCCTGATCTTTCCTTTACGGTTGGTCTTGTCTCTCGATTCTCACATGATCCTCATGAGAGTCACTAGCAAGCTACCAAGCATATTTTGAGGTACATTCAGGGTACCACTTCATATGGCATTCACTACACATTAAGGGATCCTCACATTGTTGGCTACACTGACTCAGATTGGGCTGGTGATGTCAATGATCAGAAGTCTACTTCTGGCTTTGTTTTTTGTCTTGGCTTTGGTCCTATCACATGGTCATGCAAGAAGCAGACTACTCATGCATTATCATCTACAGAGGCTGAGTACTGAGCTGTTGTGCTTGCTAGTCAGGAGATTTTATGGCTTCGTCAGTTGATGACTGAGTTTTGTTTTCCTCCTGATAGTCCCACTATTCTTTGGTGTGACAATCAGAGTGCTATACAAATTTTGTGCAACCCAGTGGAGCATTAGTGGATGAAGCACATTGAGCTTCATATGCATTTCATCAGACAGTTGATTCAGGATGGTTCTCTCATCTTGGAGTATGTTCCCACTGTCGAGCAGGTTGCAGACATCTTCACGAAACCTTTCTCATCTCTGTGCTATCTTCAGTTGCACTCTATGCTTGGGGTGAAGGAAGTTGTCCTTGGGGGGTCTTTATGAGGCCTTCCTTCCTTCATGTTTCTTTCAGCATGTTGTTCTATCTCTTTTTGGAGAGGAGTTTTTCCCACTGGGTTTTCTCCTTTTCTCCGTTTCATAGAGATTTCTTTGTACTTGGGTACCTGATCTGGCCTTGTTGTCGGGACCCATTGCTTTTGCTTTCAGTAGCTTCTTCTAGGTTTTAGCTTCTCCCTATGTCTATCTTAAGGGGGGGTGTTAGAGTAATTGGACATTTACTTTATTAATTAAACAATATTTGTTTAATTACGTAAAGTTTCCTTTTAACTCTTTTTCACTTAAGCTAACATTAGGTACATAATAATTAATTACTTTATTAATTATTATTGTGCAAGCCTAGGGTTTTCCTTTTTAGGGTTTTCATCTATATGTAGTTGAAAACTATCTTTTGTATCATTATTCATTTTACATTTTTAGGTGAATACATTGCTCCACATTCTTGAGCATTTCTTTTGTTGCTTCTCTTTGTTTCTCCTTGTAACAGGTTATTTGCTTGCAAATATTTTTTGGACTTCTATGGTGCTGTATCTTCTCAACTCCAACAACAACAATCCAACAAAAAGTCTTACATGTCACATGACTTGTGTACAAATCCATTTGACACCACCTTGTATATGCCACCCTTTCCTCATGGGTATGTTGTACCTCATTTTCCTAAATACAAAGGCAAAATGAACCCCATTGAACACATAAGAGAATTCACCACTAGTTGCATGGACATTGCATATGAACAAACCTATCTCATGAGACTCTTTTCAAGAAGCCTCACAGGTCACGCATTAGAATGGTTCACTTTTTCCTAAGGGAATAAAAACATGGGACGAATTGGCAAACAAGTTTGTCGAAAACTATGCTTACAACATTGACACATACATCGACATCACCTCCTTATGTAAACTTACCCAAGAGGATGCAAGAGAGACTTTCATTCCATTCTTCCAAATATGGAGAACCTTAGCAAGCAGATGTCGAGTTGAAATACCTGAAAAGGAGAAAGTTACCATGTTTGTTCAAACTCTCCTAGAACCGCTAAGGTACAACTTACAAGTCCATTGTTGCACCATCTTTGTTGACCTTGTGGAAAAGGGTGTTCAACTCGAGAAAGCCTTGATCACTAAGGGTGAGTTAAAGTATGGTGACAAAACTATAAACACCACCACAAATGATAACCGAATAGCTCAAATGACAAAAACAAATACTGGGTTAAGAACAAGCATATCACAAGCAACGATGTAGTTGATGCAAAAACCGTCAATGCAATAGGTCATGTACTCACAATCAAAGGAGTACAAAATCAAAACACACCTGTAACTACACCAACACCAACTACTAATGCTATCCAAAGAAATCATGCACAAATGAATCAAAGGTAGTTGCGTCAACCCCGACAATTCCAAAAATGCACGTACACCCCTTTGGTTGAACCAATTGAAATTGTCTTGAACAAACTTCTTCAAAATGGTGTCATAACATTGGAAGAACCTAAAACATACGACCTTGGTCAGTTCAAGCCAGCATAGCGGGATGATAATGCATTTTGTGATTTCCACCATGCCAAAGGGCACAAAACATCCTCTTGTTGTGAATTGTGAAATATGGTACAAGACCTCATTAAGAACCACACCATCAAGCTAGGTTGTCAATCCTTCACATCTAATGCGGATCATGGTAAAGCTTCCTCATCTGGCACAAAAAATACCAACAATCAAGCCAACCACATTCGTCCGGCCTACAATACTACCCATTCTGCATATAGTTATCTCGATGGTACTATTATCAACAATCTTCACGCTGCTAATGAAAATGAATGTGTTAATACCATTAACATTAAAAAGGCCCCAAAATGTAATGTGACTACGTGTAAAGGCAAGGTCACTATCCCAGGTCCTTCTGCCCATCAACCAAAAATCACCATACCTGGTCCATCTGCCAGACAGTCCAACCCAAAATCAAAGTTCAAAATTATTGAGCAGTGAAATAAAACACCTGCTCAAATATCCATTCTCAAACTGCTCCATATTTCACCCGCACATAAGGCCATCTTGGATAAAGTCCTACAAAAGTCGTTCATCCTAACCAACATTGATCTCAACCACTTTGAGACTATGGTCAGATACCTAAATTCACCTCATCACATCACTTTTTTGGACAATGACTATTCCTTGCCCAAACCATCGCATAATGATGCCCTTCACATTGAGGTTTTTGTCCACAAACATAAGCTTAGATGAGTCTTAGTAGACGGCAGAGCAGGATTGAATATTTTCTCCTTAAAATTGGTTAAGGCTCTTGGTTTCTCTAATGCATGTGTAGATGCTAGCAAGAGCATCGTCATCAAGGCACACGATGATGAAGAATGCGCTTCTAAAGGCGTCATTATAATTCCACTCAGGGTAGGACCAGTTATCATAGATACAACATGCCAGGACCTGGATCATGATATACACTACAACATTTTACTTGGTTGACCTTGGATTCATGCTCTAAAGGCCATTCCATCCACATACCACCAATGCCTCAAATTCCCTTTTGATGGGACTGATATCACTATCCCAGGAGATCCCGATCCATTTCAATACTGCACAAATCTA
This sequence comes from Sequoiadendron giganteum, assembly GCA_007115665.2. Taxonomy (NCBI): domain Eukaryota; kingdom Viridiplantae; phylum Streptophyta; class Pinopsida; order Cupressales; family Cupressaceae; genus Sequoiadendron; species Sequoiadendron giganteum. Next base: position 231,753,036 of record CM021110.1, on the reverse strand, counting down.
TGAGACATCGCAGAGCATCAGGTACCCATCAATCAGGAGGCCTCCACTTCCACTTCATCCAAATATATTGACCCGTCCACACTCACAAAATCATCCATTCCATCAACTTCTACCACACCATCTTCCTCAGCCTCCATCCCAAGTAAAGACCTTTAGATCTAGGACCTTGGTTGTGGAGAGTTCAAGTTAAATACGACTTATTGTATCACCACAATACCTAAGCCACCAAAAGTATATGGAAGACTATGTTTCATAGTTGAGCCCAAAATAACTTTCAAGGTTCCATCAAATAGTGTGTTCACACTATGGGGTGATATGGGTAATGAATTCATCGTTGACATGGCTAACTGGATCTACAAGGACCCATAAGAGTTGCCTCCCCCTACCAGTGCATCTCTATGGAAAAGGTTATGAGATATGCAAGACCCTAGGCTTCAATGGCACAAGTGGCCTTGGAAAGAACAACAACGGAAGGAAGAAACCTATTATAATAAAAGCAAGACCAAGGTACATGGGGCTAGGGTTTGGACAACTTGAAACTGACAATCAATGTACCTATGAACTATCAAGTGAGGACGTAACAGCTCTAGAAAGTGTTGAGACAGGTGAAGAATCCCTTACCGAAACTGACTCCAATGAATGGGAATGGGGATCTGAAAAAACCCTAGGTGACTATGACATTGATGAACTATTCCTGGAACCAGGCCAAATTCCCTTTGAAGAAAGATTCTGATAGAAATTTATCACCAACCCCATTGACCGACATTCTAAAAAGAAAGAATGGGCAAGCATTCCTCGGAACCCAAAAGAACACAAGGTGTCATCAACATCACCTGCATCATCCCCCCTCATTCCCAATCCCACCCATGAGCCTAACACACCTGAACCTACTGTCCACACCTCTGAAAATCCATCCACTAGTCATGATGCAGATAGTTTTATCCCCTATTATGACTTTTAATTCGACTCATCTGACTCTGAGTATGGGCCATCCATTGCATCTGACACGAAAATTGAAATTGACAACTTTGCCTTCACACTTGAGGCTTCAATTGCCACACTTTCTGCATCATCCCCATCCTTTACCAACATCGACAATGGAATTTCACTTGTCCATCCACAACTAATCAACTAGGACCAACAAGAGCCACCAGTAATGGACATGTTTCAGAATAATGAGGTCATAGAAGAATTGATGTGGCTCAGAGAAGGCATACCATGGGGAGATCACAAAACAGGATTTTCCATCAATCTAGATTGTGCAGCTTCCTCCGAGGAGACTGTGCAATCCTCCAGTCGCAAAAATACAAAGAATAAGACACAAAAATAAACATCTTTAGGTGAAGACCATAAGGCACCTTCTCATGGTAAAATAGTAAAAATAAAGGATGTATCTGAAGGTGAAAACCTCTCTGAGGTGCCTAAGGATGGAGGATTGGAATTTCTTCCCATGACATAGGAAAAATCAGCTATGCTCATTGAGGACACAATGGAAGTTAACATAGCCACACTAGAGAATCCCAAAATTATTCTCTTGGCTGCACCATTGTCAGAGGAAGAAAAACCCAAATTTCAATCATTCTTCACAGACAAGAAAGTTAACTTCGCATGGTCATATGCTAACATGCTAGGCCTTGATCCTGAATTGGTTCTACATCATCTTCCTCTCATCCCAGGAATCAAGCTAGTGAAACAAAAGTTGCACAAAATGCATCCACAGATTGCACTCCTGGTAAAAGCTAAACTAAAGAAATTACTAGATGTTGGGTTCATAAGGTCAATAGACTATGCTGATTGGATATCCAATATTGTTCCTATTACAAGGCCAAATGGATAAATCTGTATCTGCATGGATTTCATGGATCTGAACAAGGCTTGCGCCAAGGATGACTGCCCCCTACCAAACATAGACATGATCGTTGATCTGGCCAACATTGGAAAAGTATGCTCTTCAGTTTGTCTTAACATGTCGAAAATGCTAGGTGCATAGTGACCTGATTCATGCACCTACACAGGAATTGAGACCAATCACTTTTGCATGGCCTTTTGCACAATGGGGACTCGACCTCATGGGCAAGATCCATCCATCCTCTTCTAACAGTCATAAATTCATAACCACCGCCACTGAGTATTTTACTAAGTGGATTGAAGTCGTTCCTCTCACTTACATCACTAGTAAACAAATATCCAAGTTTATTCTGAATTGCATCATTTTTCGGTATGGTGTCCCACAATCAATCATCACAGATAACGACAGTCCATTCAAAAATCAAGATTTCTATGAACTCTGTGCACAATTCCACATCCAAAACCATTTCTCCACCCCATATTACCCACAAGGTAATGATCAAGCTGAGGCATCCAATAAAACAATCCTTCACATTTTGAAGAAGATCGTCAATGATGCTGGCCATGATTGGCACTTACAACTCAATCCTGCTTTATGGGCCTACTGAACCAACATTCACACACCCATTGGAGCCACTCTATTTTCTCTTGTCTATGGATTTGAGGCCATACTACCCATCGAGGTCAAAATTCCTTCTCTCTAGGTCTCCTTAAAAGGAATGATCGATGATGAAGAGTACCGAAAGTCTCGCCTGCATGAGCTATAAATGCTACAAGAAAGATGACAAAATGCCTTAAATCATCTACAGGCATATCAAAATCGTCTCTGCCGAAGTTATAACAAAAGAGTGATGGTAAGAAAGTTTGAAATCAGGGACTTGGTTCTCATGCAGAACCCCAGAAATCAGGTGGATCATGAAAAGCCTGGCAAGTTTGAGGCTAATTGGCTTGGTCCCTATATTATTAATGCCACATTTGGTTCTAGAGCTTATCAGTTAGCCACAGCCAATGGAGAATAGCTGATAGAATCTATCAATAGCTTACACCTGAGAAAGTTCTACACATAGCATCAAAGAGCTTGGCTAAAAACTTTAAAATACAAAACAAAAAAAAATGGCAAAAAAAAAGAGTAAAAAGAAATAAATTCATCCAATAGTGAAAACCTGGTAAACAGGCGCTTTGGATAGGTACCATGGTGAAAACCTGGCAAACAGGCACCATGTGTAGTCAATTGTTGCTCTGCCATCTACTGTTACTCTAATTGACCCTTGTCCAATTTCCATAATCACAACAACCTGGCATTCACGACATCTGTCATAAGTCCTGTCACTTTCGGCCATGGTTAGCATTTGGTTGACATCACCCCTTACATTATCCTTTCCTTGGCCTTGTATCCATATATTTCCATATCACTAGACTAGGGTAGTCCCCAATCTATCTGGGGGCAAGACCTTTATCATATAACTGCAGTGGGTATCACACATGATTTGACATTCGTAAAAAGTCCTGAAAAATCTTAAAAATCTTAAAAAGTCTTGAAAAAAATCCTAAAAATTGTATAAAGTCTTGAAAAAAGTCATAAAAATTGAAAAATATCTTGAGAAAATAAAAAAACATCCAAATCAATGTCAAAATCCCAAAAACAGAGTCAAGGTAATATCTTGTTAGTCTAGTCAATCTTTGTCATTTGTTTGAACTACGTTGTCTCTGCACATTTGCTACATAGGCAAGATTCATCTTTGAATCCCCAAGACATTAGGTCAGTCTTTAGGTTTGTCAAAATAAATTCATGATTCAAACTTCTATCATTTGGACAAAGTCTTTTGGTCGTGTCGAACTACAAGGTCTCTTAGTGCACGACGTAGGCAAGGCCATCAATCGATGAGCCCCCGAGGCTGCACTAGGTTAGTCCATTAGGGTTCATGGCACAATATTTTCACACACATCCAACTATTTTCAAATCAAGCAAATATTCTATCAATCTCACACTATCAATCTATCAACCATCTGTGTCATCAGCAATTGCAGTCAATTCAGCAATGGCTTGTAATCAATTTTATCAGGGCAATTTAACCTAGTAAAGCTTTGGGTTCTTCTTCGGATGCATCCTTCTGAAGAGCAACTCTCGTCATTTCTTTTGGCTTTTGGATGTGTCCTTGCTAAACATTATCCTCATCATCTGGCATTTCGATGGATTCTCCTAATTCTGAAAATTGATCTCCTAGATATCAACGTCATTCAAGATATGTCCTTCCTGAATTTGATATCGCTCGACAGTTGGCAACCTTGATCTTGAAACACTTGGCAAATACTTGGCACTTGCCTTTGGCCTTTTCATCACGATTACTAGTTTTTTAGCAAGATTTTGACAATAGGATTTAGAGAAACAACGATGTCTCATGACGTTGTCTTGTCTTTTGACACTCATGTTACTAGTTTCTCAGCGATGTCTTGACTACGAGATTTAGAAAAACAACGATGTATCATGATGGTGGCATTATTTTTGTTATCTTGGCAATCATGTTGCTAGTTTCTCGAGGATGTCCTGGAAATAGGATTTAGAGAAGCAACGACATTTCATGGTTTGTCCTTGTATTTTTCTACTTGTGGTTGGTTAGGACAAAATGATTGGGGAAAATTGCGCTCTTAGTATGAGTCATGATCATCCTTGTCTACGACTGCTTATCTTACATAATGGTGCGACCTTGCACACCTTGGTTTATGTCATATCATGGTGTTTATTGGCCATTACAATAATCCACCCAATGATGATTAAAGAGCAATAAATATTAAAGTCCTATGGTAAACGTTGAAGGATTTGGTCTAGGAACTAACATGCATCTCATATAGGCATTGCATCCATATCATCATCCATATATCTTTTTCACTAACATTTCTTTGTCTCTCCATATTCTAGTCTTCTCATCCATTTTGAGAGCACACCCATGTTCTTGGAACTCATCTGTCCTCCCGAGGGGGCATACCGCAACCTTCCTCGTCATTCTTCCTCATCCTATTTGGCACTGGGGCATATGTTTGACTTATTTTCTTTGCCACAATGCGACAGGCTGCATTATGACAAAGAGGGGCAAATGTAGACACATAAAAATGACCTAGACCTACAAGCTCTTCTTCTAATCCTAATTAGGACATTTTAACTATGTCCTTGACTCACTTTCAACTATTAATTAGATAATTCATAATTATTTAATTAATTCATATCTGATTATTCTTCATGATTATTAAATAAATAATTTTATTTATTTATTTAATTATGTCACTAATTAAGTCCTCTTCTTCCTAAAATTAAATAAATTCTTATTTATTTAATCCACCTTCCACTATAATTAAATAATTATATTTAATTATCTAATTATTCATTAGCCTCTTCTCTCATAAATTAAATAAATTTTATTTATTTAATTTGGTCCACTCTCCTAAAATTTGAATTAAATTATTATATTTAATTTAAAGGCCCCCTTTGTCACATTCCTCTAAATTAAATAATATCTTTATTATTTAATTCTCACCTAAATTAAATAACCTTTATTGTTTAATTTCTTCTAAATCTTATTTATTTAAAATAAGTACCAACACCTAAATTAAATAATTTTATTATTTAATTTCTCCTCTTTTATTGTGCTCATTTTAAATAAATATTATTTATTTAAAATAAGTCCATCTTTTAAATTCCCTTCTTTAGTAAATAATTTAATTTAAATTATTTACTGTCACATGACCCCACCCTTTTGAATTAAAATAGTTTTTTAATTCGAAAAGTCAACATCCCCTCTTGAATTAAATAATTTAAAATTATTATTTGATTCCCCAACGACTCCATTTTCCGTGCCCAGAATCTTTTGTCACATGTTTTGTCAGCCATTTATTTGATTTTCTAAAAATCGATCTTGACCCTTTATTTCGAATCTGACCTAATGTTTCAATAACCCTAATTGTGGGTTGCTATATGGAATCTCGTCCATTGATTCTAGGGCACTTATTGACTTTCAATCTTGGCCATTCACACAAAATTGCATCTTCTATAAAAGAGCAATTTTAGTCACATCTTGCATCTCTAGATAATCTTGCATTTTCATATTTTAGCATTGTTACTTTCATTTGTCATAGCATATCTAGATTTCATTTAAACATAGCTTTGACATTGTAAATGCTTACTAGTTGCAGTAGGGCATAGTATTGCATTTAGGTTGTTCAATATTTGCTTAGGGCTTGTCATTTTTATTGGCTTGCTCTTCTTAAATCTGAGGGCAAACAGTTTATTTTCAGCAAATTAAGAAGGTGTAATAGAGGTTAGTCATGGAGGATGAAGACAATCTATGAGATTGTTTGTCTATTCCTTTGCACTCCATTACCCACTTTGGGTTTTATATCTCTGCATGTTACTTTGATAACCGAGAAAAATCCCATTGTTACACTACTCAATATATTTTTAACATGAAGAGAACTAAACAAAAGTAAAACAATCATATCACAACACAAGATCACACACAACACTAGATTTTTACTTGGAAACCCCAAAAGGGAAAAACCACAATGAGAAGCGCTCACAAAAAAAAATATAATAATGATTATTTATAATATGAAGTAGACAACAACCTACTAGAGACACTAATCCCCAAAATATTCAGTAGGCACCAACCTACAGAGACACCAATCCCTTCCTGAACAATATAATATGAAGTGGGCACCAACCTACTAGAACAAAAATAATGGCGCATTTGAGATATGAAACTACTCTCTTTTTTTCATGCCTCTACTACGACACAACTGTACATCCCACTAAGTATTTTCACTATGATCATTTATGGATGCACTCTATTACTCGCATGGGTACAAACTTGAACACATTGATCAATTGATACTCGTACTCTCGATGATACATAGATGCATCTGGAAATTTTAAATATATACATGACACTACATTGAAACTCTTCTATGTCGGTCAGGGATCCACACCAACCTAGACAACATAGGATGGACCTAAATTTAAATTACATGAAACATGTAATGCAAGGGTTCAATCTGTGTGCCAACAACACTTGACATCTTGTACCACTAAGGGAAACTTAAATAGGTCCTATCCTCACTCCAAATGCTTGAATTTTTTATCGCATGCGTGTAGCCATTGTCATACTTTCCTCAAACTCTAAATAGCTTCATGAGACTTCTGATACTTCAAACTCCTTGCACATTGAGCCACGTCACTGGAAACTTAGTAACAAGATAGAACTAGTATAAGCATAATCTCCTTCCAAACCACAAGGCTACCACACATTTCTAAAAGAAATTCCACCCATATTAAGTAATCTCTCTATCCAAAAGATATCCTCCCAGACCACCACAAACATTTATGACTGCATACCCAACATGGTATGATAGATACATGAACTATCTGAGAGCAGTCACACCATGACAACATGATACATGATATGATAGATTAGATAGCCTACACACTACTGAAACCTTTAGATTGTTTTCAATACTTGTACTCCTACAATATTTCTTTAACTTTGAAAACCTTCACATGATCTAACAACCTTGACACCCTTTGTTAACCATTGGCCGTAGCAATGACCTACTAACATCATTTTGACATCAATGACAACCTATGCTCAACAATATCCCCCTTTCTCATTGATGGTAAACAAAAAAAATTTGGGACCACAAAAAACATACCATAACATTAGAAAGAATAATTTTGAATGATTTATGTTTTGTTCAAATCACTCCCCCTATGAAAGATATGGCATTGAAGAAAAAGAAATAAAATATATTTATTCTTTTTGAACAATTCAATATTCACCTTCTCCAAATTTTGCATCTCCTCAATTCAACTCTTTCTACCTCTATGATAGATATATTCTTTTTGAGAAATTCAACAACTTGAACTCACTTTCTCCCAACCTCATAGTTATTATTTCTAAGCAATTCAAATTTTTGAGCTCACTTTCTCCCCCTTTGACATCAATGAAAAAGGATAAACAATTTCTATATGCTCACTTTATCCCTTTGACTAGTCTACTACCACATTCAAAACCTTGGTTTTGAAAAGACCCCCCCTGAGTCTATGTACCACAATCTCTAAACAATACTCTACAAGAGCACCAACCCTTCTTGTGGAAGGAAGACCAAGCTCCCGCTCACCTCATGATTTCCTCTTGATTCAACAAGATGGAGTAATAACTCCCAAATTCTATCAAAGAAACTCAAATGTCTCCTTAGGAAGTGGATTCGTGAATATCTCTGCAACTTATTCCTTTGTATCCCCATATTTTGACTTGACCTCATTCTCTACAACCTTCTCTCTTAAGAAATGATATTTGATTGCAATGTTTTTTTTGCTTGAGTGCATCACTAGATTCTTTGAAATTTTTATTACACTTGTATTATCATAAATAATAATGATAGGATCTTAAAACTCAACCTTCATCTCCTTCAAGTTTCACTTCATCCAAAGAACCTGAGTGCAACATGAAGTTGTAGCAATGTATTCTTCTTCTTTTGTAGATACAAAAGCTAATTCTTTCTTCTTACTCAACCATGATACCAAATTGTCTCCAAGGAAGAATGCACTGCCGATTCTTCTCTTCCAATCATTTACAAAAAATTCCCAATCTAAATTTGTATATGTTGTGAGAGTGAAATTTTTACTCTTTAGGTACCAAATACCAAATTCTTTAGTAGCTTCAAATACCTTAATATTATTTTTACCGCCTTCAGATGAGTCTCTTTAGGTGTTGCCTAAAATTTGGCAACCATTCCAACTGCCTACATGTTGTCACATATAACAAAATACCAATCATTGGTCAGTACAAAGTTTGATCTACCAAAGCAGACTCATCATCCTTTCTCAACTTACACCTGGTAACCATAGGTGTTGCATTAGGTTTACAATCTTTCATCCCAAACTTGCTTAACATCTACTTTAAATACTTGTGTTGTGATATAAAAATCCCTTTGTCTATTTGAACAATCCACAACCCAAAGAAGAAAGATAATTCTCTTAACATATACATCTCAAACTCATTTTTCATAGCCTTCTGATTTTTTTTATATATTTCACTGCTTCCTCCAAAAATAATATCATCAAAATAGACCACAATAGTCAACATTTGTTCCCTTTCTATTTTGGTGTACAAATTGCTATCCACACAACCTCTTTAGAATCCTTGTTGTTGCAAGTATCCATCTAACCTTGCATACCAAGCTCTAGGATCTTGCTTGAGACCATACAAAGCCTTCTTCAATCTAAAAACATAATCTAAATTATTTATGCATCGAAATCATTCTAGTTGTTGAATGCAATATTCTTCTTCTAGTTATCCATTCAGATTTTTTGACTTCACATCCATCTGATACACATTAAAGTTTGTGTAAGATGACATAGCTAAAACATCTTAATTTACTCTAGTCTTGCTACTAAAGCAAATGTCTCTTTAAATTCTATACCTTCAACTTGAGAATAGCCTTTCTTCATTTCTAATCACTTCACCTCTTCATTCATCTTATTTCTGAACACCCACTTGGTTCCGATCACATTTTTGTCCTTAGGCCTTGGGAAAAGTTCCAAAGTTTCATTCTTCATGATATGATTCAATTCTTATTCCATAGAATCTATGCATCCTTGTTCATTTCTTGCTTCCTTATATTTCTTAGGTTATATCTTTGATAGTAAATAAAAATGTACATGTTCTTTCAATATTTCTAGCCTCATCTGAGTTAGAACACCACTATCTTTATCACCAATAATTTTATCTTCAAAGTGATTCTTTTGAACATACTTAGGTGGGGTTTTTTTTTTTAAATTCCTCTTCAGGTTCTTCAATATTTCTATGAACAAATTCCTCTTCCTCTTCAACTTTTAGAATAGTAGTATTCTGAATAATTTCATCAACCTTTACATTTTCACTTTCAACTATCCTCTTTAGTATTTTTTTTATAACATTTGTAAGTTTTTCTTCTGAAAGGGGTGACCAAGAAAAATACCTTCATCTAATCTTCAATCAAACTTACCCAAATGTTCTTCATATCTTTTGATGTAGAATTTTCTTCCAAAAATCTTTAGATTCCATATTGGTGTTGGTCTTCCTTTCCATAACCCATATGGAGTCTTCTCTATCTTGCACCTGATCAGAACACAATTTTTTGTGTAGCCTCAATCCAGTACATATTCGACAACTTTTCATGACATAGCATTGTCCTAGCCATCTCCTGTATAGTCTAGTTATTTCTTTCAATAACTCCATTTTGCTATAGTTTTCTAGGAGTAGAAAACTTCCTCTAGATTCCATGCTCTTCATATAATATCTCATACTTATTTGTTGTAAATTCTCCACCTCTATCTAATATTAGGACTTTGATTCTTCTTCTAGTTTTATTCTCTACCATTGCCTTGAATGATTTGAACTTCTCAAATGATTCTGATTTTTCTTTTAGATATGTAATCCAAGTCATTCTAGAATAATCATAAATCAACATCATGAAATACCTATCTCCTTGTGGAATCTTAGTCCTCATTATTCCACACAAATTTGTGTGTATCAAATCCAATAAATTTGATATAGAAAACTCCTTATCTAGATATTTTCTTCTTGTCTACTTTCCTTCTTGACAACTTGCAACTGATTGATTGAGGTTTCCTGATTTGTAGCATATCTTGGACCAGACCTTTTGAACTAACTTTGATAATATCATCAAAATTCATATGTCCTAACCTCTATTCCAAACCTAGCTCTCATCCTTTTATGCAGTGAGACACCTTTTGACATTCAACTCACTGAGATGATAAATATCAATATCTATCCTACTTCCTTCCCCAATTAGATCATAGATACTTGATTTTTTGACTCCACATCCATCAACACTAAAGGATAACTGATATCTCTTATCACACATCTAACTAACACTCAATAAATTGTGTTTTAAATCTTCAACATACAAAACATCATGTGTCTTTGTTTTACCACCATCAAGACTTAATGTACCCTTAATAAAAAAATTAGCAATAGAATTATTTCCAAGGGTAAGTGAACCACCTTCAAATTCTTTGAAATTTATGAACTTAATTTTATCTCCAATCATGTGACTAGAGCAACCATTGTCAATAATCCACAAGTTCTTCCTTTCCTTATGAGCATGTAATATTGTTTGTGCAATCAAAGACTTCTCAGACTTCTTCTCTTCTGGAACCTTCTTCTAGACCTTATCTAAAACATCATTCTTTCCTTTCTCTAATAATTGGGAACTCACAAAATTTCTTTTGTAGTTCCTTGCAATATGTCCAAAATTATTTTGCTTGAAACATATGATATTAAAATTGAACAAAGGTGCAAATGTATTATTATTGAAAAAATTATTCCTTCTTACTAGAACTCTTCTACAATCCACAATCTTATGTCCATATTCATTACAACTAAAATAATAACTAGAAAAATAAAAAATTGGCCTGATATTGAATCCTTGTCCTCCAGATCTTCTCCTTTTGTTCTGCATTTGAACAAATTCATCATTCTGAGTCATTATTCCATTGCTTATCGATGTCCTCTCTGATTTTATACTTCTAAAATCAATCACTTCTAGACTTGTCTTAGTAGACTTATTTGATTGTTTTATCACCTTTTTATTTTTATTATCAAAATTGACACCAGTTTTGTCATGCAAAACTTTTTGACCTTCCAATATTTGATCTAGGGTTTTAGTACATTTATTGAACTTCAACTACAACTACTAATTTTCCTTCTAAAGTTCTTTTCTGGATGCAACAATCTTTGCCTCAATATTTTCACACTCTTTGTATTTTTCTGATAACTTCTCTATCAATACTTCTTAATTCAACTCTTTTTTCTTCTTCTGCATAAATATTTAGATCAACGATCATCTTATCTGCAAAAATTAGATATTTTTCTAATTTCTCCTTTTCTCTTACTTTTACAATTCTATTATTTGGCTTCTTGATTTATTTTCTAGCTCATAATAGATTCTCCATAAGATATGCATCTTCTTCACCCTTTTTCTCTAGAACTCATTTCAGCATCACCATTGATAGCTTCAAAATCCATGAATACAACTTTTCCATTTTCATCACCGCATGCATCTTCATCATCTTCTTCTTCTTTTGTATAGAAACTTCTATGCTTTATTTATCCTTTTAATCTTCTCTAAAATTATTTCTTTCCATTCTTTTGATCAACATTATTAGTATTCTTATGAGGACACTTAGCCATAAAATTTCCAATATCTCCACAATTAAAACATTTGAAAGGTAATTTACCTTTGTACTTACCAGAACCTCTTTGTAGCTTTAAAAAAAAATTGCTTCTTCCAAATCCGATCCATAATAAGAATCTTGACCACCTTGCTTCACAAATAGTCTAAAAGAAACTTCTTTTCTTATATAATATTCATTATCAAATCTCATCTCAAATACATATAATTTTCTATGCAACTCAATCAATTTTAATGTATTCACATCTTTAGTTTCTTTTATAGAAGAAATTTTAGGATCAAACCTTCTAGGTAAGGATATGAGTACCTTCTTTACAACAGTCTTCTCCTCTAAATTTTCACCAAAACCTTGAATATGATTTACAATTTCTTCAACTTGAAGTATAAATATAGTAATTTTCTCATCTTATTTCATCCTTATATCTTCAATATAATCTTTGTAAGTGGGTACGTGCAGGATTATGATGGGCCAAAAAGTGGCGATATGTAAGTGATATGATGGCCCATGTGGATGACGACTTTTTTTTAACCCAAAATTGATGAAATGAAAAGGGTTTTTAAAGGAGATTATCAAATTTCCACCAATATAAATTATTCTTTACTTTGAATTTAATAAATAATTATTATTCATTTTCTATTTGAATTACGACTAAAGTCCTAATTGATAGGCTGATTGAAAAACATCTATAGTTTTCAAATGGTATAACTTCTTTTGAATCTGAAACATGTGCCACATTCTATGTTTTTCATACTATAGGATTAAAAAAAAAAAAATTGAATTTGGTGAAGTTTTGACCAAGTTAAGGTGGTCAGACATACAAGTTTTTATATTTTTTAAAAGTTGTAATAAAAAATTCATAATTAATTATTTACCTGGAAAAATATTACAAAAAAATATGCATCACATCAGGACATGATTCCTCTAATTATATCTAAAATATTATAAAAAATATTATCATTTTATTGTGGTTAGGGTGGTTAGATAGACACCTACTTCTTTTTTCCCTGAAATTTAAGTACTACTGCATTGAAATTTCAAATTTTCAACAAATAGTTTTTTTTTAAAAATAAATAAACCTAGTATTTTAGAAACTACATTCAATTTTCTACAAATCCTATTCTTACATATTTTTGAAATAATATAGATAACTTATATAAATTTTTATGTCAAGTTGCCTAACTCTAATTTTCTGAATTTTCATTGCCACTTAAGGGCCTATTTTTTCCATGATGATCCTGCACATACACAAGTCTGCAACTTTGCTTCTTTTAATTTTTCATCACCTTCATAGATAGTTTCCAATCTATCCCATATATCCTTTTTTGGTCTACAATCTATTACTTTTTAAAAATGTGTTAGTTAAACCACATAAAAGAGCATTTATAGCCTTATCATTGATTTCATAAGCCCTCTTTTCAATCTAATCCCTAGGAGGGTTATTAGGAATTTCATACCCCTCTATAAAAAAAATCCATAAGTCTGTACCTAAATCCATCAAATATGTCTCCATCCTAAATCGACACTTTATTTCCAGAAGAACTATCCCGTGTCATCCTGGATCTACCTTAACCTATTAAACTCTTTCAAAGGAACTTTGATTTGATACCAATTGAAGGGCACATAATATATTGAAAGAGGGGTGAATTAATATATTAAACAATTCAAAAAAATTCTAGAAACATTTCCAAACACTTAGTATATTTTTAACATGAAGAGCACTGAACAAAATCTAAAACAATCATAGCATAAGAGAATATCACACACAACACCAAATTTTTACATGGAAACCCAAAAAGGAAAAAAACATGGTGAGAAGCTCTCAAAGTAGAAATAAAATAATTATTCTTTATAATATTAAGTAGGAACCAACCTGTCAAAGACACCAATCCCCAAAAGATTCAGTAGGAACCAACCTACCAGAACAAAAATAATGGTAGATTTGAGATATGACACAACTCTCTTTTCTTCACACCTCTGTTATGACATAATTATACATCCCACTAAGTACTTTCACTATGATCATTAATGGATGCACTACATTACTCTAAAAAATACATACTTGAACACATTGATCAACTGATACTCATATTCTCGATGATACATAAACACATCTAAACATTTTGAATATATACATGACACTATGTTGAATTGACACTCTTCTATGTTGGTAAGGGATCCACACCAACCGAGACAACATAGGATGGAACTAAATTCAAATTACATGAAATGTGTAATATTTTAGGTCTCAAAAATGTAATTTGTAAACCTTAAGAAGATTCCAAGCTCTTAGGAACATTTTTGGCTAACGAATGAGGTGAATATGATTGAGAACCTCCTACTCTTTAGGCTCTGCTTGACCTAGGTGGGTGTACCTAAATGATGGAGAAGATTTAAAGGTTTACTTGTATAATATCTAACTTGGGAAATTTACTCACAATGGCATATAGTAGTGAAATAGATGTAGGGATAACAACTAATCCTACTGAAAATGTTTTGAAAATTTGAGGTATGAACAAGGTTCATATAAAATATTGTAAGTATGACCAATTCCCAATCCTATTGGGTGGATGGAGTCAAATTTGTATGATGGATTGATGGAGTTGGATGTGTAATAAGGGTGAATCTACCTCTCAACTTAACTCTAACTTGTTGGGCACTTTGGATGTTTATAGCTTGTACAAACGTGCAAGTTTTTCAGTCACTATACTCTTCTTACTAATCTCAGTCCTATATTCCCAAATTACTGTGATATTATGAAAGGATTTTTAATTATTGACTTGAGGGAAACCAATCAAAATAATTAACTTAAAAGGATTTTAATCTTGAGCAGGAACTAATTAAAATTAATTACTTGAAAGGAATTTAATTCACTCGAGACATAAACCAATCAAGAAAATCACAAAACAACAACAAGTGTGCCCTAAAAAATTGTGTTAATTTGAATAATAAGGGAAAACTACTTTGGAGAGAACACAATAACATATAATATTCAACTTCAACACAACAGTTGAACACTGAAAGTAGATCACAAAATATGAGCAATCTTCTCCATCGATTCTACTTCAAAATTGATATAGTAATAGCATAAGTGTTTTGAGATATATTGAAATATGAGTGTGGATGAGTGGAAGTGGAATAGTGGAACGTGAATATGATGATGGATTTTTTTTTTTCTGAATCCTTTCATAATCAGCCTTGGTTTTCATCTTATACATGAAGCAAAACAAGATTCAAGACTTTTACAAAATGAGGCAACATTTCAAAACTAAACCTCTTCGGTAATCTAACTATGAGTTGGATTAACATAATTAAGGAAATATATGAAATTTAAAACATTGGGTAAATCCATAAATCAACATCAAAGATCTATGATCATTGATTCGATAAGGTTTTCATCTCCATGATAGAACATCCAAATTTATTTGTCCCAAAGACTTACTCTTCAGAAGCTAGAAACTTCTCTTCCCACTAATATATTGTGAAATCTGATGGTAACTTGTATCCTTGAATCTTTAGTACATTTGCAAAATTAACTCGCCATGGATTATCTAACAACACCTTTGCATCAGTAAAAAAATTCAAATACCTAGCATCGAAAGCAACCAATCCATCCAGAATCAAGTTAATAATATAGAGACTAATGTCACCATCCTTCTGTATGTTAGTAATACATTGACGAATAATCTAACTAAAATCCCTTTTCCATTCTTCAAGGTCCCTTAGCCAGTCATCATCTTTTACTATCCTCAGTATATACCATTGCGTCAGGGTATGGAAATAATCTATTTATGTCTTGATCATTTTGTCCTCTCCCTGTATGTACTGAAATTCATCCATAATCATCTTGACCATTTTTTTGGTTATTTTCAATGTTGTATAGGAATCAGTATTCCTTTGTAGAACTTGGTGGAACCCTAAAGTTTTCATGGTCCCATTAGTTCCATTATCTGATTTCTCATGAGTTATTCTTTGTAATGATCTAAAAAATCCTGCAAGATAAGATTCAAACAATTAGCTGTACCTGCAAGTTAGTTTAATATCAAGCAATGAAACACATAAGAATATAAAAAGGAAAATAAAGTGAAATGGAATGATCTCACCAATCTTCTCTATTCATGATTGCTTCCATTGCACCTTCTCAAGCCTTGCTGCAATGATGGAATGCCCTCAGATTTCTTTGTGAGCAAACTTCTCTAATGCCTAGCCTTAACAATGCTTTTGAAGGATTTTAAAATATCAAACTATGCACACTAGAAAGCAATTTCTAATATGCAAATAGTAAATAAAGTCTATGATCTCTAGAATGCCTATAATAAAAGTTTATATTAAATGATCATGGATCCGAAAATGAAATCAAGATTGTCATTTTATAGAAAATGCAATCTTGAATGAACGGACAAGATGAGAGATTGAAGAATACCCTAGAATCAAAGGTCAAGATTCAATAAGGCAACCCTAATTAGGGTTAGGGTAAAATACCCATAGGTGTAAATAAGATTTAATTAAATGAATTAAATCAAGATTGAATGTGACAGTTGAGATGAAATTAGTAAAAATCAGAAGACAAGAGGATAAGACTTTAGAAAATCAGTAATTTTAGAAATTACTTGATTTGTAGAGGAATAATTCCATTTTGAATTAAATTAATTCAAAATAGAGATTTTGTGAGATAATAAGTAATTGATTTTTGAAATCAATTACTAAATGAAGAATCAGTTAACTATGTGAAGATATTTTTAAATGATTTTCTTTATTTAAAAATATAGAAGTGTCACATAAGGCAATTAAATAATTAATAATAATTATTTAATTTTAATTAAGAGACAATTACTTAATTAAATAAATAAATGAATTTATTTAATTAAGAGAGGATTTAGGAATTAGTGACATATTGAATCAATATATTAAAATATATTAATTTAATAATCAGGAGGACAATGATAAGGATTAATTAAATAAATTGATGACTTTATTTAATTATTAGAAGACTTTGACAATTAGTGACATATTAAAATAAATAAATAAGATTTATTTATTTAATAATCATGAAGAATGAGAGATTATGAATTAATTAAATAATTATGAATTATTTAATTAATAGTTGAATGTGGGTTAGAAACATAATTAAAATGTCATAATTATGCTAGGGAAAAAGGTGATAAAATGTCGCTTGTAGGCCTAAGTCATTTTTAGGTGTCTATATTTGCCCCTCTTTGTCATAATGCAGCTTGTCTCGTTATGGCAAAGAAAACAAGTCCAGAACATGCCCCAGTGCAAAATAAGTTGAGGAAGAATGACGAGGAGGTAGCGGTATGCCCCCTCGAGAGGACAGTTGGGTTCCAAGAACACGGGCGTGCTCTCAAAATTAATGAGAAGACTAGAATATGACGAGACAAAGAAATGGTAGAGAGAAAAAGATGAATGCTAGGATAGAAGGAAATGCAAGTTAGTGCGAAAATGAAATGCATGTTAAAATCCTTCAATATTTGCCAGGGTGCTAATACGTGTTGCTCGAATCATCATTGGGCGATAAAAATGACACAAATGGACAACAAACACCAGGGTATGACATAGACCAAGGTGTGCAAGGTCATCCAATTGCAAAACAGACAATCACAGACAAGGAATGTCCTAACTCATACTAGAGGCCCATTTGCCCCAGTCTTTTTGTCAAGACAATCCACAGACATTAGCCAAAGAAAATAAAATAGGTCATGAGACGTCGTCGCACCTCTAAATCCTTCAGGGGACATCCTCGAGGTAGCTAGTAACATGACCAAAAGACAAGTCAATAAAAAGATAAGACAAAATAGCCAAAAATTCACAGTCATTTACTTTGTATTGCCAATGTTTGTTTGCCAAAGATTAATTGTTTGAAAGCTTGATAGGTTGATAGGTTTTGACAGTTTGAAGGTGCCTAAGGTCAGGAAGGACACATCCTGAAAAGGAAAATGACACTTTGACGAGATCCAAATCCAAGAAGGACACATCTTGAAGAGGATCAAAAAGTGACGAGATTGACATTTTGACCAATGGTTTGGCAAGCTGATTGATTTTGACTGGATAATTGATTGGACTATGTTGTCTGATTTTGGACTTGATTTTGATGTTGACACTTTTGAATGACTATTTTGACAAAAGTGACCATGTTTGACTTACAATTTTACTTTGACAACCTAAAGGGACTGACCTAATGTCTCAAGGATTCAAAGATGAATCTTGCCTACGTAGCAAAGGCGTAGAGACAATGTAGTTCAGACAAATGACAAAGATTGACCAAAAAGACTGATTGGACTGACTAGACAGAGATTGACTTTGACTCTGTTTTTGGGATTTTGACACTTTTTTGAATGTTTTTGTGTTTTCTCAGGACAATTTTCAAATTTTTATCTTTTTTCAGGGATTTTTGTAATTTTTATGACTTTTTGATGCTTTACAAAAATTGTGACAAATGCATGTGGATGATGCCGACGCACATGAATCCAAGGACAACCATGATTTTGCTGCCAGCCAACTTGAATACCGATGGATAGGTGATGATGATGATGATGACAACGTTGTTTGACATGGGAAGGACACATCCCGAAACAACATGAAAATGACAATGTTGTTTGACGTGGGAAGGACACATCCCAAAACAACGTGAAGATGACAATGTTATGAAAAGAGTATAAAAGTCTGTAGCAGGTCTAGGGACAAAGCCAAGGAATGTTTTGGATAATGTGCTAGGGTGCCATATTGTTGCATTTGAAATGACTTGGATGGA
The DNA here is from genome assembly GCA_007115665.2 of Sequoiadendron giganteum. NCBI lineage: Eukaryota > Viridiplantae > Streptophyta > Pinopsida > Cupressales > Cupressaceae > Sequoiadendron > Sequoiadendron giganteum. The sequence continues at coordinate 231,734,176 of CM021110.1, read as the reverse complement.
ATGACGAGGGATTTGTAAACCATTGACAAGGGAAACCAAGATGGGTGACAGGTATAAGGCAAGAAAGATTGATGACTTGGACTAGGAGAATTATCATATGGTCTCCAAGGATGATGTTTCATAGTGAAAAGGAGGCTATGAAGATAATGACATGGTATTTTTTGACTAGTGTATGACCAAAGGATGGACATGTCAAAAGTTTTCCAAAGTCTAATTTGTGTTTGCGCCTTAGTCTTTGTCAAGATCAAAGTAGGTAGAAGAATGGATGAACATGATAGAGCCAAGATGGATGAATGGAAAGATGTCATGGGAAATGCATGGGAGATAAGACAACTTGCCCCCAAGTGTAATGGTCCACATAGATGATTTATTCTACACATGATGCCTGTTTGCCAGGTTTTCATCATGATACTTATCCAAAGCGCCTGTTTGCCAGGTTTTCACTGTTGGACGAAATTTTTCTCTTCACTGTTTTTGATATTTTCTGATTTTTTTTGGTGTCACCAAGACGCCTGTTTGCCAGATTTTCATCAAGGGACGATTTTTTTGATTTTTTGATTTTTTTGTATTTTTGCATTTTTGCCAGATAGCCTTGATGCTTTATATGACCACTGACTATGCTTGAAGCCTTTGACGATGCCGATGTAGAGACTGGTGCCATGACATGCCAATAGTGACCTTTCTGAAGTAGTTGCCTTGTCAGGATGATAGCGCTTGCATACACCTGATTGATGTCATTGTGATCTTTGTTGATACTAGAGTTGGCTTTATCAGAATACGCACATCGCGATAGAGTGCCATGAGAGTCCTTATGATAGAGAGTTGTTGCCAAGATGCGATGAATTTTTGACATGGGATGTTTGGACTTTAAGGATGATGTAGGATTATGATGGATGATGGTGGACGTGGACAGGTTGGTTGGATGTTTGGATGTAGCTATTTTTACTCTCCAAACTTTGGGTGTTGGGTTAGGATGTTGTTTGGAACCAACATTTTCATATGTCTTTCTTGATGGCCATTTTGATGGAGGTGGACATGTATTTATGTGGGAATCCTCTTGTGCTGTGGCTCCACATTTTGATTGACTTTTGAATTTTGCATCTTTTCTTTGCCTGATTCTTGACTTGATCCATTTTGTTTTGGGATCCATTTTAGCTTCATTTGTCCACTTGACTTTTTGTCTGATTTGATGGCCTTTGACATTTGATTTTGTATTTTGTAAGACTTTTGTTGGTTCCAAATGGAAGGTTTATTCATGATGGAATGATGGTTTGGGGTGTGGAGGGAAGGGGTATTGGCAACAATCTTATGACAAGGACTACTCATGATACCCATTTTGACATTTGTATTAGATAAAGTTGCCCCCAGTATCGAAGAGGGACCACTAACGTCTTTTGATTTTCTGACTGATGAATAGCCAAGACCTTGATGTCTGTAATGTACTTGAACTTGTACAGGTTCCAGAATTCCTTGTTCGTGTAGGCCTAATCCTTTGCCTTGATAATGCATGTTCTGAACAGATTTTGTTGGCGATGGGATACTTGTCATTTTGGAAGCAAGATGCTAACCCATCCTTATTGGGAAGATTAATGCTTGAAATCTTCTCCTCTGTAAGAAAGCCTGCTCTGAAAAACTTAGATGATCCTAATTGATAGGATGTTGTAGCTTTATTGACATGTTGGACAGGTTTTTGATTTATATCTTCAGTCTGATTAGGTGACATGTCGGATTCCGATGATTCTCTTGGTGCTTCCAAGTCTATGTCAAAACCGTCTTCATGGTCATTGTCATAGAGCCCACTAAATTCAGCTATAGCTTGATTATTTTCAAATATGTCCATGCTAGAATATTCTTGTTCTAGTGGTAGATCATCTATGTGTCCCATGGAGGCAAGTGTCTCACTTTTGGGAGCATCATTACTTGAAGTTTGAATGGAATTGTCTTCAAGCATTTCATTGTGAATGGAATAGAGGTCTAGGAGTGGATCATATTGGACTTCTTGATCAAAGATAGTGTCTTGATCAAAGATGGGTGCATTTTGAATGTCATGATTGGAAGTAGTGTCTTGAAAGAAGATAGGTTCCTCTTGAATGACATGGTTTTGGATGGACTCTTGACCAAAGATAGGTGTATTTGGTATGCCATTATTGTCTAGGAGGACTTCTTGAATGGACGTAAAGATGGAGTCATGGAATGGACTACTTTGATCTTGACATGACGGTGATGTTATAATGTTGTGCTTTGGACTTGCCTCTTGACATGTTTCCTCAAGTTTATGAGATGGGATGGGACTTTGGAGACCATGACTAGATATGCTTTCATGACCCAATCAAGTGTCTTGAAATGGATTGGTGTATGATGGACTAGAGTATGACATGGAGCTTTGGACTTGGTTGAGAGATGATGGGCTAGAATAGGACATGAATGTATGACAAGGATTTGTCATGGATGAAGGACTAGGATTAGGATATGACGTGGGTGGTGGGCTAGGATACGACGAAGGGCTAGGATATGACATGAATGGAAGACTCTGATATGACGTGGATGGAGGACTAGCATATGATGAAGGACTAGGATATGACATGAATGGAAGATTTTGATATGACGTAGATGACGGACTAAGATAAGATGAAGGACTAAGATATGATGTGGATGCTTGGAATGGATTAATGGAGGGTTGGTTTCCCTTGTCAAAGTTAGGGTGGGTATGACTGATGGAAGTTTGTTGTGACTCGGTGCCATGGATGGTGTTATGGGACCCTTGATAGTAGATGGATAGCAGACCAGGACTATTGGACTGTTGGTAAGAGGGATGGATGGACGGAGGACTAGAGGGTGAGGTGTGTTTGGACTTGCATTGTAGGTATAGCATTTTGAAGTCCCTAGCAAGTTGTGCTTGACCCTTACTATTGAATTGGTATTCAATTTGACTAGCAAGCATGTCATCGTGACTTGAAGACATGATGGTGGATGAAATGAGACTAAGACTATGCAAGGTGAAAATGCAAAGTGATAAAAGGGGATGCCTTATGTCGAATGATTTTTAGGAAAGGTTTTCTAACTGCTCAAAGTCTAGCCAATGTCTCTGATTGGATTGTCAAAGGACTGATTTGTAGGACAAGATGATAAAATGACAAGGTGAGACTTCCACACTAGACTTATGAGTTGGAAGTAGCTCACCAAAGGACGATGACTTAGGATTAATTTGTTTTGACTTGGTCCAATGACAATGTATTTTTGAGACAAAAGTTTTGACAAAGGAAGGAAAGTTTGCCTATCCCAAAGGTGTAAATTTGAGGACTTAATACTTTTCCTATGAAGATGAGGATGACGGATTGCAAGCTAGATGAAGACTAAAATGCGAAGATGGATGACTTGGACAAGTGCCTTGCTGGTTTTTGACAAAATTAATGTTTTCCCAATTGACAGGCAAATGCATCGTTTAAGGTCTCATATGCGGTACACTAAAGCAGATGTGTTGCAGGATTTTGACTTGTTTTTGCAAAATGGCAAATGCAGTGTTTTAGACAACAAATGCTATTTGGTATGGCAAATGCAGCTCAATTAATCGAATGCGGCTCACTGATTGGAAATGTGGCTCTTTAATTGTCAATTGCATTTTCACAGAGCGAATGCGGCTCCTAATGGCTCAAATGCAGCTCATCAGATCGAATGCGGTTTTTCAGATGTCAAATGCGGTGCAGCAGAGCGCTTGCGTTGTAATATGCAATTTTTAGGGAAAAAACCCAAACACAGTTTGTAGTTTTCAACCAGTTTTTATGATTCCAATTTGTGATTTTGTAATTTGTTTGAAGATTTTTAAGAATTCTTGGCAAACACAAAAATCAAAAATATGAAATGCTTGTTCAAACAGACTCATTCTTAAAAGTCAAGTGGGTCATCCTCGCAATCACAGCCCACATCTTAAAATCACGTCGACTCACACAGCCTTGTCACCCCCTAGAGGGCGCCCGTGTTTTTGTCTTTTCCAGGTGCGTACTCAAGGTGACGGAAGTGGATACCGAATCCCCTGAGCAAACAATCCGTGGTGATTATATGGTGAGTGTCTTGGGGGGAGATTCTTCCCTCCCCTTGCACCGTGATTGAAAGGATGTCTAGTTACTGACACGGCTGGCTACTACACTAGGTTCTTAGTAAGTCTTTCCGTTCAGTGTGACAATGGATATACTCCCTCGAGAGACCTCCCAACCTTTAGAACAAAGGTTTTGGGGATGGTTATCCTGTCAACTACTGTCAAGTTGGATTTTCATCAACAACTTGCTTTTGATTACAGTGGGTTGGAAACCTTGGCTTTAGGTGTTCCCACTTAGGTCGTTCCCGTAGGGTGAGTACTTTTTCCCACTACGGCAGGCCTGCTAAGGGTTGTATGAAAGCAGTAAATGCATAAGTATGAAAGAAAAGATAGGTCTGGTTTTTTGATCACCCAGTAAAGGGGAGAGCATATGCCTACTATCCAAAACACACAAAGCAAGTGTTCAATTTTAATCCCACAAAAAATATTTTCTAATCTAAGTGAAGATGTTGCTTCACACAGACATGGTGTTCATTTTAATTCAACAAAATTTTGTGTGGTGACTATCCTAGATTGATAAATTCCAAATTTAAAAAAATGCCTACCCTAGGGTTGATAAATTTAATCCTTAAGTGTGTCTACCCTAGGATTGGTTCATTTAAAACCCAGAAAAAAAAAGACTGGCTGCGGTCGCGTCGGATCCAGATTACAATTCTAAAAGGCGAAATTTTTACCAGAATTTAAAAAAAAATAGTAAATAGTAAAATGACCATAACTTTCTCAAATCTTAACAAAATTTTAAATCATTTGAAGTTTTGGAAAGCTAGAAACAAGGCCTACAAAACCTAGATAATCAATTTTTAATTTGTCATTCACCCATTTTTCTGTGCTCTAAAGAAGATGATGGGATTTTGTGCAAATTCTTGGCTGTAACCAGCAAAACAACAAAAACAAACAAGAAAAGCAAAAAATTTGCAAAACATGTGTTAAACAAACTTGTCGGGTTCACCAATGTAATGATCTAAAAAATCTTGCAAGATAAGATTCAAACAATTAGCTGTACCTGCAAGTTAGTTTAATATCAAGCAATGAAACACATAAGAATATAAAAAGGAAAATAAAGTGAAATGGAATGATCTCACCAATCTTCTCTATTCATGATTGCTTCCATTGCACCTTCTCAAGCCTTGCTGCAATGATGGAATGCCCTCAGATTTCTTTGTGAGCAAACTTCTCTAATGCCTAGCCTTAACAATGCTTTTGAAGGATTTTAAAATATCAAACTATGCACACTAGAAAGAAATTTCTAATATGCAAATAGTAAATAAAGTCTATGATCTCTAGAATGCCTATATCAAAAGTCTATTAGATAAATGATCATGGATCCGAAAATGAAATGAAGATTGTCATTTTATAGAAAATGCAATCTTGAATGAATGGACAAGATGAGAGATTGAAGAATACCCTAGAATCAAAGGTCAAGATTCAATAAGGCAACCCTAATTAGGGTTAGGGTAAAATACCCATAGGTGTAAATAAGATTTAATTAAATTAATTAAATCCAGACTGAATGTGACAGTTGAGATGAAATTAGTAAAAATCAGAAGACAAGAGGATAAGACTTTAGAAAATCAGTAATTTTAGAAATTACTTGATTTGTAGAGGAATAATTCCATTTTGAATTAAATTAATTCAAAATAGAGATTTTGTGAGATAATAAGTAATTGATTTTTGAAATCAATTACTAAATGAAGAATGAGTTAACTATGTGAAGATATTTTTAAATGATTTTCTTTATTTAAAAATATAGAAGTGTCACATAAGGCAATTAACTAATTAATAATAATTATTTAATTTTAATTAAGAGACAATTACTTAATTAAATAAATAAATGAATTTATTTAATTAAGAGAGGATTTAG